>OX638127.1:5123200-5532200 GCA_951804975.1 Anthophora plumipes
GCATAACAGGCGACATCTTCGTATTCGAGTGGTTTGCAGCTGAGATATGCATTTTCTACGATAATCTTCGTGATTCGTCTGTGGGAAGTATGCAGAAATACCGAAATCGCTGTATTAATGCTATTTAATGCAAAAACACGTTTTCTAATGCTTTCAGCAGTCCACAGTGCGTTTGATATTGCAGAACAGGCGACATCTTCGTATTTGAGTGGTTTCCAGCTGAAATATGCATTTTCTACGATAATCTCCGTGATTCTTCCCTGACAATAATGCAGGATCACCGAAATAGCAGTTTTAGTGCCATTTAATGCGAAAAACACGTTTTCTGTTGCTTTCAGCACTCCACAGTGCGGTTGATATTGCATAACAGGCGACATCTTCGTATTCGAGTGGTTTCCAGCTGAGATATGCACTTTCTACAATAATCACCGGGATTCTTCCCTGACAAGGATGCAGAATCACCGAATTTGCTGTTTTAGTGCTATTTAATGCGAAAAACAGGTTTTCTGTTGCTTTCAGCACTGCACAGTGCGGTTGATATTGCAGACCAGGCGACATCTTCGTATTCGAGTGGTTTCCAGCTGAGATATGGATTTTCTACGATAATCTCCGTGATTCTTCCCTGACAAGGATGCAGAATCACCGAATTTGCTGTTTTAGTGCTATTTAATGCGAAAAACAGGTTTTCTGTTGCTTTCAGCACTGCACAGTGCGGTTGATATTGCAGACCAGGCGACATCTTCGTATTCGAGTGGTTTCCAGCTGAGATATGCATTTTCTGCGATAATCTCCGTGATTCTTCAATGACAAGTATGCAGAATCACCGAAATAGATGTTTTAGTGCTATTTAACGCGAAACTCAGGTTTTCTGTTGCTTTCAGCACTCCACAGTGCGGTTGATATGGCAGAACTTGCGATATCTTCGTATTCGAGTGTTTTCCTGCTGAGATATGGATTTTCTACGATAATCTCCGCGATTCTTCCCTGACAAGTATGCAGAATCACCGAAATAGCTGCATTAATGCTATTTCATCGGAAAAACAGGTTTTCTGTTGCTTTCAGCACTCCACAGTGCGGTTGATATTGCAGAACTTGCGATATCTTCGTATTCGAGTTGTTTCCAGCTGAGATATGGATTTTCTACGATAATCTCCGTGATTTTTCCCTGACAATAGTGCAGGATCACCGAAATAGCAGTTTTAGTGCCATTTAATGCGAAAAACACGTTTTCTGTTGCTTTCAGCACTCCACAGTGCGGTTGATATTGCATAACAGGCGACATCTTCGTATTCGAGTGGTTTCCAGCTGAGATATGCACTTTCTACAATAATCACCGGGATTCTTCCCTGACAAGGATGCAGAATCACCGAATTTGCTGTTTTAGTGCTATTTAATGCGAAAAACAGGTTTTCTGTTGCTTTCAGCACTGCACAGTGCGGTTGATATGGCAGAACTTGCGATACCTTCGTATTCGAGTGTTTTCCTGCTGAGATATGGATTTTCTACGATAATCTCCGCGATTCTTCCCTGACAAGTATGCAGAATCACCGAAATAGCTGCATTAATGCTATTTCATCGGAAAAACAGGTTTTCTGTTGCTTTCAGCACTCCACAGTGCGGTTGATATTGCAGAACTTGCGATATCTTCGTATTCGAGTGGTTTCCAGCTGAGATATGGATTTTCTACGATAATCTCCGTGATTTTTCCCTGACAATAGTGCAGGATCACCGAAATAGATGTTTTAGTGCTATTTAACGCGAAAAAACACGTTTTCTAATGCTTTCAGCACTCCACAGTGCGGTTGATATTGCAGAACAGGCGACATCTTCGTATTCGAGTGGTTTCCAGCTGAGATATGCATTTTCTGCGATAATCTCCGTGATTCTTCAATGACAAGTATGCAGAACCACCGAAATAGATGTTTTAGTGCTATTTAACGCCAAACTCAGGTTTTCTGTTGCTTTCAGCACTCCACAGTGCGGTTGATATTGCAGAATAGGCGACATCTTCGTATTCGAGTGGTTTCCAGCTGAGATATGCATTTTCTGCGATAATCTCCGTGATTCTTCAATGACAAGTATGCAGAATCACCGAAATAGATGTTTTAGTGCTATTTAACGCGAAACTCAGGTTTTCTGTTGCTTTCAGCACTCCACAGTGCGGTTGATATTGCAGAACTTGCGATATCTTCGTATTCGAGTGGTTTCCAGCTGAGATACGCATTTTCTGTGATAATCTTGATGATTCTGCTGTGAGATGTATGCAGAATAACCGAAATCGCTCCTTTGGATCTATTTAATGCGACAAGCAGTTTTTGTGGTGCTTTCAGCACTCCGCAGTGCGCTAGATATGCAGAACCGGGGATATCTTCGTGTTCGTGGGGTTTCCAGCTGAGATACGCATTTTCTGTGATAATCTTGATGATTCTGCTTTGAGATGTATGCAGAATAACCGAAATCGCTCCTTGGGATCTATATAATGCTAGATGCACGTATTGTGGTGTTTTCGGAACACCGTAGTGCGTTCGATATGCAGAACCGGCGATATCTTCGTGTTCGTGGGGTTTCCAGCTGAGAAACGCATTTTCTGTGATAATCTTGGTGATTCTGCTGTGAGATGTATGCAGAATTACAGAAATCGCTCGTTTGGAGCTATATAATGCTAGAAGCACGTATTGTGGTGTTTTCGGAACACCGTAGTGCGTTCGATATGCAGAACCGGCGATATCGTCGTGTTCGTGGGGTTTCCAGCTGAGATATGCATTTTCTACGACAATCTTGATGATTCTCCTGTGACATGTATGCAGAATCACCGAAATCGCTCGTTTGGAGCTATATAATGCTAGAAGCACGTATTGTGGTGCTTTCGGCACTTCGTAGTGCGCATGATATGCAGAACCGGGGATATCTTCATGTTCCTGTGGTTTCCAGCTGAGATATGCATTTTCAACTATAATCTTGGTGATTCTTCTGTGAGAAGTATGCAGAATTACCGAAATCGCCCTTTTGGATCCGTTTAATGCGAGAAAAACGTTTTGTGGTGCTTTCAGCACTCCGCAGTGCGCTAGATATGCAGAACCGGCGATATCTCCGTGTTCGTGGGCTTTCCAGCTGAGATATGCATTTTCTGAGATAATCTTGATGATTCTGCTGTGAGGTGTATGCAGAATTACCGAAATCGCTCTTTTGGATCCATTTAATGCTAGAAAAACGTTTTGTGGAGCTTTCAGCACTCCGCAGTGCGCTTGATATGCAGATCCGGGGATATCTTCGTGTTCGTGGGGTTTCCAGCTGAGATACGCATTTTCTGTGATAATCTTGATGATTCTGCTGTGAGATGTATGCAGAATAACCGAAATCGCTCCTTTGGATCTATTTAATGCGACAAACACTTTTTGTGGTGCTTTCAGCACTCCGCAGTGCGCTAGATATGCAGAACAGGGGATATCTTCGTGTTCGTGGGGTTTCCAGCTGAGATACGCATTTTCTGTGATAATCTTGATGATTCTGCTGTGAGATGTATGCAGAATAACCGAAATCGCTCCTTTGGATCTATTTAATGCGACAAGCACTTTTTGTGGTGCTTTCAGCACTCCGCAGTGCGCTAGATATGCAGAACCGGGGATATCTTCGAGTTCGTGGGGTTTCCAGCTGAGATACGCATTTTCTGTGATAATCTTGATGATTCTGCTTTGAGATGTATGCAGAATAACCAAAATCGCTTCTTTGGATCTATATAATGCTAGATGCACGTATTGTGGTGTTTTCGGAACACCGTAGTGCGTTCGATATGCAGAACCGGCGATATCTTCGTGTTCGTGGGGTTTCCAGCTGAGAAACGCATTTTCTGTGATATTCTTGGTGATTCTGCTGTGAGATGTATGCAGAATTACAGAAATCGCTCGTTTGGAGCTATATAATGCTAGAAGCACGTATTGTGGTGTTTTCGGAACACCGTAGTGCGTTCGATATGCAGAACCGGCGATATCTTCGTGTTCGTGGGGTTTCCAGCTGAGATATGCATTTTCTACGACAATCTTGATGATTCTCCTGTGACATGTATGCAGAATCACCGAAATCGCTCGTTTGGAGCTATATAATGCTAGAAGCACGTATTGTGGTGCTTTCGGCACTTCGTAGTGCGCATGATATGCAGAACCGGGGATATCTTCATGTTCCTGTGGTTTCCAGCTGAGATATGCATTTTCAACTATAATCTTGGTGATTCTTCTGTGAGAAGTATGCAGAATTACCGAAATCGCCCTTTTGGATCCGTTTAATGCGAGAAAAACGTTTTGTGGAGCTTTCAGCACTCCGCAGTGCGCTAGATATGCAGAACCGGCGATGTCTCCGTGTTCGTGGGCTTTCCAGCTGAGATATGCATTTTCTGAGATAATCTTGATGATTCTGCTGTGAGATGTATGCAGAATTACCGAAATCGCTCTTTTGGATCTACTTAATGCTAGATGCACGTATTGTGGTGTTTTCGGAACACCGTAGTGCGTTCGATATGCAGAACCGGCGATATCTTCGTGTTCGTGGGGTTTCCAGCTGAGAAACGCATTTTCTGTGATAATCTTGGTGATTCTGCTGTGAGATGTATGCAGAATTACCGAAATCGCTCGTTTGGAGCTATTTAATGCTAGAAGCACGTATTGTGGTGCTTTCAGCACTCCGTAGTGCGCTTGATATGCAGAACCGGCGATATCTTCGTGTTCGTGGGGTTTCCAGCTGAGAAACGCATTTTCTGTGATAATCTTGGTGATTCTGCTGTGAGATGTATGCAGAATTACAGAAATCGCTCGTTTGGAGCTATATAATGCTAGAAGCACGTATTGTGGTGTTTTCGGAACACCGTAGTGCGTTCGATATGCAGAACCGGCGATATCTTCGTGTTCGTGGGGTTTCCAGCTGAGATATGCATTTTCTACGACAATCTTGATGATTCTCCTGTGACATGTATGCAGAATCACCGAAATCGCTCGTTTGGAGCTATATAATGCTAGAAGCACGTATTGTGGTGCTTTCGGCACTTCGTAGTGCGCATGATATGCAGAACCGGGGATATCTTCATGTTCCTGTGGTTTCCAGCTGAGATATGCATTTTCAACTATAATCTTGGTGATTCTTCTGTGAGAAGTATGCAGAATTACCGAAATCGCCCTTTTGGATCCGTTTAATGCGAGAAAAACGTTTTGTGGAGCTTTAAGCACTCCGCAGTGCGTTCGATATGCAGACCCGGCGATATCTCCGTGTTCGTGTGGTTTCCACTTGAGATATGCATTTTCTGTGATAATCTTGGTGATTCTGCTGTGAGATGTATGCAGAATTACCGAAATCGCTCCTTTGGATCTATTTAATGCTACAAGCACGTATTGTGGTGCTTTCAGCACTCCGCAGTGCGCTTGATATGCAGAACAGGAGATATCTCCGTATTCGTGTGCTTTCCAGCTGAGATATGCATTTTCAACGATAATCTTGGTGATTCTTCTGTGTCATGTATGTAGAATCACCGAAATCGCTCGTTTGGAGCTATATAATGCTAGAAGCACGTATTGTGGTGTTTTCGAAACACCGTAGTGCGTTCGATATGCAGAACCGGCGATATCTTCGTGTTCGTGGGGTTTCCAGCTGAGATACGCATTTTCTGTGATAATCTTGATGATTCTGCTTTGAGATGTATGCAGAATAACCGAAATCGCTCCTTTGGATCTATATAATGCTAGATGCACGTATTGTGGTGTTTTCGGAACACCGTAGTGCGTTCGATATGCAGAACCGGCGATATCTTCGTGTTCGTGGGGTTTCCAGCTGAGAAACGCATTTTCTGTGATAATCTTGGTGATTCTGCTGTGAGATGTATGCAGAATTACAGAAATCGCTCGTTTGGAGCTATATAATGCTAGAAGCACGTATTGTGGTGCTTTCAGCACTCCGCAGTGCGCTAGATATGCAGAACCGGGGATATCTTCGAGTTCGTGGGGTTTCCAGCTGAGATACGCATTTTCTGTGATAATCTTGATGATTCTGCTTTGAGATGTATGCAGAATAACCAAAATCGCTCCTTTGGATCTATATAATGCTAGATGCACGTATTGTGGTGTTTTCGGAACACCGTAGTGCGTTCGATATGCAGAACCGGCGATATCTTCGTGTTCGTGGGGTTTCCAGCTGAGAAACGCATTTTCTGTGATATTCTTGGTGATTCTGCTGTGAGATGTATGCAGAATTACAGAAATCGCTCGTTTGGAGCTATATAATGCTAGAAGCACGTATTGTGGTGTTTTCGGAACACCGTAGTGCGTTCGATATGCAGAACCGGCGATATCTTCGTGTTCGTGGGGTTTCCAGCTGAGATATGCATTTTCTACGACAATCTTGATGATTCTCCTGTGACATGTATGCAGAATCACCGAAATCGCTCGTTTGGAGCTATATAATGCTAGAAGCACGTATTGTGGTGCTTTCGGCACTTCGTAGTGCGCATGATATGCAGAACCGGGGATATCTTCATGTTCCTGTGGTTTCCAGCTGAGATATGCATTTTCAACTATAATCTTGGTGATTCTTCTGTGAGAAGTATGCAGAATTACCGAAATCGCCCTTTTGGATCCGTTTAATGCGAGAAAAACGTTTTGTGGAGCTTTCAGCACTCCGCAGTGCGCTAGATATGCAGAACCGGCGATGTCTCCGTGTTCGTGGGCTTTCCAGCTGAGATATGCATTTTCTGAGATAATCTTGATGATTCTGCTGTGAGATGTATGCAGAATTACCGAAATCGCTCTTTTGGATCTACTTAATGCTAGATGCACGTATTGTGGTGTTTTCGGAACACCGTAGTGCGTTCGATATGCAGAACCGGCGATATCTTCGTGTTCGTGGGGTTTCCAGCTGAGAAACGCATTTTCTGTGATAATCTTGGTGATTCTGCTGTGAGATGTATGCAGAATTACCGAAATCGCTCGTTTGGAGCTATTTAATGCTAGAAGCACGTATTGTGGTGCTTTCAGCACTCCGTAGTGCGCTTGATATGCAGAACCGGCGATATCTTCGTGTTCGTGGGGTTTCCAGCTGAGAAACGCATTTTCTGTGATAATCTTGGTGATTCTGCTGTGAGATGTATGCAGAATTACAGAAATCGCTCGTTTGGAGCTATATAATGCTAGAAGCACGTATTGTGGTGTTTTCGGAACACCGTAGTGCGTTCGATATGCAGAACCGGCGATATCTTCGTGTTCGTGGGGTTTCCAGCTGAGATATGCATTTTCTACGACAATCTTGATGATTCTCCTGTGACATGTATGCAGAATCACCGAAATCGCTCGTTTGGAGCTATATAATGCTAGAAGCACGTATTGTGGTGCTTTCGGCACTTCGTAGTGCGCATGATATGCAGAACCGGGGATATCTTCATGTTCCTGTGGTTTCCAGCTGAGATATGCATTTTCAACTATAATCTTGGTGATTCTTCTGTGAGAAGTATGCAGAATTACCGAAATCGCCCTTTTGGATCCGTTTAATGCGAGAAAAACGTTTTGTGGAGCTTTAAGCACTCCGCAGTGCGTTCGATATGCAGACCCGGCGATATCTCCGTGTTCGTGTGGTTTCCACTTGAGATATGCATTTTCTGTGATAATCTTGGTGATTCTGCTGTGAGATGTATGCAGAATTACCGAAATCGCTCCTTTGGATCTATTTAATGCTACAAGCACGTATTGTGGTGCTTTCAGCACTCCGCAGTGCGCTTGATATGCAGAACAGGAGATATCTCCGTATTCGTGTGCTTTCCAGCTGAGATATGCATTTTCAACGATAATCTTGGTGATTCTTCTGTGTCATGTATGTAGAATCACCGAAATCGCTCGTTTGGAGCTATATAATGCTAGAAGCACGTATTGTGGTGTTTTCGAAACACCGTAGTGCGTTCGATATGCAGAACCGGCGATATCTTCGTGTTCGTGGGGTTTCCAGCTGAGATACGCATTTTCTGTGATAATCTTGATGATTCTGCTGTGAGATGTATGCAGAATAACCGAAATCGCTCCTTTGGATCTATTTAATGCGACAAACACTTTTTGTGGTGCTTTCAGCACTCCGCAGTGCGCTAGATATGCAGAACCGGGGATATCTTCGTGTTCGTGGGGTTTCCAGCTGAGATACGCATTTTCTGTGATAATCTTGATGATTCTGCTGTGAGATGTATGCAGAATAACCGAAATCGCTCCTTTGGATCTATTTAATGCGACAAGCACTTTTTGTGGTGCTTTCAGCACTCCGCAGTGCGCTAGATATGCAGAACCGGGGATATCTTCGAGTTCGTGGGGTTTCCAGCTGAGATACGCATTTTCTGTGATAATCTTGATGATTCTGCTTTGAGATGTATGCAGAATAACCGAAATCGCTCCTTTGGATCTATATAATGCTAGATGCACGTATTGTGGTGTTTTCGGAACACCGTAGTGCGTTCGATATGCAGAACCGGCGATATCTTCGTGTTCGTGGGGTTTCCAGCTGAGAAACGCATTTTCTGTGATAATCTTGGTGATTCTGCTGTGAGATGTATGCAGAATTACAGAAATCGCTCGTTTGGAGCTATATAATGCTAGAAGCACGTATTGTGGTGTTTTCGGAACACCGTAGTGCGTTCGATATGCAGAACCGGCGATATCTTCGTGTTCGTGGGGTTTCCAGCTGAGATATGCATTTTCTACGACAATCTTGATGATTCTCCTGTGACATGTATGCAGAATCACCGAAATCGCTCGTTTGGAGCTATATAATGCTAGAAGCACGTATTGTTGTGCTTTCGGCACTTCGTAGTGCGCATGATATGCAGAACCGGGGATATCTTCATGTTCCTGCGGTTTCCAGCTGAGATATGCATTTTCAACTATAATCTTGGTGATTCTTCGATAAGAAGTATGCAGAATTACCGAAATCGCCCTTTTGGATCCGTTTAATGCGAGAAAAACGTTTTGTGGAGCTTTCAGCACTCCGCAGTGCGCTAGATATGCAGAACCGGCGATGTCTCCGTGTTCGTGGGCTTTCCAGCTGAGATATGCATTTTCTGAGATAATCTTGATGATTCTGCTGTGAGATGTATGCAGAATTACCGAAATCGCTCTTTTGGATCTACTTAATGCTAGATGCACGTATTGTGGTGTTTTCGGAACACCGTAGTGCGTTCGATATGCAGAACCGGCGATATCTTCGTGTTCGTGGGGTTTCCAGCTGAGAAACGCATTTTCTGTGATAATCTTGGTGATTCTGCTGTGAGATGTATGCAGAATTACCGAAATCGCTCGTTTGGAGCTATTTAATGCTAGAAGCACGTATTGTGGTGCTTTCAGCACTCCGTAGTGCGCTTGATATGCAGAACCGGCGATATCTTCGTGTTCGTGTGGTTTCCTGCTGAGATATGCATTTTCAACGATAATGTTGGTGATTCTTCTGTGAGAAGTATGCAGAATTACCGAAATCACTCTTTTCGATCCATTTAATGCGAGCAAAACGTTTTGTGGAGCTTTCAGCACTCCCCAGTGCGCTTGATATGCAGAACCGCCGATATCTCAGTGTTCGTGTGGTTTCCAGCTGAGATATGCATTTTCAACGATTATCTTGGTGATTCTTCTGTGTCATGTATGCAGAATCACCGAAATCGCTCGTTTGGAGCTATATAATGCTAGAAGCACGTATTGTGGTGTTTTCGGAACACCGTAGTGCGTTCGATATGCAGAACCGGCGATATCTCCGTGTTCGTGGGGTTTCCAGCTGAGATACGCATTTTCTGTGGTAATCTTGATGATTCTGCTGTGAGATGTATGCAGAATAACCGAAATCGCTCCTTTGGATCTATTTAATGCGACAAACACTTTTTGTGGTGCTTTCAGCACTCCGCAGTGCGCTAGATATGCAGAACCGGCGATATCTCCGTGTTCGTGGGCTTTCCAGCTGAGATACGCATTTTCTGTGGTAATCTTGATGATTCTGCTGTGAGATGTATGCAGAATTACCGAAATCGCTCGTTTGTAGCTATTTAATGCGAGGAATACGTTTTGTGGAGCTTTAAGCACTACCCAGGGCGTTCTATATGCAGAACCGACGATATCTTCGGTTTCGTGAGGTTTCCTGCTGAGATATGCATTTTCTACGACAATCTTGATGATTCTCCTGTGACATGTATGCAGAATCACCGAAATCGCTCGTTTGGAGCTATATAATGCTAGAAGCACGTACTGTGGTGCTTTCAGCACTTCGTAGTGCGCATGATATGCAGAACCGGGGATATCTTCGTGTTCCTGTGGTTTCCAGCTGAGATATGCATTTTCAACGATAATCTTGGTGATTCTTCTGTGAGAAGTATGCAGAATGACCGAAATCGCCCTTTTGGATCCGTTTAATGCGAGAAAAACGTTTTGTGGAGCTTTAAGCACTCCGCAGTGCGCTTGATATGCAGAACCGGCGATATCTCCGTGTTCGTGTGGTTTCCAGCTGAGATATGCATTTTCTGTGATAATCTTGGTGATTCTGCTGTGAGATGTATGCAGAATTACCGAAATCGCTCTTTTGGATCCATTTAATGCGAGAAAAACGTTTTGTGGGGCTTTAAGCACTCCGCAGTGCGCTTGATATGCAGAACCGGCGATATCTCAGTGTTCGTGTGGTTTCCAGCTGAGATATGCATTTTCAACGATTATCTTGGTGATTCTTCTGTGTCATGTATGCAGAATCACCGAAATCGCTCGTTTGGAGCTATATAATGCTAGAAGCACGTATTGTGGTGTTTTCGGAACACCGTAGTGCGTTCGATATGCAGAACCGGCGATATCTCCGTGTTCGTGGGGTTTCCAGCTGAGATACGCATTTTCTGTGGTAATCTTGATGATTCTGCTGTGAGATGTATGCAGAATAACCGAAATCGCTCCTTTGGATCTATTTAATGCGACAAACACTTTTTGTGGTGCTTTCAGCACTCCGCAGTGCGCTAGATATGCAGAACCGGCGATATCTCCGTGTTCGTGGGCTTTCCAGCTGAGATACGCATTTTCTGCGATAATCTTGATGATTCTGCTGTGAGATGTATGCAGAATAACCGAAATCGCTCCTTTGGATCTATTTAATGCTAGAAGCACGTATTGTGGTGCTTTCAGCACTCCGCAGTGCGTATTGATATGCAGAACCGGCGATATCTCCGTGTTCGTGTGGTTTCCAGCTGAGATATGCATTTTCAACGATAATGTTGGTGATTCTTCTGTGAGAAGTATGCAGAATTACCGAAATCACTCTTTTCGATCCATTTAATGCGAGCAAAACGTTTTGTGGAGCTTTCAGCACTCCCCAGTGCGCTTGATATGCAGAACCGGCGATATCTCAGTGTTCGTGTGGTTTCCAGCTGAGATATGCATTTTCAACGATTATCTTGGTGATTCTTCTGTGTCATGTATGCAGAATCACCGAAATCGCTCGTTTGGAGCTATATAATGCTAGAAGCACGTATTGTGGTGTTTTCGGAACACCGTAGTGCGTTCGAAATGCAGAACCGGCGATATCTCCGTGTTCGCGGGGTTTCCAGCTGAGATACGCATTTTCTGTGGTAATCTTGATGATTCTGCTGTGAGATGTATGCAGAATTACCGAAATCGCTCGTTTGTAGCTATTTAATGCGAGGAACACGTTTTGTGGAGCTTTAAGCACTACCCAGGGCGTTCTATATGCAGAACCGACGATATCTTCGGTTTCGTGAGGTTTCCTGCTGAGATATGCATTTTCTACGACAATCTTGATGATTCTCCTGTGACATGTATGCAGAATCACCGAAATCGCTCGTTTGGAGCTATATAATGCTAGAAGCACGTATTGTGGTGCTTTCAGCACTTCGTAGTGCGCATGATATGCAGAACCGGGGATATCTTCGTGTTCCTGTGGTTTCCAGCTGAGATATGCATTTTCAACGATAATCTTGGTGATTCTTCTGTGAGAAGTATGCAGAATTACCGAAATCGCCCTTTTGGATCCGTTTATAGCGAGAAAAACGTTTTGTGGAGCTTTAAGCACTCCGCAGTGCGCTTGATATGCAGAACCGGCGATATCTCCGTGTTCGTGTGGTTTCCAGCTGAGATATGCATTTTCTGTGATAATCTTGGTGATTCTGCTGTGAGATGTATGCAGAATTACCGAAATCGCTCTTTTGGATACATTTAATGCGAGAAAAACGTTTTGTGGGGCTTTAAGCACTCCGCAGTGCGCTTGATATGCAGAACCGGCGATATCTCCGTGTTCGTGTGGTTTCCAGCTGAGATATGCATTTTCAACGATAATCTTGGTGATTCTTCTGTGTCATGTATGCAGAATCACCGAAATCGCTCGTTTGGAGCTATATAATGCTAGAAGCACGTATTGTGGTGTTTTCGGAACACCGTAGTGCGTTCGATATGCAGAACCGGCGATATCTTCGTGTTCGTGGGGTTTCCAGCTGAGATATGCATTTTCTGCGATAATCTCCGCGATTCTTCCCTGACAAGTATGCAGAATCACCGAATTTGCTGTTTTAGTGCTATTTAATGCGAAAAACAGGTTTTCTGTTGCTTTCAGCACTGCACAGTGCGGTTGATATTGCAGACCAGGCGACATCTTCGTATTCGAGTGGTTTCTAGCGGAGATATGCACTTTCTACAATAATCACCGGGATTCTTCCCTGACAAGGATGCAGAATCACCGAATTTGCTGTTTTAGTGCTATTTAATGCGAAAAACAGGTTTTCTGTTGCTTTCAGCACTGCACAGTGCGGTTGATATTGCAGACCAGCCGACATCTTCGTATTCGAGTGGTTTCCAGCTGAGATATGCACATTCTACAATAATCTCTGTGATTCTTCCCTGACAAGAATGCAGAATCACCGAAATCGCTCGTTTGGAGCTATATAATGCTACAAGCACGTATTGTGGTGCTTTCAGCACTCCGCAGTGCGCTTGATATGCAGAACTCGCGATATCTCCGTGTTCGTGTGGTTTCCAGCTGAGATATGCATTTTCAACGATAATGTTGGTGATTCTTCTGTGAGAAGTATACAGAATTACCGAAATCGCTCTTTTCGACCCATTTAATGCGAGCAAAACGTTTTGTGGAGCTTTCAGCACTCCGCAGTGCGTTCGATATGCAGAACCGGCGATATCTCCGTGTTCGTGTGGTTTCCAGCTGAGATACCCATTTTCTGTGATAATCTTGATGATTCTGCTGTGAGATGTATGCAGAATAACAGAAATCGCCCCTTTGGATCTATTTAATGCTACAAGCACGTATTGTGGTGATTTCGGAACACCGTAGTGCGTTCGATATGCAGAACCGGCGATATCTTCGTGTTCGTGGGGTTTCCAGCTGAGATATGCATTTTCTGCGATAATCTCCGCGATTCTTCCCTGACAAGTATGCAGAATCACCGAAATAGCTGTATTCATGCTATTTAATGCGAAAAACAGGTTGTCTGTTGCTTTCAGCACTCCACAGTGCGGTTGATATTGCAGAACATGCGATATCTTCGTATTCGAGTGGTTTCCAGCTGAGATATGGATTTTCTACGATAAACCCCGTGAGTCTTCCCCGACAATAATGCAGGATCTCCGAAATAGCAGTTTTAGTGCTATTTAATGCGAAAAACACGTGTTCTAATGCTTTCAGCACTCCACAGTGCGGTTGATATTGCAGAACAGGCGACATCTTCGTATTCGAGTGGTTTCCAGCTGAGATATGCACTTTCTACAATAATCACCGGGATTCTTCCCTGACAAGGATGCAGAATCACCGAATTTGCTGTTTTAGTGCTATTTAATGCGAAAAACAGGTTTTCTGTTGCTTTCAGCACTGCACAGTGCGGTTGATATTGCAGACCAGGCGACATCTTCGTATTCGAGTGGTTTCCAGCGGAGATATGCACTTTCTACAATAATCACCGGGATTCTTCCCTGACAAGGATGCAGAATCACCGAATTTGCTGTTTTAGTGCTATTTAATGCGAAAAACAGGTTTTCTGTTGCTTTCAGCACTGCACAGTGCGGTTGATATTGCAGACCAGGCGACATCTTCGTATTCGAGTGGTTTCCAGCTGAGATATGCACATTCTACAATAATCTCTGTGATTCTTCCCTGACAAGAATGCAGAATCACCGAAATCGCTCGTTTGGAGCTATATAATGCTACAAGCACGTATTGTGGTGCTTTCAGCACTCCGCAGTGCGCTTGATATGCAGAACCGGCGATATCTCCGTGTTCGTGTGGTTTCCAGCTGAGATATGCATTTTCAACGATAATCTTGGTGTTTCTTCTGTGTCATGTATGCAGAATCACCGAAATCGCTCCTTTGGATCTATTTAATGCTAGAAGCACGTATTGTGGTGCTTTCAGCACTCCGCAGTGCGTATTGATATGCAGAACTCGCGATATCTCCGTGTTCGTGTGGTTTCCAGCTGAGATATGCATTTTCAACGATAATGTTGGTGATTCTTCTGTGAGAAGTATACAGAATTACCGAAATCGCTCTTTTCGACCCATTTAATGCGAGCAAAACGTTTTGTGGAGCTTTCAGCACTCCCCAGTGCGCTTGATATGCAGAACCGGCGATGTCTCAGTGTTCGTGTTGTTTCCAGCTGAGATATGCATTTTCAACGATTATCTTGATGATTCTGCTGTGAGATGTGTGCAGAATTACAGAAATCACTCTTTTTATCTATTTAATGCTAGATGCACGTATTGTGGTGTTTTCGGAACACCGTAGTGCGTTCGATATGCAGAACCGGCGATATCGTCGTGTTCGTGTGGTTTCCAGCTGAGATATGCATTTTCAACGATAATGTTGGTGATTCTTCTGTGAGAAGTATACAGAATTACCGAAATCGCTCTTTTCGACCCATTTAATGCGAGCAAAACGTTTTGTGGAGCTTTCAGCACTCCGCAGTGCGTTCGATATGCAGAACCGGCGATATCTCCGTGTTCGTGTGGTTTCCAGCTGAGATACCCATTTTCTGTGATAATCTTGATGATTCTGCTGTGAGATGTATGCAGAATAACAGAAATCGCCCCTTTGGATCTATTTAATGCTACAAGCACGTATTGTGGTGATTTCGGAACACCGTAGTGCGTTCGATATGCAGAACCGGCGATATCTTCGTGTTCGTGGGGTTTCCAGCTGAGATATGCATTTTCTGCGATAATCTCCGCGATTCTTCCCTGACAAGTATGCAGAATCACCGAAATAGCTGTATTCATGCTATTTAATGCGAAAAACAGGTTGTCTGTTGCTTTCAGCACTCCACAGTGCGGTTGATATTGCAGAACATGCGATATCTTCGTATTCGAGTGGTTTCCAGCTGAGATATGGATTTTCTACGATAAACCCCGTGAGTCTTCCCCGACAATAATGCAGGATCTCCGAAATAGCAGTTTTAGTGCTATTTAATGCGAAAAACACGTGTTCTAATGCTTTCAGCACTCCACAGTGCGGTTGATATTGCAGAACAGGCGACATCTTCGTATTCGAGTGGTTTCCAGCTGAGATATGCACTTTCTACAATAATCACCGGGATTCTTCCCTGACAAGGATGCAGAATCACCGAATTTGCTGTTTTAGTGCTATTTAATGCGAAAAACAGGTTTTCTGTTGCTTTCAGCACTGCACAGTGCGGTTGATATTGCAGACCAGGCGACATCTTCGTATTCGAGTGGTTTCCAGCGGAGATATGCACTTTCTACAATAATCACCGGGATTCTTCCCTGACAAGGATGCAGAATCACCGAATTTGCTGTTTTAGTGCTATTTAATGCGAAAAACAGGTTTTCTGTTGCTTTCAGCACTGCACAGTGCGGTTGATATTGCAGACCAGGCGACATCTTCGTATTCGAGTGGTTTCCAGCTGAGATATGCACATTCTACAATAATCTCTGTGATTCTTCCCTGACAAGAATGCAGAATCACCGAAATCGCTCGTTTGGAGCTATATAATGCTACAAGCACGTATTGTGGTGCTTTCAGCACTCCGCAGTGCGCTTGATATGCAGAACCGGCGATATCTCCGTGTTCGTGTGGTTTCCAGCTGAGATATGCATTTTCAACGATAATCTTGGTGTTTCTTCTGTGTCATGTATGCAGAATCACCGAAATCGCTCCTTTGGATCTATTTAATGCTAGAAGCACGTATTGTGGTGCTTTCAGCACTCCGCAGTGCGTATTGATATGCAGAACTCGCGATATCTCCGTGTTCGTGTGGTTTCCAGCTGAGATATGCATTTTCAACGATAATGTTGGTGATTCTTCTGTGAGAAGTATACAGAATTACCGAAATCGCTCTTTTCGACCCATTTAATGCGAGCAAAACGTTTTGTGGAGCTTTCAGCACTCCCCAGTGCGCTTGATATGCAGAACCGGCGATGTCTCAGTGTTCGTGTTGTTTCCAGCTGAGATATGCATTTTCAACGATTATCTTGATGATTCTGCTGTGAGATGTGTGCAGAATTACAGAAATCACTCTTTTTATCTATTTAATGCTAGATGCACGTATTGTGGTGTTTTCGGAACACCGTAGTGCGTTCGATATGCAGAACCGGCGATATCGTCGTGTTCGTGTGGTTTCCAGCTGAGATATGCATTTTCAACGATAATCTTGGTGATTCTTCTGTGAGAAGTATGCAGAATTACCGAAATCGCTCTTTTGGATCCGTTTAATGCGAGAAAAACGTTTTGTGGAGCTTTAAGCACTCCCCAGGGCGTTCGATATGCAGAACCGACGATATCTTCGGTTTCGTGAGGTTTCCTGCTGAGATATGCATTTTCAACGATAATCTTGGTGTTTCTTCTGTGTCATGTATGCAGAATCACCGAAGTCGCTCGTTTGGAGCTATATAATGCTAGAACCACGTATTGAGGTGTTTGCGGAACACCGTAATGCGTTCGATATGCAGAACCGGCGATATCTTCGTGTTCGTGGGGTTTCCAGCTGAGATACGCATTTTCTGTGATAATATTGATGATTCTGCTGTGAGATGTATGCAGAATTACCGAAATCGCTCGTTTGGAGCTATATAATGGTAGCAGCACAGATTGTGGTGTTTTCAGCACTCCCCAGTGCGCTTGATATGCAGAACCGGCGATGTCTCAGTGTTCGTGTTGTTTCCAGCTGAGATATGCATTTTCAACGATTATCTTGATGATTCTGCTGTGAGATGTGTGCAGAATTACAGAAATCGCTCTTTTTATCTATTTAATGCTAGATGCACGTATTGTGGTGTTTTCGGAACACCGTAGTGCGTTCGATATGCAGAACCGGCGATATCGTCGTGTTCCTGTGGTTTCCAGCTGAGATATGCATTTTCAACGATAATCTTGGTGTTTCTTCTGTGTCATGTATGCAGAATCACCGAAATCGCTCCTTTGGATCTATTTAATGCTAGAAGCACGTATTGTGGTGCTTTCAGCACTCCGCAGTGCGTATTGATATGCAGAACTCGCGATATCTCCGTGTTCGTGTGGTTTCCAGCTGAGATATGCATTTTCAACGATAATGTTGGTGATTCTTCTGTGAGAAGTATACAGAATTACCGAAATCACTCTTTTCGACCCATTTAATGCGAGCAAAACGTTTTGTGGAGCTTTCAGCACTCCCCAGTGAGCTTGATATGCAGAACCGGCGATATCTCAGTGTTCGTGTTGTTTCCAGATGAGATATGCATTTTCAACGATTATCTTGGTGATTCTTCTGTGTCATGTATGCAGAATCACCGAAATCGCTCGTTTGGAGCTATATAATGCTAGAAGCACGTATTGTGGTGTTTTCGGAACACCGTAGTGCGTTCGATATGCAGAACCGGCGATATCTCCGTGTTCGTGGGGTTTCCAGCTGAGATATGCATTTTCTGAGATAATCTTGGTGATTCTGCTGTGAGATGTATGCAGAATTACCGAAATCGCTCTTTTTATCTATTTAATGCTAGATGCACGTATTGTGGTGTTTTTGGAACACCGTAGTGCGTTCGATATGCAGAACCGGCGATATCTTCGTGTTCCTGTGGTTTCCAGCTGAGATATGCATTTTCAACGATAATCTTGGTGATTCTTCTGTGAGAAGTATGCAGAATTACCGAAATCGTCCTTTTGGATCCGTTTGATGCGAGAAAAACGTTTTGTGGAGCTTTAAGCACTCCGCAGTGCGCTTGATATGCAGAACCGGCGATATCTCCGTGTTCGTGTGGTTTCCAGCTGAGATATGCATTTTCTGTGATAATCTTGATGATTCTACTGTGAGATGTATGCAGAATTACCGAAATCGCTCTTTTGGATCTAGTTCATACTTGAAGCACGTATTGTGGTGTTTTCGGAACACCGTAGTGCGTTCGATATGCAGAACCGGTGATATCTTCGTTTCCGTGGGGTTTCCAGCTGAGATACGCATTTTCTGTGATAATCTTGATGATTCTGCTGTGAGATGTAAGCAGAATAACCGAAATCGCTCTTTTGGAGCTATATAATGCTAGAAGCACGTATTGTGGTGCTTTCAGCACTTCGAAGTGCGTTCGATATGCAGAACCGGCGATATCTTCGTGTTCGTGGAGTTTCCAGCTGAGATATGCATTTTCTGCGATAATCTCCGCGATTCTTCCCTGACAAGTATGCAGAATCACCGAAATAGCTGTATTCATGCTATTTAATGCGAAAAATAGGTTTTCTGTTGCTTTCAGCACTCCACAGTGCGGTTGATAATGCAGAACATGCGATATCTTCGTATTCCAGTGTTTTCCAGCTGAGATATGGATTTTCTACGATAATCTCCGCGATTCTTCCCTGACAAGTATGCAAAATCACCAAAATAGCTGTATTAATGCTATTTAATGCGAAAAACAGGTTTTCTGTTGCTTTCAGCACTCCACAGTGCGGTTGATATTGCAGAACATGCGATATCTTCGTATTCTAGTGGTTTCCAGCTGAGATATGGATTATCTACGATAATATCCGTGATTCTTCCCTGACAATAATGCAAAATCACCAAAATAGCTGTATTACTGCTATTTAATGCGAAAAACAGGTTTTCTGTTGCTTTCAGCACTCCACAGTGCGGTTGATATTGCAGAACATGCGATATCTTCGTATTCTAGTGGTTTCCAGCTGAGATATGGATTATCTACGATAATATCCGTGATTCTTCCCTGACAATAATGCAGGATCACCGAAATAGCAGTTTTAGTGCTATTTTACGCGAAAAACACGTTTTCTAATGCTTTCAGCACTGCACAGTGCGGCTGATATTGCAGAACATGCGATATCTTCGTATTCGTGTGGTTTCCAGCTGAGATATGTATTTTCAATGACATTCTTCGTGATTCGTCCCTGACAAGTATGCAGAATCACCGAAATAGCAGTCTTAGTGCTATTTAATGCGAAAAACACGTTTTCTAATGCTTTCAGCATTCCAGAGTGCGGTTGATATTGCAGAACAGCCGACATCTTCGTATTCTAGTGGTTTCCAGCTGAGATATGGATTTTCTACGATAATCTCCGTGATTCTTCCCTGACAATAATGCAGGATCACCGACATAGCTGTTTTAGTGCTATTCAATGCGAAAATAGGTTTTCTGTTGCTTTCAGCACTCCACAGTGCGGTGGATATTGCAGAACAGGCGACATCTTCGTATTCGAGTGGTTTCCAGCTGAGATATGGATTTTCTACTATATTCTTCGTGATTCGTCCCTGACAAGTATGCAGAATCACCGACATAGCTGTTTTAGTGCTATTCAATGCGAAAAACAGGTTTTCTGTTGCTTTCAGCACTCCACAGTGCGGTTGATATTGCAGAACCGGCGACATCTCCGTATTCGAGAGGTTTCCAGCTGAGATATGGATTTTTTAGGATAATCTCCGTGATTCTTCCCTGACAATAATGCAGGATCACCGGCATAGCTGTTTTAGTGCTATTCAATGCGAAAAACAGGTTTTCTGTTGCTTTCAGCACTCCACAGTGCGGTTGATATTGCAGAACCGGCGACATCTCCGTATTCAAGTGGTTTCCAGCTGAGATATGGATTTTCTACGATAATCTCCGTGATTCTTCCCTGACAATAATGCAGGATCACCGAAATAGCTCTTTTAGTGCTATTTAACGCGAAAAACACGTTCTCTAATGCTTTCAGCACTCCACAGTGCAGTTGATACTGCAGAACAGGCGACATCTTCGTATTCTAGTGGTTTCCAGCTGAGATATGCATTTTCTACGATATTCTTCGTGATTCGTCCCTGACAAGTATGCAGAATCACCGACATAGCTGTTTTAGTGCTATTCAATGCGAAAAACAGGTTTTCTGTTGCTTTTAGCACTCCACAGTGCATTTGATATTGCAGAACCGGCGACATCTCCGTATTCGAGTGGTTTCCAGCTGAGATATGGATTTTCTACGATAATCTCCGTGATTCTTCCCTGACAATAATGCAGGATCACCGAAATAGCTGTTTTAGTGCTATTTAACGCGAAAAACACGTTTTCTAATGCTTTCAGCACTCCACAGTGCGGCTGATATTGCAGAACAGGCGACATCTTCGTATTCGAGTGGTTTCCAGCTGAGATATGCATTTTCTATGACATTCTTCGTGATTCGTACCTGACAAGTATGCAGAATCACCGAAATAGCAGTCTTAGTGCTATTTAATGCGAAAAACACGTTTTCTAATGCTTTCAGCATTCCAGAGTGCGGTTGATATTGCAGAACAGCCGACATCTTCGTATTCTAGTGGTTTCCAGCTGAGATATGGATTTTCTACGATAATCTCCGTGATTCTTCCCTGACAATAATGCAGGATCACCGACATAGCTGTTTTAGTGCTATTCAATGCGAAAAATAGGTTTTCTGTTGCTTTCAGCACTCCACAGTGCGGTGGATATTGCAGAACAGGCGACATCTTCGTATTCGACTGGTTTCCAGCTGAGATAAGGATTTTCTACGATATTCTTCGTGATTCTTGCCTGACAAGTATGCAGAATCACCGACATAGCTGTTTTAGAGCTATTCAATGCGAAAAACAGGTTTTCTGTTGCTTTCAGCACTCCACAGTGCGGTTGATATTGCAGAACCGGCGACATCTCCGTATTCGAGAGATTTCCAGCTGAGATATGGATTTTTTACGATAATCTCCGTGATTCTTCCCTGACAATAATGCAGGATCACCGGCATAGCTGTTTTAGTGCTATTCAATGCGAAAAACAGGTTTTCTGTTGCTTTCAGCACTCCACAGTGCGGTTGATATTGCAGAACCGGCGACATCTCTGTATTCAAGTGGTTTCCAGCTGAGATAAGGATTTTCTACGATAATCTCCGTGATTCTTCCCTGACAAGTATGCAGAATCACCGAGATAGCTGTTTTAGTGCTATTCAATGCGAAAAACAGGTTTTCTGTTGCTTTCAGCACTCCACAGTGCGGTGGATGTTGCAGAACAGGCGACATCTTCGTATTCTAGTGGTTTCCAGCTGAGTTATGCATTTTCTACGATATTCTTCGTGATTCGTCCCTGACAAGTATGCAGAATCACCGACATAGCTGTATTAATGCTATTTAACGCGAAAAACACGTTTTCTAATGCTTTCAGCACTCCACAGTGCGGTTGATATTGCAGTACAGGCGACACCTTCGTATTCTAGTGCCTTCCAGCTGAGATATGGATTTTCTACGATATTCTTCGTGATTCGTCCCTGACAAGTATGCAGAATCACCGACATAGCTGTTTTAGTGCTATTCAATGCGAAAAACAGGATTTCTGTTGCTTTTAGCACTCCACAGTGCGGTGGATGTTGCAGAACAGGCGACATCTTCGTATTCTAGTGGTTTCCAGCTGAGTTATGCATTTTCTACGATATTCTTCGTGATTCGTCCCTGACAAGTATGCAGAATCACCGACATAGCTGTTTTAGTGCTATTCAATGCGAAACACAGGATTTCTGTTGCTTTTAGCACTCCACAGTGCGGTTGATATTGCAGAACAGGCGACATCTTCGTATTCGAGTGGTTTCCAGCTGAGATATGGATTTTCTACGATAATCTCCGTGATTCTTCCCTGACAATAATGCAGGATCACCGAAATAGCAGTTTTAGTGCTATTTTACGCGAAAAACACGTTTTCTAATGCTTTCAGCACTGCACAGTGCGGCTGATATTGCAGAACATGCGATATCTTCGTATTCGTGTGGTTTCCAGCTGAGATATGCATTTTCTATGACATTCTTCGTGATTCGTCCCTGACAAGTATGCAGAATCACCGAAATAGCAGTCTTAGTGCTATTTAATGCGAAAAACACGTTTTCTAATGCTTTCAGCATTCCAGAGTGCGGTTGATATTGCAGAACAGCCGACATCTTCGTATTCTAGTGGTTTCCAGCTGAGATATGGATTTTCTACGATAATCTCCGTGATTCTTCCCTGACAATAATGCAGGATCACCGACATAGCTGTTTTAGTGCTATTCAATGCGAAAAATAGGTTTTCTGTTGCTTTCAGCACTCCACAGTGCGGTGGATATTGCAGAACAGACGACATCTTCGTATTCGCGTGGTTTCCAGCTGAGATATGGATTTTCTACGATAATCTCCGTGATTCTTCCCTGACAATAATGCAGGATCACCGAAATAGCTCTTCTAGTGCTATTTAACGCGAAAAACACGTTTTCTAATGCTTTCAGCACTCCACAGTGCGGTTGATACTGCAGAACAGGCGACATCTTCGTATTCTAGTGGTTTCCAGGTGAGATATGCATTTTCTACGATATTCTTCGTGATTCGTCCCTGACAAGTATGCAGAATCACCGACATAGCTGTTTTAGTGCTATTCAATGCGAAAAACAGGTTTTCTGTTGCTTTTAGCACTCCACAGTGCATTTGATATTGCAGAACCGGCGACATCTCCGTATTCGAGTGGTTTCCAGCTGAGATATGGATTTTCTACGATAATCTCCGTGATTCTTCCCTGACAATAATGCAGGATCACCGAAATAGCTGTTTTAGTGCTATTTAACGCGAAAAACACGTTTTCTAATGCTTTCAGCACTCCACAGTGCGGTTGATATTGCAGAACATGCGATATCTTCGTATCCGAGTGGTTTCCAGCTGAGATATGCGTTTTCTGCGATAATCTCCGCGATTCTTCCCTGACAAGTATGCAGAATCACCGACATAGCTGTATTAGTGCTATTTAATGCGAAAAACAGGTTTTCTGTTGCTTTCAGCACTCCACAGTGCGGTTGATATTGCAGAACAGGCGACATCTTCGTATTCGAGTGGTTTCCAGCTGAGATATGGATTTTCTACGATAATCTCCGTGATTCTTCCCTGACAATAATGCAGGATCACCGAAATAGCAGTTTTAGTGCTATTTTACGCGAAAAACACGTTTTCTAATGCTTTCAGCACTGCACAGTGCGGCTGATATTGCAGAACATGCGATATCTTCGTATTCTAGTGGTTTCCAGCTGAGATATGGATTTTCTACGATAATCTGCGTGATTCTTCCCTGACAATAATGCAGGATCACCGACATAGCTGTTTTAGTGCTATTCAATGCGAAAAATAGGTTTTCTGTTGCTTTCAGCACTCCACAGTGCGGTGGATATTGCAGAACAGGCGACATCTTCGTACTCGAGTGGTTTCCAGCTGTGATATGGATTTTCTACGATATTCTTCGTGATTCGTCCCTGACAAGTATGCAGAATCGCCGACATAGCTGTTTTAGTGCTATTCAATGCGAAAAACAGGTTTTCTGTTGCTTTCAGCACTCCACAGTGCGGTTGATATTGCAGAACCGGCGACATCTCCGTATTCCAGAGGTTTCCAGCTGAGATATGGATTTTTTACGATAATCTCCGTGATTCTTCCCTGACAATAATGCAGGATCACCGGCATAGCTGTATTAGTGCTATTCAATGCGAAAAACAGGTTTTCTGTTGCTTTCAGCACTCCACAGTGCGGTTGATATTGCAGAACCGGCGACATCTCCGTATTCAAGTGGTTTCCAGCTGAGATATGGATTTTCTACGATAATCTCCGTGATTCTTCCCTGACAATAATGCAGGATCACCGAAATAGCTCTTTTAGTGCTATTTAACGCGAAAAACACGTTTTCTAATGCTGGCAGCACTCCACAGTGCGGTTGATATTGCAGAACAGGCGACATCTTCGTATTCGAGTGGTTTCCAGCTGAGATATGCATTTTCTGCGATAATCTCCGTGATTCTTCCATGACAAGTATGCAGAATCACCGAAATAGATGTTTTAGTGCTATTTAACGCGAAACTCAGGTTGTCCGTTGCTTTCAGCACTCCACAGTGCGGTTGATATTGCAGAACATGCGATATCTTCGTATTCGAGTGGTTTCCAGCTGAGATATGGATTTTCTACGATAAACCCCGTGAGTCTTCCCCGACAATAATGCAGGATCACCGGCATAGCTGTTTTAGTGCTATTCAATGCGAAAAACAGGTTTTCTGTTGCTTTCAGCATTCCAGAGTGCGGTTGATATTGCAGAACAGCTGACATCTTCGTATTCTAGTGGTTTCCAGCTGAGATATGGATTTTTTACGATAATCTCCGTGATTCTTCCCTGACAATAATGCAGGATCGCCGAAATAGCTGTTTTAGTGCTATTCAATGCGAAGAACAGGTTTTCTGTTGCTTTCAGCACTCCACAGTGCGGTTGATATTGCAGAACCGGCGACATCTCCGTATTCGAGAGGTTTCCAGCTGAGATATGGATTTTCTACGATATTCTTCGTGATTCGACCCTGACAAGTATGCAGAATCACCGACATAGCTGTTTTAGTGCTACTCAATGCGAAAAACAGGTTTTCTGTTGCTTTCAGCACTCCACAGTGCGGTTGATATTGCAGAACCGGCGACATCTCCGTATTCGAGTGGTTTCCAGCTGAGATATGGATTTTCTACGATAATCTCCGTGATTCTTCCCTGACAATAATGCAGGATCACCGAAATAGCAGTTTTAGTGCTATTTTACGCGAAAAACACGTTTTCTAATGCTTCCAGCACTGCACAGTGCGGCTGATATTGCAGTACATGCGATATCTTCGTATTCGTGTGGTTTCCAGCTGAGATATGCATTTTCTATGACATTCTTCGTGATTCGTCCCTGACAAGTATGCAGAATCACCGAAATAGCAGTCTTAGTGCTATTTAATGAGAAAAACACGTTTTCTAATGCTTTCAGCATTCCAGAGTGCGGTTGATATTGCAGAACTGCCGACATCTTCGTATTCTAGTGGTTTCCAGCTGAGATATGGATTTTTTACGATAATCTCCGTGATTCTTCCCTGACAATAATGCAGGATCACCGAAATAGCTGTTTTAGTGCTATTCAATGCGAAAAACAGGTTTTCTGTTGCTTTCAGCACGCCACAGTGCGGTTGATATTGCAGAACCGGCGACATCTCCGTATTCGAGAGGTTTCCAGCTGAGATATGGATTTTCTACGATATTCTTCGTGATTCGTCCCTGACAAGTATGCAGAATCACCGACATAGCTGTTTTAGTGCTACTCAATGCGAAAAACAGGTTTTATGTTGCTTTCAGCACTCCACAGTGCGGTTGATATTGCAGAACCGGCGACATCTCCGTAGTCGAGAGGTTTCCAGCTGAGATATGGATTTTTTACGATAATCTCCGTGATTCTTCCCTGACAATAATGCAGGATCACCGACATAGCTGTTTTAGAGCTATTCAATGCGAAAAACAGGTTTTCTGTTGCTTTCAGCACTCCACAGTGCGGTTGATATTGCAGAACCGGCGACATCTCCGTATTCGAGAGGTTTCCAGCTGAGATATGGATTTTTTACGATAATCTCCGTGATTCTTCCCTGACAATAATGCAGGATCACCGAAATAGCAGTTTTAGTGCTACTTTACGCGAAAAACACGTTTTCTAATGCTTTCAGCACTGCACAGTGCGGCTGATATTGCAGAACCGGCGACATCTCCGTATTCAAGTGGTTTCCAGCTGAGATATGGATTTTCTACGATAATCTCCGTGATTCTTCCCTGACAATAATGCAGGATCACCGGCATAGCTGTTTTAGTGCTATTCAATGCGAAAAACAGGTTTTCTGTTGCTTTCAGCACTGCACAGTGCGGCTGATATTGCAGAACCGGCGACATCTCCGTATTCAAGTGGTTTCCAGCTGAGATATGGATTTTCTACGATAATCTCCGTGATTCTTCCCTGACAATAATGCAGGATCACCGAAATAGCTGTTTTAGTGCTATTTAACGCGAAAAACACGTTTTCTAATGCTTTCAGCACTCCACAGTGCGGTTGATACTGCAGAACAGGCGACATCTTCGTATTCTAGTGGTTTCCAGCTGAGATATGCATTTTCTACGATATTCTTCGTGATTCGTCCCTGACAAGTATGCAGAATCACCGACATAGCTGTTTTAGTGCTATTCAATGCGAAACACAGGTTTTCTGTTGCTTTTAGCACTCCACAGTGCATTTGATATTGCAGAACCGGCGACATCTCCGTATTCGAGTGGTTTCCAGCTGAGATATGGATTTTCTACGATAATCTCCGTGATTCTTCCCTGACAATAATGCAGGATCACCGAAATAGCTGTTTTAGTGCTATTTAACGCGAAAAACACGTTTTCTAATGCTTTCAGCACTCCACAGTGCGGTTGATATTGCAGAACATGCGATATCTTCGTATCCGAGTGGTTTCCAGCTGAGATATGCGTTTTCTACGATAATCTCCGCGATTCTTCCCTGACAAGTATGCAGAATCACCGGCATAGCTGTATTAGTGCTATTTAATGCGAAAAACACGTTTTCTAATGCTTTCAGCATTCCAGAGTGCGGTTGATATTGCAGAACAGCCGACATCTTCGTATTCGAGAGGTTTCCAGCTGAGATATGGATTTTTTACGATAATCTCCGTGATTCTTCCCTGACAATAATGCAGGATCACCGGCATAGCTGTTTTAGTGCTATTCAATGCGAAAAACAGGTTTTCTGTTGCTTTCAGCACTCCACAGTGCGGTTGATATTGCAGAACCGGCGACATCTCCGTATTCGAGAGGTTTCCAGCTGAGATATGGATTTTCTACGATATTCTTCGTGATTCGTCCCTGACAAGTATGCAGAATCACCGACATAGCTGTTTTAGTGCTACTCAATGCGTAAAACAGGTTTTCTGTTGCTTTCAGCACTCCACAGTGCGGTTGATATTGCAGAACCGGCGACATCTCCGTATTCGAGAGGTTTCCAGCTGAGATATGGATTTTTTACGATAATCTCCGTGATTCTTCCCTGACAATAATGCAGGATCACCGGCATAGCTGTTTTAGTGCTATTCAATGCGAAAAACAGGTTTTTTGTTGCTTTCAGCACTCCACAGTGCGGTTGATATTGCAGAACCGGCGACATCTCCGTATTCAAGTGGTTTCCAGCTGAGATATGGATTTTCTACGATAATCTCCGTGATTCTTCCCTGACAATAATGCAGGATCACCGAAATAGCTGTTTTAGTGCTATGTAACGCGAAAAACACGTTTTCTAATGCTTTCAGCACTCCACAGTGCGGTTGATATTGCAGAACATGCGATATCTTCGTATCCGAGTGGTTTCCAGCTGAGATATGCGTTTTCTACGATAATCTCCGCGATTCTTCCCTGACAAGTATGCAGAATCACCGAAATAGAAGTCTTAGTGCTATTTAATGCGAAAAACACGTTTTCTAATGCTTTCAGCATTCCAGAGTGCGGTTGATATTGCAGAACTGCCGACATCTTCGTATTCTAGTGGTTTCCAGCTGAGATATGGATTTTTTACGATAATCTCCGTGATTCTTCCCTGACAATAATGCAGGATCACCGACATAGCTGTTTTAGTGCTATTCAATGCGAAAAATAGGTTTTCTGTTGCTTTCAGCACTCCACAGTGCGGTGGATATTGCAGAACAGGCGACATCTTCGTATTCGAGTGGTTTCCAGCTGAGATAAGGATTTCCTACGATATTCTTCGTGATTCGTGCCTGACAAGTATGCAGAATCACCGACATAGCTGTTTTAGAGCTATTCAATGCGAAAAACAGGTTTTCTGTTGCTTTCAGCACTCCACAGTGCGGTTGATATTGCAGAACCGGCGACATCTCCGTATTCGAGAGATTTCCAGCTGAGATATGGATTTTTTACGATAATCTCCGTGATTCTTCCCTGACAATAATGCAGGATCACCGGCATAGCTGTTTTAGTGCTATTCAATGCGAAAAACAGGTTTTCTGTTGCTTTCAGCACTCCACAGTGCGGTTGATATTGCAGAACCGGCGACATCTCTGTATTCAAGTGGTTTCCAGCTGAGATATGGATTTTCTACGATAATCTCCGTGATTCTTCCCTGACAAGTATGCAGAATCACCGAGATAGCTGTTTTAGTGCTATTCAATGCGAAAAACAGGTTTTCTGTTGCTTTCAGCACTCCACAGTGCGGTGGATGTTGCAGAACACGCGACATCTTCGTATTCTAGTGGTTTCCAGCTGAGTTATGCATTTTCTACGATATTCTTCGTGATTCGTCCCTGACAAGTATGCAGAATCACCGACATAGCTGTATTAATGCTATTTAACGCGAAAAACACGTTTTCTAATGCTTTCAGCACTCCACAGTGCGGTTGATATTGCAGTACAGGCGACATCTTCGTATTCTAGTGCTTTCCAGCTGAGATATGGATTTTCTACGATATTCTTCGTGATTCGTCCCTGACAAGTATGCAGAATCACCGACATAGCTGTTTTAGTGCTATTCAATGCGAAAAACAGGATTTCTGTTGCTTTTAGCACTCCACAGTGCGGTTGATATTGCAGAACTGGCGACATCTCCGTATTCGAGTGGTTTCCAGCTGAGATATGGATTTTCTACGATAATCTCCGTGATTCTTCCCTGACAATAATGCAGAAACACCGACATAGCTGTATTAATGCTATGTAATGCGAAAAACAGGTTTTCTGTTGCTTTCAGCACTCCACAGTGCGGTTGATATTGCAGAACCGGCGACATATCTGTATTCAAGTGGTTTCCAGCTGAGATATGGATTTTCTACGATAATCGCCGTGATTCTTCCCTGACAAGTATGCAGAATCACCGAGATAGCTGTTTTAGTGCTATTCAATGCGAAAAACAGGTTTTCTGTTGCTTTCAGCACTCCACAGTGCGGTGGATGTTGCAGAACACGCGACATCTTCGTATTCTAGTGGTTTCCAGCTGAGTTATGCATTTTCTACGATATTCTTCGTGATTCATCCCTGACAAGTATGCAGAATCACCGACATAGCTGTATTAATGCTATTTAACGCGAAAAACACGTTTTCTAATGCTTTCAGCACTCCACAGTGCGGTTGATATTGCAGTACAGGCGACATCTTCGTATTCTAGTGCTTTCCAGCTGAGATATGGATTTTCTACGATATTCTTCGTGATTCGTCCCTGACAAGTATGCAGATTCACCGACATAGCTGTTTTAGTGCTATTCAATGCGAAAAACAGGATTTCTGTTGCTTTTAGCACTCCACAGTGCGGTTGATATTGCAGAACTGGCGACATCTTCGTATTCGATGGGTTTGCAGCTGAGATATGGATTTTCTACGATAATCTCCGTGATTCTTCCCTGACAATAATGCAGGATCACCGAAATAGCAGTTTTAGTGCTATTTCACGCGAAAAACACGTTTTCTAATGCTTTCCGCACTGCACAGTGCGGCTGATATTGCAGAACATGCGATATCTTCGTATTCGTGTGGTTTCCAGCTGAGATATGCATTTTCTATGACATTCTCCGCGATTCTTCCCTGACAAGTATGCAGAATCACCGACATAGCTGTATTAGTGCTATTTAACGCGAAAAACACGTTTTCTAATGCTTTCAGCATTCCAGAGTGCGGTTGATATTGCAGAACAGCCGACATCTTCGTATTCGAGAGGTTTCCAGCTGAGATATGGATTTTTTACGATAATCTCCGTGATTCTTCCCTGACAATAATGCAGGATCACCGGCATAGCTGTTTTAGTGCTATTCAATGCGAAAAACAGGTTTTCTGTTGCTTTTAGCACTCCACAGTGCATTTGATATTGCAGAACCGGCGACATCTCCGTATTCGAGTGGTTTCCAGCTGAGATATGGATTTTCTACGATAATCTCCGTGATTCTTCCCTGACAATAATGCAGGATCACCGAAATAGCTGTTTTAGTGCTATTTAACGCGAAAAACACGTTTTCTAATGCTTTCAGCACTCCACAGTGCGGTTGATATTGCAGAACATGCGATATCTTCGTATCCGAGTGGTTTCCAGCTGAGATATGCGTTTTCTACGATAATCTCCGCGATTCTTCCCTGACAAGTATGCAGAATCACCGACATAGCTGTATTAGTGCTATTTAATGCGAAAAACACGTTTTCTAATGCTTTCAGCATTCCAGAGTGCGGTTGATATTGCAGAACAGCCGACATCTTCGTATTCGAGAGGTTTCCAGCTGAGATATGGATTTTTTACGATAATCTCCGTGATTCTTCCCTGACAATAATGCAGGATCACCGGCATAGCTGTTTTAGTGCTATTCAATGCGAAAAACAGGTTTTCTGTTGCTTTCAGCACTCCACAGTGCGGTTGATATTGCAGAACCGGCGACATCTCCGTATTCAAGTGGTTTCCAGCTGAGATATGGATTTTCTACGATAATCTCCGTGATTCTTCCCTGACAATAATGCAGGATCACCGAAATAGCAGTTTTAGTGCTACTTTACGCGAAAAACACGTTTTCTAATGCTTTCAGCACTGCACAGTGCGGCTGATATTGCAGAACCGGCGACATCTCCGTATTCGAGAGGTTTCCAGCTGAGATATGGATTTTTTACGATAATCTCCGTGATTCTTCCCTGACAATAGTGCAGGATCACCGACATAGCTGTTTTAGAGCTACTCAATGCGAAAAACAGGTTTTATGTTGCTTTCAGCACTCCACAGTGCGGTTGATATTGCAGAACCGGCGACATCTCCGTATTCGAGAGGTTTCCAGCTGAGATATGGATTTTCTACGATATTCTTCGTGATTCGTCCCTGACAAGTATGCAGAATCACCGACATAGCTGTTTTAGTGCTACTCAATGCGAAAAACAGGTTTTATGTTGCTTTCAGCACTCCACAGTGCGGTTGATATTGCAGAACCGGCGACATCTCCGTATTCGAGAGGTTTCCAGCTGAGATATGGATTTTTTACGATAATCTCCGTGATTCTTCCCTGACAATAATGCAGGATCACCGACATAGCTGTTTTAGAGCTATTCAATGCGAAAAACAGGTTTTCTGTTGCTTTCAGCACTCCACAGTGCGGTTGATATTGCAGAACCGGCGACATCTCCGTATTCGAGAGGTTTCCAGCTGAGATATGGATTTTTTACGATAATCTCCGTGATTCTTCCCTGACAATAATGCAGGATCACCGAAATAGCAGTTTTAGTGCTACTTTACGCGAAAAACACGTTTTCTAATGCTTTCAGCACTGCACAGTGCGGCTGATATTGCAGAACCGGCGACATCTCCGTATTCAAGTGGTTTCCAGCTGAGATATGGATTTTCTACGATAATCTCCGTGATTCTTCCCTGACAATAATGCAGGATCACCGAAATAGCTGTTTTAGTGCTATTTAACGCGAAAAACACGTTTTCTAATGCTTTCAGCACTCCACAGTGCGGTTGATACTGCAGAACAGGCGACATCTTCGTATTCTAGTGGTTTCCAGCTGAGATATGCATTTTCTACGATATTCTTCGTGATTCGTCCCTGACAAGTATGCAGAATCACCGACATAGCTGTTTTAGTGCTATTCAATGCGAAAAACAGGTTTTCTGTTGCTTTTAGCACTCCACAGTGCATTTGATATTGCAGAACCGGCGACATCTCCGTATTCGAGTGGTTTCCAGCTGAGATATGGATTTTCTACGATAATCTCCGTGATTCTTCCCTGACAATAATGCAGGATCACCGAAATAGCTGTTTTAGTGCTATTTAACGCGAAAAACACGTTTTCCAATGCTTTCAGCACTCCACAGTGCGGTTGATATTGCAGAACATGCGATATCTTCGTATCCGAGTGGTTTCCAGCTGAGATATGCGTTTTCTACGATAATCTCCGCGATTCTTCCCTGACAAGTATGCAGAATCACCGACATAGCTGTATTAGTGCTATTTAATGCGAAAAACACGTTTTCTAATGCTTTCAGCATTCCAGAGTGCGGTTGATATTGCAGAACAGCCGACATCTTCGTATTCGAGAGGTTTCCAGCTGAGATATGGATTTTTTACGATAATCTCCGTGATTCTTCCCTGACAATAATGCAGGATCACCGGCACAGCTGTTTTAGTGCTATTCAATGCGAAAAACAGGTTTTCTGTTGCTTTCAGCACTCCACAGTGCGGTTGATATTGCAGAACCGGCGACATCTCCGTATTCGAGAGGTTTCCAGCTGAGATATGGATTTTCTACGATATTCTTCGTGATTCGTCCCTGACAAGTATGCAGAATCACCGACATAGCTGTTTTAGTGCTACTCAATGCGTAAAACAGGTTTTCTGTTGCTTTCAGCACTCCACAGTGCGGTTGATATTGCAGAACCGGCGACATCTCCGTATTCGAGAGGTTTCCAGCTGAGATATGGATTTTTTACGATAATCTCCGTGATTCTTCCCTGACAATAATGCAGGATCACCGAAATAGCAGTTTTAGTGCTACTTTACGCGAAAAACACGTTTTCTAATGCTTTCAGCACTGCACAGTGCGGCTGATATTGCAGAACCGGCGACATCTCCGTATTCAAGTGGTTTCCAGCTGAGATATGGATTTTCTACGATAATCTCCGTGATTCTTCCCTGACAATAATGCAGGATCACCGGCATAGCTGTTTTAGTGCTATTCAATGCGAAAAACAGGTTTTCTGTTGCTTTCAGCACTCCACAGTGCGGTTGATATTGCAGAACCGGCGACATCTCTGTATTCAAGTGGTTTCCAGCTGAGATATGGATTTTCTACGATAATCTCCGTGATTCTTCCCTGACAAGTATGCAGAATCACCGAGATAGCTGTTTTAGTGCTATTCAATGCGAAAAACAGGTTTTCTGTTGCTTTCAGCACTCCACAGTGCGGTTGATATTGCAGAACCGGCGACATCTCCGTATTCGAGTGGTTTCCAGCTGAGATATGGATTTTCTATGACATTCTTCGTGATTCGTCCCTGACAAGTATGCAGAATCACCGAAATAGCAGTCTTAGTGCTATTTAATGAGAAAAACACGTTTTCTAATGCTTTCAGCATTCCAGAGTGCGGTTGATATTGCAGAACAGCCGACATCTTCGTATTCTAGTGGTTTCCAGCTGAGATATGGATTTTTTACGATAATCTCCGTGATTCTTCCCTGACAATAATGCAGGATCACCGAAATAGCTGTTTTAGTGCTATTCAATGCGAAAAACAGGTTTTCTGTTGCTTTCAGCACTCCACAGTGCGGTTGATATTGCAGAACATGCGATATCTTCGTATTCGTGTGGTTTCCAGCTGAGATATGCATTTTCTATGACATTCTTCGTGATTCGTCCCTGACAAGTATGCAGAATCACCGAAATAGCAGTCTTAGTGCTATTTAATGCGAAAAACACGTTTTCTAATGCTTTCAGCATTCCAGAGTGCGGTTGATATTGCAGAACAGTTGACATCTTCGTATTCTAGTGGTTTCCAGCTGAGATATGGATTTTTTACGATAATCTCCGTGATTCTTCCCTGACAATAATGCAGGATCGCCGAAATAGCTGTTTTAGTGCTATTCAATGCGAAGAACAGGTTTTCTGTTGCTTTCAGCACTCCACAGTGCGGTTGATATTGCAGAACCGGCGACATCTCCGTATTCGAGAGGTTTCCAGCTGAGATATGGATTTTCTACGATATTCTTCGTGATTCGACCCTGACAAGTATGCAGAATCACCGACATAGCTGTTTTAGTGCTACTCAATGCGAAAAACAGGTTTTCTGTTGCTTTCAGCACTCCACAGTGCGGTTGATATTGCAGAACCGGCGACATCTCCGTATTCGAGTGGTTTCCAGCTGAGATATGGATTTTCTACGATAATCTCCGTGATTCTTCCCTGACAATAATGCAGGATCACCGAAATAGCAGTTTTAGTGCTATTTTACGCGAAAAACACGTTTTCTAATGCTTCCAGCACTGCACAGTGCGGCTGATATTGCAGTACATGCGATATCTTCGTATTCGTGTGGTTTCCAGCTGAGATATGCATTTTCTATGACATTCTTCGTGATTCGTCCCTGACAAGTATGCAGAATCACCGAAATAGCAGTCTTAGTGCTATTTAATGAGAAAAACACGTTTTCTAATGCTTTCAGCATTCCAGAGTGCGGTTGATATTGCAGAACAGCCGACATCTTCGTATTCTAGTGGTTTCCAGCTGAGATATGGATTTTTTACGATAATCTCCGTGATTCTTCCCTGACAATAATGCAGGATCACCGAAATAGCTGTTTTAGTGCTATTCAATGCGAAAAACAGGTTTTCTGTTGCTTTCAGCACTCCACAGTGCGGTTGATATTGCAGAACCGGCGACATCTCCGTATTCGAGAGGTTTCCAGCTGAGATATGGATTTTCTACGATATTCTTCGTGATTCGTCCCTGACAAGTATGCAGAATCACCGACATAGCTGTTTTAGTGCTACTCAATGCGAAAAACAGGTTTTATGTTGCTTTCAGCACTCCACAGTGCGGTTGATATTGCAGAACCGGCGACATCTCCGTATTCGAGAGGTTTCCAGCTGAGATATGGATTTTCTACGATAATCTCCGTGATTCTTCCCTGACAATAATGCAGGATCACCGAAATAGCTGTTTTAGTGCTATTTAACGCGAAAAACACGTTTTCTAATGCTTTCAGCACTCCACAGTGCGGTTGATACTGCAGAACAGGCGACATCTTCGTATTCTAGTGGTTTCCAGCTGAGATATGGATTTTCTACGATAATCTCCGTGATTCTTCCCTGACAATAATGCAGGATCACCGAAATAGCTGTTTTAGTGCTATTTAACGCGAAAAACACGTTTTCTAATGCTTTCAGCACTCCACAGTGCGGTTGATACTGCAGAACAGGCGACATCTTCGTATTCTAGTGGTTTCCAGCTGAGATATGCATTTTCTACGATATTCTTCGTGATTCGTCCCTGACAAGTATGCAGAATCACCGACATAGCTGTTTTAGTGCTATTCAATGCGAAAAACAGGTTTTCTGTTGCTTTTAGCACTCCACAGTGCATTTGATATTGCAGAACCGGCGACATCTCCGTATTCGAGAGGTTTCCAGCTGAGATATGGATTTTTTACGATAATCTCCGTGATTCTTCCCTGACAATAATGCAGGATCACCGAAATAGCAGTTTTAGTGCTACTTTACGCGAAAAACACGTTTTCTAATGCTTTCAGCACTGCACAGTGCGGCTGATATTGCAGAACCGGCGACATCTCCGTATTCAAGTGGTTTCCAGCTGAGATATGGATTTTCTACGATAATCTCCGTGATTCTTCCCTGACAATAATGCAGGATCACCGAAATAGCTGTTGTAGTGCTATTTAACGCGAAAAACACGTTTTCTAATGCTTTCAGCACTCCACAGTGCGGTTGATACTGCAGAACAGGCGACATCTTCGTATTCTAGTGGTTTCCAGCTGAGATATGCATTTTCTACGATATTCTTCGTGATTCGTCCCTGACAAGTATGCAGAATCACCGACATAGCTGTTTTAGTGCTATTCAATGCGAAAAACAGGTTTTCTGTTGCTTTTAGCACTCCACAGTGCATTTGATATTGCAGAACCGGCGACATCTCCGTATTCGAGTGGTTTCCAGCTGAGATATGGATTTTCTACGATAATCTCCGTGATTCTTCCCTGACAATAATGCAGGATCACCGAAATAGCTGTTTTAGTGCTATTTAACGCGAAAAACACGTTTTCTAATGCTTTCAGCACTCCACAGTGCGGTTGATATTGCAGAACATGCGATATCTTCGTATCCGAGTGGTTTCCAGCTGAGATATGCGTTTTCTACGATAATCTCCGCGATTCTTCCCTGACAAGTATGCAGAATCACCGACATAGCTGTATTAGTGCTATTTAATGCGAAAAACACGTTTTCTAATGCTTTCAGCATTCCAGAGTGCGGTTGATATTGCAGAACAGCCGACATCTTCGTATTCGAGAGGTTTCCAGGTGAGATATGGATTTTTTACGATAATCTCCGTGATTCTTCCCTGACAATAATGCAGGATCACCGGCATAGCTGTTTTAGTGCTATTCAATGCGAAAAACAGGTTTTCTGTTGCTTTCAGCACTCCACAGTGCGGTTGATATTGCAGAACCGGCGACATCTTCGTATTCGAGAGGTTTCCAGCTGAGATATGGATTTTCTACGATATTCTTCGTGATTCGTCCCTGACAAGTATGCAGAATCACCGACATAGCTGTTTTAGTGCTACTCAATGCGTAAAACAGGTTTTCTGTTGCTTTCAGCACTCCACAGTGCGGTTGATATTGCAGAACCGGCGACATCTCCGTATTCGAGAGGTTTCCAGCTGAGATATGGATTTTTTTCGATAATCTCCGTGATTCTTCCCTGACAATAATGCAGGATCACCGAAATAGCAGTTTTAGTGCTACTTTACGCGAAAAACACGTTTTCTAATGCTTTCAGCACTGCACAGTGCGGCTGATATTGCAGTACATGCGATATCTTCGTATTCGTGTGGTTTCCAGCTGAGATATGCATTTTCTATGACATTCTTCGTGATTCGTCCCTGACAAGTATGCAGAATCACCGAAATAGCAGTCTTAGTGCTATTTAATGCGAAAAACACGTTTTCTAATGCTTTCAGCATTCCAGAGTGCGGTTGATATTGCAGAACAGCTGACATCTTCGTATTCTAGTGGTTTCCAGCTGAGATATGGATTTTTTACGATAATCTCCGTGATTCTTCCCTGACAATAATGCAGGATCACCGAAATAGCAGTTTTAGTGCTACTTTACGCGAAAAACACGTTTTCTAATGCTTTCAGCACTGCACAGTGCGGCTGATATTGCAGTACATGCGATATCTTCGTATTCGATGGGTTTCCAGCTGAGATATGGATTTTCTACGATAATCTCCGTGATTCTTCCCTGACAATAATGCAGGATCACCGAAATAGCAGTTTTAGTGCTATTTTACGCGAAAAACACGTTTTCTAATGCTTTCAGCACTGCACAGTGCGGCTGATATTGCAGAACATGCGATATCTTCGTATTCGTGTGGTTTCCAGCTGAGATATGCATTTTCTATGACATTCTTCGTGATTCGTCCCTGACAAGTATGCAGAATCACCGAAATAGCAGTCTTAGTGTTATTTAATGCGAAAAACACGTTTTCTAATGCTTTCAGCATTCCAGAGTGCGGTTGATATTGCAGAACAGCTGACATCTTCGTATTCTAGTGGTTTCCAGCTGAGATATGGATTTTTTACGATAATCTCCGTGATTCTTCCCTGACAATAATGCAGGATCGCCGAAATAGCTGTTTTAGTGCTATTCAATGCGAAGAACAGGTTTTCTGTTGCTTTCAGCACTCCACAGTGCGGTTGATATTGCAGAACCGGCGACATTTCCGTATTCGAGAGGTTTCCAGCTGAGATATGGATTTTTTACGATAATCTCCGTGATTCTTCTCTGACAATAATGCAGGATCACCGACATAGCTGTTTTAGTGCTACTCAATGCGAAAAACAGGTTTTCTGTTGCTTTCAGCACTCCACAGTGCGGTTGATATTGCAGAACCGGCGACATCTCCGTATTCGAGTGGTTTCCAGCTGAGATATGGATTTTCTACGATAATCTCCGTGATTCTTCCCTGACAATAATGCAGGATCACCGAAATAGCTGTTTTAGTGCTATTCAATGCGAAAAACAGGTTTTCTGTTGCTTTCAGCACACCACAGTGCGGTTGATATTGCAGAACATGCGATATCTTCGTATTCGTGTGGTTTCCAGCTGAGATATGCATTTTCTATGACATTCTTCGTGATTCGTCCCTGACAAGTATGCAGAATCACCGAAATAGCAGTCTTAGTGCTATTTAATGCGAAAAACACGTTTTCTAATGCTTTCAGCATTCCAGAGTGCGGTTGATATTGCAGAACAGCTGACATCTTCGTATTCTAGTGGTTTCCAGCTGAGATATGGATTTTTTACGATAATCTCCGTGATTCTTCCCTGACAATAATGCAGGATCGCCGAAATAGCTGTTTTAGTGCTATTCAATGCGAAGAACAGGTTTTCTGTTGCTTTCAGCACTCCACAGTGCGGTTGATATTGCAGAACCGGCGACATCTCCGTATTCGAGAGGTTTCCAGCTGAGATATGGATTTTCTACGATATTCTTCGTGATTCGACCCTGACAAGTATGCAGAATCACCGACATAGCTGTTTTAGTGCTACTCAATGCGAGAAACAGGTTTTCTGTTGCTTTCAGCACTCCACAGTGCGGTTGATATTGCAGAACAGGCGACATCTTCGTATTCGATGGGTTTCCAGCTGAGATATGGATTTTCTACGATAATCTCCGTGATTCTTCCCTGACAATAATGCAGGATCACCGAAATAGCAGTTTTAGTGCTATTTTACGCGAAAAACCCGTTTTCTAATGGTTTCAGCACTGCACAGTGCGGCTGATATTGCAGAACATGCGATATCTTCGTATTCGTGTGGTTTCCAGCTGAGATATGCATTTTCTATGACATTCTTCGTGATTCGTCCCTGACAAGTATGCAGAATCACCGAAATAGCAGTCTTAGTGCTATTTAATGCGAAAAACACGTTTTCTAATGCTTTCAGCATTCCAGAGTGCGGTTGATATTGCAGAACAGCTGACATCTTCGTATTCTAGTGGTTTCCAGCTGAGATATGGATTTTTTACGATAATCTCCGTGATTCTTCCCTGACAATAATGCAGGATCGCCGAAATAGCTGTTTTAGTGCTATTCAATGCGAAGAACAGGTTTTCTGTTGCTTTCAGCACTCCACAGTGCGGTTGATATTGCAGAACCGGCGACATCTCCGTATTCGAGAGGTTTCCAGCTGAGATATGGATTTTTTACGATAATCTCCGTGATTCTTCTCTGACAATAATGCAGGATCACCGACATAGCTGTTTTAGTGCTACTCAATGCGAAAAACAGGTTTTCTGTTGCTTTCAGCACTCCACAGTGCGGTTGATATTGCAGAACCGGCGACATCTCCGTATTCGAGTGGTTTCCAGCTGAGATATGGATTTTCTACGATAATCTCCGTGATTCTTCCCTGACAATAATGCAGGATCACCGAAATAGCAGTTTTAGTGCTATTTTACGCGAAAAACACGTTTTCTAATGCTTCCAGCACTGCACAGTGCGGCTGATATTGCAGTACATGCGATATCTTCGTATTCGTGTGGTTTCCAGCTGAGATATGCATTTTCTATGACATTCTTCGTGATTCGTTCCTGACAAGTATGCAGAATCACCGAAATAGCAGTCTTAGTGCTATTTAATGAGAAAAACACGTTTTCTAATGCTTTCAGCATTCCAGAGTGCGGTTGATATTGCAGAACAGCCGACATCTTCGTATTCTAGTGGTTTCCAGCTGAGATATGGATTTTTTACGATAATCTCCGTGATTCTTCCCTGACAATAATGCAGGATCACCGAAATAGCTGTTTTAGTGCTATTCAATGCGAAAAACAGGTTTTCTGTTGCTTTCAGCACTCCACAGTGCGGTTGATATTGCAGAACCGGCGACATCTCCGTATTCGAGTGGTTTCCAGCTGAGATATGGATTTTCTACGATAATCTCCGTGATTCTTCCCTGACAATAATGCAGGATCACCGAAATAGCTGTTTTAGTGCTATTTAACGCGAAAAACACGTTTTCTAATGCTTTCAGCACTCCACAGTGCGGTTGATATTGCAGAACATGCGATATCTTCGTATCCGAGTGGTTTCCAGCTGAGATATGCGTTTTCTACGATAATCTCCGCGATTCTTCCCTGACAAGTATGCAGAATCACCGACATAGCTGTATTAGTGCTATTTAATGCGAAAAACACGTTTTCTAATGCTTTCAGCATTCCAGAGTGCGGTTGATATTGCAGAACAGCCGACATCTTCGTATTCGAGAGGTTTCCAGCTGAGATATGGATTTTTTACGATAATCTCCGTGATTCTTCCCTGACAATAATGCAGGATCACCGACATAGCTGTTTTAGAGCTATTCAATGCGAAAAACAGGTTTTCTGTTGCTTTCAGCACTCCACAGTGCGGTTGATATTGCAGAACCGGCGACATCTCCGTATTCGAGAGGTTTCCAGCTGAGATATGGATTTTTTACGATAATCTCCGTGATTCTTCCCTGACAATAATGCAGGATCACCGAAATAGCAGTTTTAGTGCTACTTTACGCGAAAAACACGTTTTCTAATGCTTTCAGCACTGCACAGTGCGGCTGATATTGCAGAACCGGCGACATCTCCGTATTCAAGTGGTTTCCAGCTGAGATATGGATTTTCTACGATAATCTCCGTGATTCTTCCCTGACAATAATGCAGGATCACCGAAATAGCTGTTTTAGTGCTATTTAACGCGAAAAACACGTTTTCTAATGCTTTCAGCACTCCACAGTGCGGTTGATACTGCAGAACAGGCGACATCTTCGTATTCTAGTGGTTTCCAGCTGAGATATGCATTTTCTACGATATTCTTCGTGATTCGTCCCTGACAAGTATGCAGAATCACCGACATAGCTGTTTTAGTGCTATTCAATGCGAAAAACAGGTTTTCTGTTGCTTTTAGCACTCCACAGTGCATTTGATATTGCAGAACCGGCGACATCTCCGTATTCGAGTGGTTTCCAGCTGAGATATGGATTTTCTACGATAATCTCCGTGATTCTTCCCTGACAATAATGCAGGATCACCGAAATAGCTGTTTTAGTGCTATTTAACGCGAAAAACACGTTTTCCAATGCTTTCAGCACTCCACAGTGCGGTTGATATTGCAGAACATGCGATATCTTCGTATCCGAGTGGTTTCCAGCTGAGATATGCGTTTTCTACGATAATCTCCGCGATTCTTCCCTGACAAGTATGCAGAATCACCGACATAGCTGTATTAGTGCTATTTAATGCGAAAAACACGTTTTCTAATGCTTTCAGCATTCCAGAGTGCGGTTGATATTGCAGAACAGCCGACATCTTCGTATTCGAGAGGTTTCCAGCTGAGATATGGATTTTTTACGATAATCTCCGTGATTCTTCCCTGACAATAATGCAGGATCACCGGCACAGCTGTTTTAGTGCTATTCAATGCGAAAAACAGGTTTTCTGTTGCTTTCAGCACTCCACAGTGCGGTTGATATTGCAGAACCGGCGACATCTCCGTATTCGAGAGGTTTCCAGCTGAGATATGGATTTTCTACGATATTCTTCGTGATTCGTCCCTGACAAGTATGCAGAATCACCGACATAGCTGTTTTAGTGCTACTCAATGCGTAAAACAGGTTTTCTGTTGCTTTCAGCACTCCACAGTGCGGTTGATATTGCAGAACCGGCGACATCTCCGTATTCGAGAGGTTTCCAGCTGAGATATGGATTTTTTACGATAATCTCCGTGATTCTTCCCTGACAATAATGCAGGATCACCGAAATAGCAGTTTTAGTGCTACTTTACGCGAAAAACACGTTTTCTAATGCTTTCAGCACTGCACAGTGCGGCTGATATTGCAGAACCGGCGACATCTCCGTATTCAAGTGGTTTCCAGCTGAGATATGGATTTTCTACGATAATCTCCGTGATTCTTCCCTGACAATAATGCAGGATCACCGGCATAGCTGTTTTAGTGCTATTCAATGCGAAAAACAGGTTTTCTGTTGCTTTCAGCACTCCACAGTGCGGTTGATATTGCAGAACCGGCGACATCTCTGTATTCAAGTGGTTTCCAGCTGAGATATGGATTTTCTACGATAATCTCCGTGATTCTTCCCTGACAAGTATGCAGAATCACCGAGATAGCTGTTTTAGTGCTATTCAATGCGAAAAACAGGTTTTCTGTTGCTTTCAGCACTCCACAGTGCGGTTGATATTGCAGAACCGGCGACATCTCCGTATTCGAGTGGTTTCCAGCTGAGATATGGATTTTCTATGACATTCTTCGTGATTCGTCCCTGACAAGTATGCAGAATCACCGAAATAGCAGTCTTAGTGCTATTTAATGAGAAAAACACGTTTTCTAATGCTTTCAGCATTCCAGAGTGCGGTTGATATTGCAGAACAGCCGACATCTTCGTATTCTAGTGGTTTCCAGCTGAGATATGGATTTTTTACGATAATCTCCGTGATTCTTCCCTGACAATAATGCAGGATCACCGAAATAGCTGTTTTAGTGCTATTCAATGCGAAAAACAGGTTTTCTGTTGCTTTCAGCACTCCACAGTGCGGTTGATATTGCAGAACATGCGATATCTTCGTATTCGTGTGGTTTCCAGCTGAGATATGCATTTTCTATGACATTCTTCGTGATTCGTCCCTGACAAGTATGCAGAATCACCGAAATAGCAGTCTTAGTGCTATTTAATGCGAAAAACACGTTTTCTAATGCTTTCAGCATTCCAGAGTGCGGTTGATATTGCAGAACAGTTGACATCTTCGTATTCTAGTGGTTTCCAGCTGAGATATGGATTTTTTACGATAATCTCCGTGATTCTTCCCTGACAATAATGCAGGATCGCCGAAATAGCTGTTTTAGTGCTATTCAATGCGAAGAACAGGTTTTCTGTTGCTTTCAGCACTCCACAGTGCGGTTGATATTGCAGAACCGGCGACATCTCCGTATTCGAGAGGTTTCCAGCTGAGATATGGATTTTCTACGATATTCTTCGTGATTCGACCCTGACAAGTATGCAGAATCACCGACATAGCTGTTTTAGTGCTACTCAATGCGAAAAACAGGTTTTCTGTTGCTTTCAGCACTCCACAGTGCGGTTGATATTGCAGAACCGGCGACATCTCCGTATTCGAGTGGTTTCCAGCTGAGATATGGATTTTCTACGATAATCTCCGTGATTCTTCCCTGACAATAATGCAGGATCACCGAAATAGCAGTTTTAGTGCTATTTTACGCGAAAAACACGTTTTCTAATGCTTCCAGCACTGCACAGTGCGGCTGATATTGCAGTACATGCGATATCTTCGTATTCGTGTGGTTTCCAGCTGAGATATGCATTTTCTATGACATTCTTCGTGATTCGTCCCTGACAAGTATGCAGAATCACCGAAATAGCAGTCTTAGTGCTATTTAATGAGAAAAACACGTTTTCTAATGCTTTCAGCATTCCAGAGTGCGGTTGATATTGCAGAACAGCCGACATCTTCGTATTCTAGTGGTTTCCAGCTGAGATATGGATTTTTTACGATAATCTCCGTGATTCTTCCCTGACAATAATGCAGGATCACCGAAATAGCTGTTTTAGTGCTATTCAATGCGAAAAACAGGTTTTCTGTTGCTTTCAGCACTCCACAGTGCGGTTGATATTGCAGAACCGGCGACATCTCCGTATTCGAGAGGTTTCCAGCTGAGATATGGATTTTCTACGATATTCTTCGTGATTCGTCCCTGACAAGTATGCAGAATCACCGACATAGCTGTTTTAGTGCTACTCAATGCGAAAAACAGGTTTTATGTTGCTTTCAGCACTCCACAGTGCGGTTGATATTGCAGAACCGGCGACATCTCCGTATTCGAGAGGTTTCCAGCTGAGATATGGATTTTCTACGATAATCTCCGTGATTCTTCCCTGACAATAATGCAGGATCACCGAAATAGCTGTTTTAGTGCTATTTAACGCGAAAAACACGTTTTCTAATGCTTTCAGCACTCCACAGTGCGGTTGATACTGCAGAACAGGCGACATCTTCGTATTCTAGTGGTTTCCAGCTGAGATATGGATTTTCTACGATAATCTCCGTGATTCTTCCCTGACAATAATGCAGGATCACCGAAATAGCTGTTTTAGTGCTATTTAACGCGAAAAACACGTTTTCTAATGCTTTCAGCACTCCACAGTGCGGTTGATACTGCAGAACAGGCGACATCTTCGTATTCTAGTGGTTTCCAGCTGAGATATGCATTTTCTACGATATTCTTCGTGATTCGTCCCTGACAAGTATGCAGAATCACCGACATAGCTGTTTTAGTGCTATTCAATGCGAAAAACAGGTTTTCTGTTGCTTTTAGCACTCCACAGTGCATTTGATATTGCAGAACCGGCGACATCTCCGTATTCGAGAGGTTTCCAGCTGAGATATGGATTTTTTACGATAATCTCCGTGATTCTTCCCTGACAATAATGCAGGATCACCGAAATAGCAGTTTTAGTGCTACTTTACGCGAAAAACACGTTTTCTAATGCTTTCAGCACTGCACAGTGCGGCTGATATTGCAGAACCGGCGACATCTCCGTATTCAAGTGGTTTCCAGCTGAGATATGGATTTTCTACGATAATCTCCGTGATTCTTCCCTGACAATAATGCAGGATCACCGAAATAGCTGTTGTAGTGCTATTTAACGCGAAAAACACGTTTTCTAATGCTTTCAGCACTCCACAGTGCGGTTGATACTGCAGAACAGGCGACATCTTCGTATTCTAGTGGTTTCCAGCTGAGATATGCATTTTCTACGATATTCTTCGTGATTCGTCCCTGACAAGTATGCAGAATCACCGACATAGCTGTTTTAGTGCTATTCAATGCGAAAAACAGGTTTTCTGTTGCTTTTAGCACTCCACAGTGCATTTGATATTGCAGAACCGGCGACATCTCCGTATTCGAGTGGTTTCCAGCTGAGATATGGATTTTCTACGATAATCTCCGTGATTCTTCCCTGACAATAATGCAGGATCACCGAAATAGCTGTTTTAGTGCTATTTAACGCGAAAAACACGTTTTCTAATGCTTTCAGCACTCCACAGTGCGGTTGATATTGCAGAACATGCGATATCTTCGTATCCGAGTGGTTTCCAGCTGAGATATGCGTTTTCTACGATAATCTCCGCGATTCTTCCCTGACAAGTATGCAGAATCACCGACATAGCTGTATTAGTGCTATTTAATGCGAAAAACACGTTTTCTAATGCTTTCAGCATTCCAGAGTGCGGTTGATATTGCAGAACAGCCGACATCTTCGTATTCGAGAGGTTTCCAGGTGAGATATGGATTTTTTACGATAATCTCCGTGATTCTTCCCTGACAATAATGCAGGATCACCGGCATAGCTGTTTTAGTGCTATTCAATGCGAAAAACAGGTTTTCTGTTGCTTTCAGCACTCCACAGTGCGGTTGATATTGCAGAACCGGCGACATCTTCGTATTCGAGAGGTTTCCAGCTGAGATATGGATTTTCTACGATATTCTTCGTGATTCGTCCCTGACAAGTATGCAGAATCACCGACATAGCTGTTTTAGTGCTACTCAATGCGTAAAACAGGTTTTCTGTTGCTTTCAGCACTCCACAGTGCGGTTGATATTGCAGAACCGGCGACATCTCCGTATTCGAGAGGTTTCCAGCTGAGATATGGATTTTTTTCGATAATCTCCGTGATTCTTCCCTGACAATAATGCAGGATCACCGAAATAGCAGTTTTAGTGCTACTTTACGCGAAAAACACGTTTTCTAATGCTTTCAGCACTGCACAGTGCGGCTGATATTGCAGTACATGCGATATCTTCGTATTCGTGTGGTTTCCAGCTGAGATATGCATTTTCTATGACATTCTTCGTGATTCGTCCCTGACAAGTATGCAGAATCACCGAAATAGCAGTCTTAGTGCTATTTAATGCGAAAAACACGTTTTCTAATGCTTTCAGCATTCCAGAGTGCGGTTGATATTGCAGAACAGCTGACATCTTCGTATTCTAGTGGTTTCCAGCTGAGATATGGATTTTTTACGATAATCTCCGTGATTCTTCCCTGACAATAATGCAGGATCACCGAAATAGCAGTTTTAGTGCTACTTTACGCGAAAAACACGTTTTCTAATGCTTTCAGCACTGCACAGTGCGGCTGATATTGCAGTACATGCGATATCTTCGTATTCGATGGGTTTCCAGCTGAGATATGGATTTTCTACGATAATCTCCGTGATTCTTCCCTGACAATAATGCAGGATCACCGAAATAGCAGTTTTAGTGCTATTTTACGCGAAAAACACGTTTTCTAATGCTTTCAGCACTGCACAGTGCGGCTGATATTGCAGAACATGCGATATCTTCGTATTCGTGTGGTTTCCAGCTGAGATATGCATTTTCTATGACATTCTTCGTGATTCGTCCCTGACAAGTATGCAGAATCACCGAAATAGCAGTCTTAGTGTTATTTAATGCGAAAAACACGTTTTCTAATGCTTTCAGCATTCCAGAGTGCGGTTGATATTGCAGAACAGCTGACATCTTCGTATTCTAGTGGTTTCCAGCTGAGATATGGATTTTTTACGATAATCTCCGTGATTCTTCCCTGACAATAATGCAGGATCGCCGAAATAGCTGTTTTAGTGCTATTCAATGCGAAGAACAGGTTTTCTGTTGCTTTCAGCACTCCACAGTGCGGTTGATATTGCAGAACCGGCGACATTTCCGTATTCGAGAGGTTTCCAGCTGAGATATGGATTTTTTACGATAATCTCCGTGATTCTTCTCTGACAATAATGCAGGATCACCGACATAGCTGTTTTAGTGCTACTCAATGCGAAAAACAGGTTTTCTGTTGCTTTCAGCACTCCACAGTGCGGTTGATATTGCAGAACCGGCGACATCTCCGTATTCGAGTGGTTTCCAGCTGAGATATGGATTTTCTACGATAATCTCCGTGATTCTTCCCTGACAATAATGCAGGATCACCGAAATAGCTGTTTTAGTGCTATTCAATGCGAAAAACAGGTTTTCTGTTGCTTTCAGCACACCACAGTGCGGTTGATATTGCAGAACATGCGATATCTTCGTATTCGTGTGGTTTCCAGCTGAGATATGCATTTTCTATGACATTCTTCGTGATTCGTCCCTGACAAGTATGCAGAATCACCGAAATAGCAGTCTTAGTGCTATTTAATGCGAAAAACACGTTTTCTAATGCTTTCAGCATTCCAGAGTGCGGTTGATATTGCAGAACAGCTGACATCTTCGTATTCTAGTGGTTTCCAGCTGAGATATGGATTTTTTACGATAATCTCCGTGATTCTTCCCTGACAATAATGCAGGATCGCCGAAATAGCTGTTTTAGTGCTATTCAATGCGAAGAACAGGTTTTCTGTTGCTTTCAGCACTCCACAGTGCGGTTGATATTGCAGAACCGGCGACATCTCCGTATTCGAGAGGTTTCCAGCTGAGATATGGATTTTCTACGATATTCTTCGTGATTCGACCCTGACAAGTATGCAGAATCACCGACATAGCTGTTTTAGTGCTACTCAATGCGAGAAACAGGTTTTCTGTTGCTTTCAGCACTCCACAGTGCGGTTGATATTGCAGAACAGGCGACATCTTCGTATTCGATGGGTTTCCAGCTGAGATATGGATTTTCTACGATAATCTCCGTGATTCTTCCCTGACAATAATGCAGGATCACCGAAATAGCAGTTTTAGTGCTATTTTACGCGAAAAACCCGTTTTCTAATGGTTTCAGCACTGCACAGTGCGGCTGATATTGCAGAACATGCGATATCTTCGTATTCGTGTGGTTTCCAGCTGAGATATGCATTTTCTATGACATTCTTCGTGATTCGTCCCTGACAAGTATGCAGAATCACCGAAATAGCAGTCTTAGTGCTATTTAATGCGAAAAACACGTTTTCTAATGCTTTCAGCATTCCAGAGTGCGGTTGATATTGCAGAACAGCTGACATCTTCGTATTCTAGTGGTTTCCAGCTGAGATATGGATTTTTTACGATAATCTCCGTGATTCTTCCCTGACAATAATGCAGGATCGCCGAAATAGCTGTTTTAGTGCTATTCAATGCGAAGAACAGGTTTTCTGTTGCTTTCAGCACTCCACAGTGCGGTTGATATTGCAGAACCGGCGACATCTCCGTATTCGAGAGGTTTCCAGCTGAGATATGGATTTTTTACGATAATCTCCGTGATTCTTCTCTGACAATAATGCAGGATCACCGACATAGCTGTTTTAGTGCTACTCAATGCGAAAAACAGGTTTTCTGTTGCTTTCAGCACTCCACAGTGCGGTTGATATTGCAGAACCGGCGACATCTCCGTATTCGAGTGGTTTCCAGCTGAGATATGGATTTTCTACGATAATCTCCGTGATTCTTCCCTGACAATAATGCAGGATCACCGAAATAGCAGTTTTAGTGCTATTTTACGCGAAAAACACGTTTTCTAATGCTTCCAGCACTGCACAGTGCGGCTGATATTGCAGTACATGCGATATCTTCGTATTCGTGTGGTTTCCAGCTGAGATATGCATTTTCTATGACATTCTTCGTGATTCGTTCCTGACAAGTATGCAGAATCACCGAAATAGCAGTCTTAGTGCTATTTAATGAGAAAAACACGTTTTCTAATGCTTTCAGCATTCCAGAGTGCGGTTGATATTGCAGAACAGCCGACATCTTCGTATTCTAGTGGTTTCCAGCTGAGATATGGATTTTTTACGATAATCTCCGTGATTCTTCCCTGACAATAATGCAGGATCACCGAAATAGCTGTTTTAGTGCTATTCAATGCGAAAAACAGGTTTTCTGTTGCTTTCAGCACTCCACAGTGCGGTTGATATTGCAGAACCGGCGACATCTCCGTATTCGAGTGGTTTCCAGCTGAGATATGGATTTTCTACGATAATCTCCGTGATTCTTCCCTGACAATAATGCAGGATCACCGAAATAGCTGTTTTAGTGCTATTTAACGCGAAAAACACGTTTTCTAATGCTTTCAGCACTCCACAGTGCGGTTGATATTGCAGAACATGCGATATCTTCGTATCCGAGTGGTTTCCAGCTGAGATATGCGTTTTCTACGATAATCTCCGCGATTCTTCCCTGACAAGTATGCAGAATCACCGACATAGCTGTATTAGTGCTATTTAATGCGAAAAACACGTTTTCTAATGCTTTCAGCATTCCAGAGTGCGGTTGATATTGCAGAACAGCCGACATCTTCGTATTCGAGAGGTTTCCAGCTGAGATATGGATTTTTTACGATAATCTCCGTGATTCTTCCCTGACAATAATGCAGGATCACCGGCATAGCTGTTTTAGTGCTATTCAATGCGAAAAACAGGTTTTCTGTTGCTTTCAGCACTCCACAGTGCGGTTGATATTGCAGAACCGGCGACATCTTCGTATTCGAGAGGTTTCCAGCTGAGATATGGATTTTCTACGATATTCTTTGTGATTCGTCCCTGACAAGTATGCAGAATCACCTACATAGCTGTTTTAGTGCTACTCAATGCGTAAAACAGGTTTTCTGTTGCTTTCAGCACTCCACAGTGCGGTTGATATTGCAGAACCGGCGACATCTCCGTATTCGAGAGGTTTCCAGCTGAGATATGGATTTTTTACGATAATCTCCGTGATTCTTCCCTGACAATAATGCAGGATCACCGAAATAGCAGTTTTAGTGCTACTTTACGCGAAAAACACGTTTTCTAATGCTTTCAGCACTGCACAGTGCGGCTGATATTGCAGAACCGGCGACATCTCCGTATTCAAGTGGTTTCCAGCTGAGAAATGGATTTTCTACGATAATCTCCGTGATTCTTCCCTGACAATAATGCAGGATCACCGAAATAGCTGTTTTAGTGCTATTTAACGCGAAAAACACGTTTTCTAATGCTTTCAGCACTCCACAGTGCGGTTGATACTGCAGAACAGGCGACATCTTCGTATTCTAGTGGTTTCCAGCTGAGATATGCATTTTCTACGATATTCTTCGTGATTCGTCCCTGACAAGTATGCAGAATCACCGACATAGCTGTTTTAGTGCTATTCAATGCGAAAAACAGGTTTTCTGTTGCTTTTAGCACTCCACAGTGCATTTGATATTGCAGAACCGGCGACATCTCCGTATTCGAGAGGTTTCCAGCTGAGATATGGATTTTCTACGATATTCTTCGTGATTCGTCCCTGACAAGTATGCAGAATCACCGACATAGCTGTTTTAGTGCTACTCAATGCGAAAAACAGGTTTTCAGTTGCTTCCAGCACGGCACAGTGCGGCTGATATTGCAGAACATGCGATATCTTCGTATTCGTGTGGTTTCCAGCTGAGATATGCATTTTCTATGACATTCTTCGTGATTCGTCCCTGACAAGTATGCAGAATCACCGAAATAGCAGTCTTAGTGCTATTTAATGCGAAAAACACGTTTTCTAATGCTTTCAGCATTCCAGAGTGCGGTTGATATTGCAGAACAGCCGACATCTTCGTATTCTAGTGGTTTCCAGCTGAGATATGGATTTTTTACGATAATCTCCGTGATTCTTCCCTGACAATAATGCAGGATCACCGAAATAGCTGTTTTAGTGCTATTCAATGCGAAAAACAGGTTTTCTGTTGCTTTCAGCACTCCACAGTGCGGTTGATATTGCAGAACCGGCGACATCTCCGTATTCGAGAGGTTTCCAGCTGAGATATGGATTTTCTACGATATTCTTCGTGATTCGTCCCTGACAAGTATGCAGAATCACCGACATAGCTGTATTAATGCTATTTAACGCGAAAAACACGTTTTCTAATGCTTTCAGCACTCCGCAGTGCGGTTGATATTGCAGAACTTGCGATATCTTCGTATTCGTGTGGTTTCCAGCTGAGATATGCATTTTCTAAGATATTCTTCGTGATTCGTCCCTGACAAGTATACAGAAACACCGAGATAGCTGTGTTAGTGCTATTCAATGCGAAAAACAGGTTTTCTGTTGCTTTCAGCACTCCACAGTGCGGTTGATATTGCAGAACCGGCGACATCTCCGTATTCGAGTGGTTTCCAACTGTGATATGGATTTTCTACGATAATCTCCGTGATTCTTCCCTGACAATAATGCAGGATCACCGAAATAGCAGTTTTAGTGCTATTTTACGCGAAAAACACGTTTTCTAATGCTTTCAGCACTGCACAGTGCGGTTGATATTGCAGAACTTGCGATATCTTCGTATTCGTGTGGTTTCCAGCTGAGATATGCATTTTCTACGATATTCTTCGTGATTCGTCCCTGACAAGTATACAGAAACACCGAGATAGCTGTTTTAGTGCTATTCAATGCGAAAAACAGGTTTTCTGTTGCTTTCAGCACTCCACAGTGCGGTTGATATTGCAGAACCGGCGACATCTCCGTATTCGAGTGGTTTCCAGCTGAGATATGGATTTTCTACGATAATCTCCGTGATTCTTCCCTGACATTAATGCAGGATCACCGAAATAGCAGTTTTAGTGCTATTTTACGCGAAAAACACGTTTTCTAATGCTTTCAGCACTCCACAGTGCGGTTGATACTGCAGAACAGGCGACATCTTCGTATTCTAATGGTTTCCAGCTGAGATATGCATTTTCTACGATATTGTTCGTGATTCGTCCCTGACAAGTATGCAGAATCACCGACATAGCTGTTTTAGTGCTATTCAATGCGAAAAACAGGTTTTCTGTTGCTTTCAGCACTCCACAGTGCGGTTGATATTGCAGAACCGGTGACATCTCCGTATTCGAGAGGTTTCCAGCTGAGATATGGATTTTCTACGATATTCTTCGTGATTCGTCCCTGACAAGTATGCAGAATCACCGACATAGCTGTTTTAGTGCTACTCAATGCGAAAAACAGGTTTTCTGTTGCTTTCAGCACTCCACAGTGCGGTTGATATTGCAGAACCGGCGACATCTCCGTATTCGAGTGGTTTCCAGCTGAGATATGGATTTTCTACGATATTCTTCGTGATTCATCCCTGACAAGTATGCAGAATCACCGACATAGCTGTTTTAGTGCTACTCAATGCGAAAAACAGGTTTTCTGTTGCTTTCAGCACTCCACAGTGCGGTTGATATTGCAGAACCGGCGACATCTCCGTATTCGAGTGGTTTCCAGCTGAGATATGGATTTTCTACGATAATCTCCGTGATTCTTCCCTGACAATAATGCATAATCACCGACATAGCTGTATTAATGCTATTTAACGCGAAAAACACGTTTTCTAATGCTTTCAGCACTCCGCAGTGCGGTTGATATTGCAGAACAGGCGGCATCTTCGTATTCTAGTGGTTTCCAGCTGAGATATGGATTTTCTACTATATTCTTCGTGATTCGTCCCTGACAAGTATGCAGAATCACCGACATAGCTGTTTTAGTGCTATTCAATACGAAAAACAGGTTTTCTGTTGCTTTCAGCACTCCACAGTGCGGTTGATATTGCAGAACCGGCGACATCTCCGTATTCGTGAGGTTTCCAGCTGAGATATGGATTTTTTACGATAATCTCCGTGATTCTTCCCTGACAATAATGCAGGATCACCGACATAGCTGTTTTAGTGCTATTCAATGCGAAAAACAGGTTTTCTGTTGCTTTCAGCACTCCACAGTGCGGTGGATATTGCAGAACAGGCGACATCTTCGTATTCGAGTGGTTTCCAGCTGAGATATGGATTTTCTACGATATTCTTCGTGATTCGTCCCTGACAAGTATGCAGAATCACCGACATAGCTGTTTTAGTGCTATTCAATGCGAAAAACAGGTTTTCTGTTGCTTTCAGCACTCCACAATGCGGTTGGTATTGCAGAACCGGCGACATCTTCGTATTCTAGTGGTTTCCAGCTGAGATATGCATTTTCTACGATATTCTTCGTGATTCATCCCTGACAAGTATGCAGAATCACCGACATAGCTGTATTAATGCTATTTAACGCGAGAAACACGTTTTCTAATGCTTTCAGCACTCCGCAGCGCGGTTGATATTGCAGAACAGGCGACATCTTCGTATTCTAGTGGTTTCCGGCTGAGATATGGATTTTCTACGATATTCTTCGTGATTCGTCCCTGACAAGTATGCAGAATCACCGACATAGCTGTTTTAGTGCTATTCAATGCGAAAAACAGGTTTTCTGTTGCTTTCAGCACTCCACAGTGCGGTTGGTATTGCAGAACCGGCGACATCTCCGTATTCGAGTGGTTTCCAGCTGAGATATGGATTTTCTACGATAATCTCCGTGATTCTTCCCTGACAATAATGCAGGATCACCGAAATAGCTGTTTTAGTGCTATTTAACGCGAAAAACACGTTTTCTAATGCTTTCAGCACTCCACAGTGCGGTTGATATTGCAGAACCGGCGACATCTCCCGATTCGAGTGGTTTCCAGCTGAGATATGGATTTTCTACGATATTCTTCGTGATTCGTCCCTGACAAGTATGCAGAATCACCGACATAGCTGTTTTAGTGCTATTCAATGCGAAAAACAGGTTTTCTGTTGCTTTCAGCACTCCACAATGCGGTTGGTATTGCAGAACCGGCGACATCTTCGTATTCTAGTGGTTTCCAGCTGAGATATGCATTTTCTACGATATTCTTCGTGATTCATCCCTGACAAGTATGCAGAATCACCGACATAGCTGTATTAAGGCTATTTAACGCGAAAAACACGTTTTCTAATGCTTTCAGCACTCCGCAGCGCGGTTGATATTGCAGAACAGGCGACATCTTCGTATTCTAGTGGTTTCCGGCTGAGATATGGATTTTCTACGATATTCTTCGTGATTCGTCCCTGACAAGTATGCAGAATCACCGAGATAGCTGTTTTAGTGCTATTCAATGCGAAAAACAGGTTTTCTGTTGCTTTCAGCACTCCACAGTGCGGTTGATATTGCAGAACCGGCGACATCTCCGTATTCGAGTGGTTTCCAGCTGAGATATGGATTTTCTACGATAATCTCCGTGATTCTTCCCTGACAATAGTGCAGGATCACCGAAATAGCAGTCTTAGTGCTATTTTACGCGAAAAACACGTTTTCTAATGCTTTCAGCACTGCACAGTGCGGTTGATATTGCAGAACTTGCGATATCTTCGTATTCGTGTGGTTTCCAGCTGAGATATGCATTTTCTACGATATTCTTCGTGAGTTGTCCCTGACAAGTATACAGAATCACCGAGATAGCTGTTTTAGTGCTATTCAATGCGAAAAACAGGTTTTCTGTTGCTTTCAGCACTCCACAGTGCGGTTGATATTGCAGAACCGGCGACATCTCCGTATTCGAGTGGTTTCCAGCTGAGATATGGATTTTCTACGATAATCTCCGTGATTCTTCCCTGACAATAATGCAGGATCACCGACATAGCTGTTTTAGTGCTATTCAATGCCAAAAACAGGTTTTCTGTTGCTTTCAGCACTCCACAGTGCGGTGGATATTGCAGAACAGGCGACATCTTCGTATTCGAGTGGTTTCCAGCTGAGATATGGATTTTCTACGACTATCTCCGTGATTCTTCCCTGACAAGTATGCAGAATCACCGAGATAGCTGTTTTAGTGCTATTCAATGCGAAAAACAGGTTTTCTGTTGCTTTCAGCACTCCACAGTGCGGTTGATATTGCAGAACCGGCGACATCTCCGTATTGGAGTGGTTTCCAGCTGAGATATGGATTTTCGACGATAATATCCGTGATTCTTCCCTGACAATAATGCAGGATCACCGAAATAGCAGTTTTAGTGCTATTTTACGCGAAAAACACGTTTTCTAATGCTTTCAGCACTCCACAGTGCGGTTGATATTGCAGAACCGGCGACATCTCCGTATTCGAGTGGTTTCCAGCTGAGATATGGATTTTCTACGATAATCTCCGTGATTCTTCCCTGACAATAATGCAGGATCACCGAAATAGCAGTTTTAGTGCTATTCAATGCGAAAAACAGGTTTTCTGTTGCTTTCACCACTCCACAGTGCGGTGGATATTGCAGAACAGGCGACATCTTCGTATTCGAGTGGTTTCCAGCTGAGATATGGATTTTCTACGATAATCTCCGTGATTCTTCCCTGACAATAATGCAGGATCACCGACATAGCTGTTTTAGTGCTATTCAATGCGAAAAACAGGTTTTCTGTTGCTTACACCACTCCACAGTGCGGTGGATATTGCAGAACAGGCGACATCTTCGTATTCTAGTGGTTTCCAGCTGAGATATGGATTTTCTACGATAATCTCCGTGATTCTTCCCTGACAAGTATGCAGAATCACCGAGACAGCTGTATTAATGCTATTTAACGCGAAAAACACGTTTTCTAATGCTTTCAGCACTCCCCAGTGCGCTCGATATGCAGAACCGACGATATGTCCGTGTTCGTGTGGTTTCCAGCTGAGATATGCATTTTCAACGATAATCTTGGTGATTCTTCTGTGTCATGTATGCAGAATAACCGAAATCGCTCTTTTGGAGCTATATAATGCTAGAAGCACGTATTGTGGTGCTTTCAGCACTCCGTAGTGCGCTTGATATGCAGAACCGGCGATATCTTCGTGTTCGTGGGGTTTCCAGCTGAGATACAAATTTTCAACGATAATCTTGGTGATTCTTCTGTGTCATGTATGCAGAATCACCGAAATCGCTCGTTTGGAGCTATATAATGCTAGAAGCACGTATTGTTGTGCTTTCGGAACACCGTAGTGCGTTCGATATGCAGAACCGGCGATATCTTCGTGTTCGTGGGGTTTCCAGCTGAGATACGCATTTTCTGTGATAATCTTGATGATTCTGCTGTGTCATGTATGCAGAATCACCGAAATCGCTCGTTTGGAGCTATATAATGTTAGAAGCACGTATTGTGGTGTTTTCGGAACACCGTAGTGCGTTCGATATGCAGAACCGGCGATATCTCCGTGTTCGTGGGGTTTCCAGCTGAGATACGCATTTTCAACGATAATCTTGTTGATTCTTCTGTGTCATGTATGCAGAATCACCGAAATCGCTCCTTTGGATCTATTTAATGCGAGAAAAACGTTTTGTGGAGCTTTCAGCACTCCGCAGTGCGCTTGTTATGCAGAACCGGGGATATCTTCGTGTTCGTGGGGTTTCCAGCTGAGATACGCATCTTCTCTGATAATCCTGATGATTCTGCTGTGAGATGTATGCAGAATTACCGAAATCGCTCCTTTGGATCTATTTAATGCGAGAAAAACGTTTTGTGGAGCTTTCAGCACTCCGCAGTGCGCTTGTTATGCAGAACCGGGGATATCTTCGTGTTCGTGGGGTTTCCAGCTGAGATACGCATCTTCTCTGATAATCTTGATGATTCTGCTGTGAGATGTATGCAGAATTAGCGAAATCGCTCGTTTGGAGCTATTTAAAGCGAGAAAAACGTTTTGTGGAGCTTACAGCACTCCGCAGTGCGCTTGATATGCAGAACCGGTGATATCTTGGTGTTCGTGTGGTTTCCAGCTGAGATTCGCATTTTCAACGATAATCTTGGTGATTCTTCTGTGTCATGTATGCAGAATCACCGAAATCGCTCGTTTGGAGCTATATAATGCTAGAAGCACGTATTGTGGTGTTTTCGGAGCACCGTAGTGCGTTCGATATGCAGAACCCGCGATATCTTCGTGTTCGTGGGGTTTCCAGCTGAGATACGCATTTTGAACGATAATCTTGTTGATTCTTCTGTGTCATGTATGCAGAATCACCGAAATCGCTCGCTTGGAGCTATATAATGCTAGAAGCACGTATTGTGGTGTTTTCGGAGCACCGTAGTGCGTTCGATATGCAGAACCGGCGATATCTTCGTGTTCGTGGGGTTTCCAGCTGAGATACGCATTTTCTGTGATAATCTTGATGATTCTGCTGTGAGATGTATGCAGAATTAGCGAAATCGCTCCTTTGGATCTATTTAATGCGAGAAAAACGTTTTGTGGAGCTTTCAGCACTCCGCAGTGCGCTTGATATGCAGAACCGGGAATATCTTCGTGTTCGTGGGGTTTCCAGCTGAGATACGCATCCTCTGTGATAATCTTGATGATTCTGCTGTGAGATGTATGCAGAATAACCGAAATCGCTCTTTTAGAGCTATATAATGCTAGAAGCACGTAATGTGGTGCTTTCAGCACTCCGTAGTGCGCTTGATATGCAGAACCGGCCATATCTTCGTGTTCGTGGTGTTTCCAGCTGAGAAACGCATTTTCTGTGATAATCTTGGTGATTCTGCTGTGAGATGTAAGCAGAATTACCGAAATCGCTCTTTTGGATCCATTTAATGCGAGAAAAACGTTTTGTGGAGCTTTCAGCACTCCGCAGTGCGCGTAATACGCAGAACCGGCGATATCTCCGTGTTCGTGGGGTTTCCAGCTGAGATATGGACTTTCTACGATAATCTCCGTGATTCTTCCCTGATCGTAATGCAGGATCACGGAAATAGCAGTTTTAGTGCTATTTTACGCGAAAAACACGTTTTCTAATGCTTTCAGCACTCCACAGTGCCGTTGATACTGCAGAACAGGCGACATCTTCGTATTCTAGTGGTTTCCAGCTGAGATATGGATTTTCTACGATAATCTCCGTGATTCTTCCCTGACAAGTATGCAGAATCACCGAGATAGCTGTATTAATGCTATTTAACGCGAAAAAGACGTTTTCTAATGCTTTCAGCACTCCCCAGTGCGCTCGATATGCAGAACCGACGATATCTCCGTGTTCGTGTGGTTTCCAGCTGAGATATGCATTTTCAACGATAATCTTGGTGATTCTTCTGTGTCATGTATGCAGAATAACCGAAATCGCTCTTTTGGAGCTATATAATGCTAGAAGCACGTATTGTGGTGCTTTCAGCACTCCGTAGTGCGCTTGATATGCAGAACCGGCGATATCTTCGTGTTCGTGGGGTTTCCAGCTGAGATACGCATTTTCTGTGATAATCTTGATGATTCTGCTGTGAGATGTATGCAGAAATACCGAAATCGCTCCTTTGGATCTATTTAATGCGAGAAACACGTTTTGTAGTGCTTTCAGCACTCCCCAGGGCGCTCGATATGCAAAACCGACGATATCTCCATGTTCGTGTGGTTTCCAGCTGTGATATGCATTTTCAACGATAATCTTGGTGATTCTTCTGTGTCATGTATGCAGAATCACCGAAATCGCTCGCTTGGAGCTATATAATGCTAGAAGCACGTATTGTGGTGTTTTCGCAACACCGTAGTGCGTTCGATATGCAGAACCGGCGATATCTCCGTGTTCGTGGGGTTTCCAGCTGAGAAACGCATTTTCTGTGATAATCTTGGTGATTCTGCTGTGAGATCTATGCAGAATTACCGAAATCGCTCCTTTGGATCTATTTAATGCGAGAAACACGTTTTGTAGTGCTTTCAGCACTCCCCAGGGCGCTCGATATGCAGAACCGACGATATCTCCGTGTTCGTGTGCTTTCCAGCTTAGATATGCTTTTCAACGATAATCTTGGTGATTCTTCTGTGTCATGTATGCAGAATCACCGACATCGCTCGTTTGGAGCTATATAATGCTAGAAGCACGTATTGTGGTGCTTTCGGAACACCGTAGTGCGTTCGATATGCAGAAGCGGCGATATCACCGTGTTCGTGTGGTTTCCTGCTGATATATGCATTTTCAACGATAATGTTGGTGATTCTGCTGTGAGATGTATGCAGAATTACCGAAATCGCTCCTTGGGATCTATTTAATGCGAGAAAAACGTTTTGTGGAGCTTTCAGCACTCCGCAGTGCGCTTGTTATGCAGAACCGGGGATATCTTCGTGTTCGTGGGGTTTCCAGCTGAGATACGCATGTTCTCTGATAATCTTGATGATTCTGCTGTGAGATGTATGCAGAATTACCGAAATCGCTCCTTTGGATCTATTTAATGCGAGAAAAACGTTTTGTGGAGCTTTCAGCACTCCGCAGTGCGCTTGTTATGCAGAACCGGGGATATCGTCGTGTTCGTGGGGTTTCCAGCTGAGATACGCATCTTCTGTGATAATCTTGATGATTCTGCTGTGAGATGTATGCAGAATTACCGAAATCGCTCGTTTGGAGCTATTTAAAGCGAGAAAAACGTTTTGTGGAGCTTACAGCACTCCGCAGTGCGCTTGATATGCACAACCGGTGATATCTTGGTGTTCGTGTGGTTTCCAGCTGAGATTCGCATTTTCAACGATAATCTTGGTGATTCTTCTGTGTCATGTATGCAGAATCACCGAAATCGCTCGTTTGGAGCTATATAATGCTAGAAGCACGTATTGTGGTGTTTTCGGAGCACCGTAGTGCGTTCGATATGCAGAACCCGCGATATCTTCGTGTTCGTGGGGTTTCCAGCTGAGATACGCATTTTCAACGATAATCTTGTTGATTCTTCTGTGTCATATATGCAGAATCACCGAAATCGCTCGCTTGGAGCTATATAATGCTAGAAGCACGTATTGTGGTGTTTTCGGAGCACCGTAGTGCGTTCGATATGCAGAACCGGCGATATCTTCGTGTTCGTGGGGTTTCCAGCTGAGATACGCATTTTCTGTGATAATCTTGATGATTCTGCTGTGAGATGTATGCAGAATTAGCGAAATCGCTCCTTTGGATCTATTTAATGCGAGAAAAACGTTTTGTGGTGCTCTCAGCACTCCGTAGTGCGCTTGATATGCAGAACCGGCGATACCTTCGTGTTCGTGTGGTTTCCTGCTGAGATATGCATTTTCAACGATAATCTTGGTGATTCTTCTGTGTCATGTATGCAGAATCACCGAAATCGCTCGCTTGGAGCTATATAATGCTAGAAGCACGTATTGTGGTGTTTTCGCAACACCGTAGTGCGTTCGATATGCAGAACCGGCAATATCTTCGTGTTCGTGTGGTTTCCAGCTGAGATATGCACTTTCAACGATAATCTTGGTGCTTCTTCTGTGTCATGTATGCAGAATAACCTAAACCGCTCCTTTGGATCTAGTTAATGCGACAAACACTTTTTGTGGTGCTTTCAGCACTCCGCAGTGCGCGAGATATGCAGAACCTGCGATATCTCCGTGTTCGTGGTGTTTCCAGCTGAGAAACGCAGTTTCTGTGATAATCTTGGTGATTCTGCTGCGAGATGTAAGCAGAATTACCGAAATCGCTCTTTTGGATCCATTTAATGGGAGAAAAACGTATTGTGGTGCTCTCAGCACTCCGTAGTGCGCTTGATATGCAGAACCGGCGATACCTTCGTGTTCGTGTGGTTTCCTGCTGAGATATGCATTTTCAACGATAATCTTGGTGATTCTTCTGTGTCATGTATGCAGAATCACCGAAATCGCTCGCTTGGAGCTATATAATGCTAGAAGCACGTATTGTGGTGTTTTCGCAACACCGTAGTGCGTTCGATATGCAGAACCGGCAATATCTTCGTGTTCGTGTGGTTTCCAGCTGAGATATGCACTTTCAACGATAATCTTGGTGCTTCTTCTGTGTCATGTATGCAGAATAACCTAAACCGCTCCTTTGGATCTAGTTAATGCGACAAACACTTTTTGTGGTGCTTTCAGCACTCCGCAGTGCGCGAGATATGCAGAACCTGCGATATCTCCGTGTTCGTGGTGTTTCCAGCTGAGAAACGCAGTTTCTGTGATAATCTTGGTGATTCTGCTGCGAGATGTAAGCAGAATTACCGAAATCGCTCTTTTGGATCCATTTAATGGGAGAAAAACGTATTGTGGTGCTCTCAGCACTCCGTAGTGCGCTTGATATGCAGAACCGGCGATACCTTCGTGTTCGTGTGGTTTCCTGCTGAGATATGCATTTTCAACGATAATCTTGGTGATTCTTCTGTGTCATGTATGCAGAATCACCGAAATCGCTCGCTTGGAGCTATATAATGCTAGAAGCACGTATTGTGGTGTTTTCGCAACACCGTAGTGCGTTCGATATGCAGAACCGGCGATATCTCCGTGTTCGTGTGGTTTCCAGCTTAGATATGCTTTTCAACGATAATCTTGGTGATTCTTCTGTGTCATGTATGCAGAATCACCGACATCGCTCGTTTGGAGCTATATAATGCTAGAAGCACGTATTGTGGTGCTTTCGGAACACCATAGTGCGTTCGATATGCAGAACCGGCGATATCACCGTGTTCGTGTGGTTTCCTGCTGAGATATGCATTTTCAACGATAATGTTGGTGAGTCTTCAGTGAGAAGTATGCAGAATTACCGAAATCGCTCCTTTGGATCTATTTAATGCTAGTAGCACGTATTGTGGTGTTTTCGGTACACCGCAGTGCGTTCGATATGCAGAACCGGCGATATCTTCGTGTTCGTGTGGTTTCCAGCTAAGATACGCATTTTCTGTGATAATCTTGATGATTCTGCTGTGAGATGTATGCAGAATAACCGCAATCGCTCGTTTGGAGATATATAATACTAGAAGCACGTATTGTGGTGCTTTCAGCACTCCGTAGTGCTCTGGATATGCAGAACCGGCGATATCTTCGTGTTCGTGGTGTTTCTAGCTGAGAAATGCATTTTCTGTGATAATCTTGATGATTCTGCTGTGAGATGTATGCAGAAATACCGAAATCGCTCCTTTGTATCTATTTAATGCGAGAAACACGTTTTGTAGTGCTTTCAGCACTCCCCAGGTCGCTCGATATGCAGAACCGCCGATATCTCCGTGTTCGTGGGGTTTCCAGCTGAGATACGCATTTTCTGTGATAATCTTGATGATTCTGCTGTGAGATGTATGCAGAAATACCGAAATCGCTCCTTTGGATCTATTTAATGCGAGAAAAACGTTTTGTGGAGCTTTCAGCACTCCGCAGTGCGCTTGTTATGCAGAACCGGGGATATCTTCGTGTTCGTGGGGTTTCCAGCTGAGATACGCATCTTCTCTGATAATCTTGATGATTCTGCTGTGAGATGTAAGCAGAATTACCGAAATCGCTCTTTTGGATCCATTTAATGCGAGAAAAACGTTTTGTGGAGCTGTCAGCACTCCGCAGTGCGCGTAATACGCAGAACCGGCGATATCTCCGTGTTCGTGGGGTTTCCAGCTGAGATATGGACTTTCAACGATAATCTTGGTGATTCTTCTGTGTCATGTATGCAGAATCACCGAAATCGCTCGCTTGGAGCTATATAATGCTAGAAGCACGTATTGTGGTGTTTTCGGTACACCGTAGTGCGTTCGATATGCAGAACCGGCGATATCTTCGTGTTCGTGTGGTTTCCAGCTAAGATACGCATTTTCTGTGATAATCTTGATGATTCTGCTGTGAGATGTATGCAGAATAACCGCAATCGCTCGTTTGGAGATATATAATACTAGAAGCACGTATTGTGGTGCTTTCAGAACTCCGTAGTGCTCTGGATATGCAGAACCGGCGATATCTCCGTGTTCGTGGGGTTTCCAGCTGAGATACGCATTTTCTGTGATAATCTTGATGATTCTGCTGTGAGATGTATGCAGAAATACCGAAATCGCTCCTTTGGATCCATTTAATGGGAGAAAAACGTATTGTGGTGCTCTCAGCACTCCGTAGTGCGCTTGATATGCAGAACCGGCGATACCTTCGTGTTCGTGTGGTTTCCTGCTGAGATATGCATTTTCAACGATAATCTTGGCGAGTCTTCAGTGAGAAGTATGCAGAATTACCGAAATCGCTCCTTTGGAACTATTTAACGCTAGAAGCACGTATTGTGGTGCTTTCAGCACTCCCCAGGTCGCTCGATATGCAGAACCGCCGATATCTCCGTGTTCGTGGGGTTTCCAGCTGAGATATGCATTTTCAACGATAATCTTGGTGATTCTTCTGTGTCATGTATGCAGAATCACCGAAATCGCTCGCTTGGAGCTATATAATGCTAGAAGCACGTATTGTGGTGTTTTCGCAACACCGTAGTGCGTTCGATATGCAGAACCGGCGATATCTCCGTGTTCGTGGGGTTTCCAGCTGAGAAACGCATTTTCTGTGATAATCTTGGTGATTCTGCTGTGAGATCTATGCAGAATTACCGAAATCGCTCTTTTGGATGCATTTAATGCGAGAAAAACGTTTTGTAGAGCTTTCAGCACTCCGCAGTGCGCTTAATACGCAGAACCGGCGATATCTCCGTGTTCGTGGAGTTTCCAGCTGAGATACGCATTTTCTGTGATAATCTTGATGATTCTGCTGTGAGATGTATGCAGAAATACCGAAATCGCTCCTTTGGATCTATTTAATGCGAGAAAAACGTTTTGTGGAGCTTTCAGCACTCCGCAGTGCGCTTGTTATGCAGAACCGGGGATATCTTCGTGTTCGTGGGGTTTCCAGCTGAGATACGCATCTTCTCTGATAATCTTGATGATTCTGCTGTGAGATGTAAGCAGAATTACCGAAATCGCTCTTTTGGATCCATTTAATGCGAGAAAAACGTTTTGTGGAGCTGTCAGCACTCCGCAGTGCGCGTAATACGCAGAACCGGCGATATCTCCGTGATCGTGGGGTTTCCAGCTGAGATATGGACTTTCTACGATAATCTCCGTGATTCTTCCCTGATCGTAATGCAGGATCACGGAAATAGCAGTTTTAGTGCTATTTTACGCGAAAAACACGTTTTCTAATGCTTTCAGCACTCCACAGTGCGGTTGATACTGCAGAACAGGCGACATCTTCGTATTCTAGTGGTTTCCAGCTGAGATATGGATTTTCAACGATAATCTTGGTGGTTCTTCTGTGAGATGTATGCAGAATAACCGAAATCGCTCCTTTGGATCTATTTAATGCTAGAAGCACGTATTGTGGTGATTTCGGAACACCGTAGTGCGTTCGATATGCAGAACCGGCGATATCTCCGTGTTCGTGTGTTTTCCAGCTGAGATATGCATTTTCAACGATAATGTTGGTGATTCTTCTGTGAGAAGTATGCAGAATTACCGAAATCGCTCTTTTGGATCCGTTTAATGCGAGAAAATCGTTTTGTGGAGCTTTAAGCACTCCGTAGTGCGCTTGATATGCAGAACCGGCGATATCTTCGTGTTCGTGATGTTTCCAGCTGAGAAACGCATTTTCTGTGATAATCTTGGTGATTCTGCTGTGAGATGTATGCAGAATTACCGAAATCGCTCTTTTGGATCCATTTAATGCGAGAAAATCGTTTTGTGGAGCTTTCAGCACTCCGCAGTGCGCTTAATACGCAGAACCGGCGATATGTCCGTGTTCGTGGGGTTTCCAGCTGAGATACGCATTTTCTGTGATAATCTTGATGATTCTGCTGTGAGATGTATGCAGAAATACCGAAATCGCTCCTTTGGATCTATTTAATGCGAGAAACACGTTTTGTAGTGCTTTCAGTACTCCCCAGGGCGCTCGATATGCAGAACCGACGATATCTCCGTGTTCGTGTGGTTTCCAGCTGAGATATGCATTTTCAACGATAATCTTGGTGATTCTTCTGTGTCATGTATGCAGAATCACCGAAATCGCTCGTTTGGAGCTATATAATGCTAGAAGCACGTATTGTGGTGTTTTCGGAACACCGTAGTGCGCTCGATATGCAGAACCGACGATATCTCCGTGTTCGTGTGGTTTCCAGCTGAGATATGCATTTTCAACGATGATCTTGGTGATTCTTCTGTGTCATGTATGCAGAATCACCGAAATCGCTCGTTTGGAGCTATATAATGCTAGAAGCACGTATTGTGGTGTTTTCGGAACACCGTAGTGCGTTCGATATGCAGAACCGGCGATATCTTCGTGTTCGGGGTGTTTCCAGCTGAGAAACGCATTTTCTGTGATAATCTTGGTGATTCTGCTGTGAGATCTATGCAGAATTACCGAAATCGCTCTTTTGGATGCATTTAATGCGAGAAAAACGTTTTGTAGAGCTTTCAGCACTCCGCAGTGCGCTTAATACGCAGAACCGGCGATATCTCCGTGTTCGTGGAGTTTCCAGCTGAGATACGCATTTTCTGTGATAATCTTGATGATTCTGCTGTGAGATGTATGCAGAAATACCGAAATCGCTCCTTTGGATCTATTTAATGCGAGAAACACGTTTTGTAGTGCTTTCAGCACTCCCCAGGGCGCTCGATATGCAGAACCGACGATATCTCCGTGTTCGTGTGCTTTCCAGCTTAGATATGCTTTTCAACGGTAATCTTGGTGATTCTTCTGTGTCATGTATGCAGAATCACCGACATCGCTCGTTTGGAGCTATATAATGCTAGAAGCACGTATTGTGGTGCTTTCGGAACACCGTAGTGCGTTCGATATGCAGAAGCGGCGATATCACCGTGTTCGTGTGGTTTCCTGCTGATATATGCATTTTCAACGATAATGTTGGTGATTCTGCTGTGAGATGTATGCAGAATTACCGAAATCGCTCCTTGGGATCTATTTAATGCGAGAAAAACGTTTTGTGGAGCTTTCAGCACTCCGCAGTGCGCTTGTTATGCAGAACCGGGGATATCTTCGTGTTCGTGGGGTTTCCAGCTGAGATACGCATGTTCTCTGATAATCTTGATGATTCTGCTGTGAGATGTATGCAGAATTACCGAAATCGCTCCTTTGGATCTATTTAATGCGAGAAAAACGTTTTGTGGAGCTTTCAGCACTCCGCAGTGCGCTTGTTATGCAGAACCGGGGATATCGTCGTGTTCGTGGGGTTTCCAGCTGAGATACGCATCTTCTGTGATAATCTTGATGATTCTGCTGTGAGATGTATGCAGAATTACCGAAATCGCTCGTTTGGAGCTATTTAAAGCGAGAAAAACGTTTTGTGGAGCTTACAGCACTCCGCAGTGCGCTTGATATGCAGAACCGGTGATATCTTGGTGTTCGTGTGGTTTCCAGCTGAGATTCGCATTTTCAACGATAATCTTGGTGATTCTTCTGTGTCATGTATGCAGAATCACCGAAATCGCTCGTTTGGAGCTATATAATGCTAGAAGCACGTATTGTGGTGTTTTCGGAGCACCGTAGTGCGTTCGATATGCAGAACCCGCGATATCTTCGTGTTCGTGGGGTTTCCAGCTGAGATACGCATTTTCAACGATAATCTTGTTGATTCTTCTGTGTCATGTATGCAGAATCACCGAAATCGCTCGCTTGGAGCTATATAATGCTAGAAGCACGTATTGTGGTGTTTTCGGAGCACCGTAGTGCGTTCGATATGCAGAACCGGCGATATCTTCGTGTTCGTGGGGTTTCCAGCTGAGATACGCATTTTCTGTGATAATCTTGATGATTCTGCTGTGAGATGTATGCAGAATTAGCGAAATCGCTCCTTTGGATCTATTTAATGCGAGAAAAACGTTTTGTGGAGCTTTCAGCACTCCGCAGTGCGCTTGATATGCAGAACCGGGAATATCTTCGTGTTCGTGGGGTTTCCAGCTGAGATACGCATCTTCTGTGATAATCTTGATGATTCTGCTGTGAGATGTATGCAGAATTAGCGAAATCGCTCCTTTGGATCTATTTAATGCGAGAAAAACGTTTTGTGGAGCTTTCAGCACTCCGCAGTGCGCTTGATATGCAGAACCGGGAATATCTTCGTGTTCGTGGGGTTTCCAGCTGAGATACGCATCTTCTGTGATAATCTTGATGATTCTGCTGTGAGATGTATGCAGAATAACCGAAATCGCTCTTTTAGAGCTATATAATGCTAGAAGCACGTAATGTGGTGCTTTCAGCACTCCGTAGTGCGCTTGATATGCAGAACCGGCCATATCTTCGTGTTCGTGGTGTTTCCAGCTGAGAAACGCATTTTCTGTGATAATCTTGGTGATTCTGCTGTGAGATGTAAGCAAAATTACCGAAATCGCTCTTTTGGATCCATTTAATGCGAGAAAAACGTTTTGTGGAGCTTTCAGCACTCCGCAGTGCGCGTAATACGCAGAACCGGCGATATCTCCGTGTTCGTGGGGTTTCCAGCTGAGATACGGACTTTCTACGATAATCTCCGTGATTCTTCCCTGATCGTAATGCAGGATCACGGAAATAGCAGTTTTAGTGCTATTTTACGCGAAAAACGCGTTTTCTAATGCTTTCAGCACTCCACAGTGCGGTTGATACTGCAGAACAGGCGACATCTTCGTATTCTAGTGGTTTCCAGCTGAGATATGGATTTTCTACGATAATCTCCGTGATTCTTCCCCGACAAGTATGCAGAATCACCGAGATAGCTGTATTAATGCTATTTAACGCGAAAAAGACGTTTTCTAATGCTTTCAGCACTCCCCAGTGCGCTCGATATGCAGAACCGACGATATCTCCGTGTTCGTGTGGTTTCCAGCTGAGATATGCATTTTCAACGATAATCTTGGTGATTCTTCTGTGTCATGTATGCAGAATAACCGAAATCGCTCTTTTGGAGCTATATAATGCTAGAAGCACGTATTGTGGTGCTTTCAGCACTCCGTAGTGCTCTGGATATGCAGAACCGGCGATATCTTCGTGTTCGTGGGGTTTCCAGCTGAGATACGCATTTTCTGTGATAATCTTGATGATTCTGCTGTGAGATGTATGCAGAAATACCGAAATCGCTCCTTTGGATCTATTTAATGCGAGAAACACGTTTTGTAGTGCTTTCAGCACTCCCCAGGGCGCTCGATATGCAAAACCGACGATATCTCCATGTTCGTGTGGTTTCCAGCTGAGATATGCATTTTCAACGATAATCTTGGTGATTCTTCTGTGTCATGTATGCAGAATCACCGAAATCGCTCGCTTGGAGCTATATAATGCTAGAAGCACGTATTGTGGTGTTTTCGCAACACCGTAGTGCGTTCGATATGCAGAACCGGCAATATCTTCGTGTTCGTGTGGTTTCCAGCTGAGATATGCACTTTCAACGATAATCTTGGTGCTTCTTCTGTGTCATGTATGCAGAATAACCTAAACCGCTCCTTTGGATCTAGTTAATGCGACAAACACTTTTTGTGGTGCTTTCAGCACTCCGCAGTGCGCGAGATATGCAGAACCTGCGATATCTCCGTGTTCGTGGTGTTTCCAGCTGAGAAACGCAGTTTCTGTGATAATCTTGGTGATTCTGCTGCGAGATGTAAGCAGAATTACCGAAATCGCTCTTTTGGATCCATTTAATGGGAGAAAAACGTATTGTGGTGCTCTCAGCACTCCGTAGTGCGCTTGATATGCAGAACCGGCGATACCTTCGTGTTCGTGTGGTTTCCTGCTGAGATATGCATTTTCAACGATAATCTTGGTGAGTCTTCAGTGAGAAGTATGCAGAATTACCGAAATCGCTCCTTTGGAACTATTTAACGCTAGAAGCACGTATTGTGGTGCTTTCAGCACTCCGTAGTGCGCTTGATATGCAGAACCGGCGATATCTCCGTGTTCGTGTGGTTTCCAGCTTAGATATGCTTTTCAACGATAATCTTGGTGATTCTTCTGTGTCATGTATGCAGAATCACCGACATCGCTCGTTTGGAGCTATATAATGCTAGAAGCACGTATTGTGGTGCTTTCGGAACACCATAGTGCGTTCGATATGCAGAACCGGCGATATCACCGTGTTCGTGTGGTTTCCTGCTGAGATATGCATTTTCAACGATAATGTTGGTGAGTCTTCAGTGAGAAGTATGCAGAATTACCGAAATCGCTCCTTTGGATCTATTTAATGCTAGTAGCACGTATTGTGGTGTTTTCGGTACACCGTAGTGCGTTCGATATGCAGAACCGGCGATATCTTCGTGTTCGTGTGGTTTCCAGCTAAGATACGCATTTTCTGTGATAATCTTGATGATTCTGCTGTGAGATGTATGCAGAATAACCGCAATCGCTCGTTTGGAGATATATAATACTAGAAGCACGTATTGTGGTGCTTTCAGCACTCCGTAGTGCTCTGGATATGCAGAACCGGCGATATCTTCGTGTTCGTGGTGTTTCTAGCTGAGAAATGCATTTTCTGTGATAATCTTGATGATTCTGCTGTGAGATGTATGCAGAAATACCGAAATCGCTCCTTTGTATCTATTTAATGCGAGAAACACGTTTTGTAGTGCTTTCAGCACTCCCCAGGTCGCTCGATATGCAGAACTGCCGATATCTCCGTGTTCGTGGGGTTTCCAGCTGAGATACGCATTTTCTGTGATAATCTTGATGATTCTGCTGTGAGATGTATGCAGAAATACCGAAATTGCTCTTTTGGAGCTATATAATGCTAGAAGCACGTATTGTGGTGCTTTCAGCACTCCGTAGTGCGCTTGATATGCAGAACCGGCGATATCTTCGTGTTCGTGGTGTTTCCAGCTGAGATACTCATTTTCAACGATAATCTTGGTGATTCTACTGTGTCATGTATGCAGAATCACCGAAATCGCTCGATTGGAGCTATATAATGCTAGAAGCACGTATTGTGGTGTTTTCGGAACACGGTAGTGCGTTCGATATGCAGAACCGGCGATAACTTCGTGTTCGTGGGGTTTCCAGCTGAGATACGCATTTTCTGTGATAATCTTGATGATTCTGCTGTGAGATGTATGCAGAATAACCGAAATTGCTCGTTTGGAGCTATATAATGCTAGAAGCACGTATTGTGGTGCTTTGAGCACTCCGCAGTGCGCGAGATATGCAGAACCGGCGATATCTCCGTGTTCTTGTGGATTCCAGCTGAGATATGCATTTTCAACGATAATGTTGGTGATGCTTCTGTGAGAAGTATGCAGAATTACCGAAATTTCTCTTTTGGGTCCATTTAATGCGAGAAAATCGTTTTGTGGAGCTTTCAGCACTCCACAGTGCGCTTGATATGCAGAACCGGCAATATCTCCGTGTTCGTGTGGTTTCCAGCTGAGATATGCATTTTCTGTGATAATCTTGATGATTCTGCTGTGAGATGTATGCAGAATAACCGAAATTGCTCGTTTGGAGCTATATAATGCTAGAAGCACGTATTGTGGTGCTTTGAGCACTCCGCAGTGCGCGAGATATGCAGAACCGGCGATATCTCCGTGTTCTTGTGGATTCCTGCTGAGATATGCATTTTCAACGATAATGTTGGTGATGCTTCTGTGAGAAGTATGCAGAATTGCCGAAATTTCTCTTTTGGGTCCATTTAATGCGAGAAAATCGTTTTGTGGAGCTTTCAGCACTCCACAGTGCGCTTGATATGCAGAACCGGCAATATCTCCGTGTTCGTGTGGTTTCCAGCTGAGACATGCATTTTCTGTGATAATCTTGATGATTCTGCTGTGAGGTGTATGCAGAATAACCGAAATTGCTCTTTTGGAGCTATATAATGCTAGAAGCACGTATTGTGGTGCTTTCAGCACTCCGTAGTGCGCTTGATATGCAGAACCGGCGATATCTTCGTGTTCGTGGTGTTTCCAGCTGAGATACTCATTTTCAACGATAATCTTGGTGATTCTACTGTGTCATGTATGCAGAATCACCGAAATCGCTCGATTGGAGCTATATAATGCTAGAAGCACGTATTGTGGTGTTTTCGGAACACGGTAGTGCGTTCGATATGCAGAACCGGCGATAACTTCGTGTTCGTGGGGTTTCCAGCTGAGATACGCATTTTCTGTGATAATCTTGATGATTCTGCTGTGAGATGTATGCAGAATAACCGAAATTGCTCGTTTGGAGCTATATAATGCTAGAAGCACGTATTGTGGTGCTTTGAGCACTCCGCAGTGCGCGAGATATGCAGAACCGGCGATATCTCCGTGTTCTTGTGGATTCCTGCTGAGATATGCATTTTCAACGATAATGTTGGTGATGCTTCTGTGAGAAGTATGCAGAATTGCCGAAATTTCTCTTTTGGGTCCATTTAATGCGAGAAAATCGTTTTGTGGAGCTTTCAGCACTCCACAGTGCGCTTGATATGCAGAACCGGCAATATCTCCGTGTTCGTGTGGTTTCCAGCTGAGACATGCATTTTCTGTGATAATCTTGATGATTCTGCTGTGAGGTGTATGCAGAATAACCGAAATTGCTCGTTTGGAGCTATATAATGCTAGAAGCACGTATTGTGGTGCTTTCAGCACTCCGTAGTGCTCTGGATATGCAGAACCGGCGATATCTTCGTGTTCGTGGTGTTTCTAGCTGAGAAATGCATTTTCTGTGATAATCTTGATGATTCTGCTGTGAGATGTATGCAGAAATACCGAAATCGCTCCTTTGTATCTATTTAATGCGAGAAACACGCTTTGTAGTGCTTTCAGCACTCCCCAGGTCGCTCGATATGCAGAACTGCCGATATCTCCGTGTTCGTGGGGTTTCCAGCTGAGATACGCATTTTCTGTGATAATCTTGATGATTCTGCTGTGAGATGTATGCAGAAATACCGAAATTGCTCTTTTGGAGCTATATAATGCTAGAAGCACGTATTGTGGTGCTTTCAGCACTCCGTAGTGCGCTTGATATGCAGAACCGGCGATATCTTCGTGTTCGTGGTGTTTCCAGCTGAGATACTCATTTTCAACGATAATCTTGGTGATTCTACTGTGTCATGTATGCAGAATCACCGAAATCGCTCGATTGGAGCTATATAATGCTAGAAGCACGTATTGTGGTGTTTTCGGAACACGGTAGTGCGTTCGATATGCAGAACCGGCGATAACTTCGTGTTCGTGGGGTTTCCAGCTGAGATACGCATTTTCTGTGATAATCTTGATGATTCTGCTGTGAGATGTATGCAGAATAACCGAAATTGCTCGTTTGGAGCTATATAATGCTAGAAGCACGTATTGTGGTGCTTTCAGCACTCCGCAGTGCGCGAGATATGCAGAACCGGCGATATCTCCGTGTTCTTGTGGATTCCAGCTGAGATATGCATTTTCAACGATAATGTTGGTGATGCTTCTGTGAGAAGTATGCAGAATTACCGAAATTTCTCTTTTGGGTCCATTTAATGCGAGAAAATCGTTTTGTGGAGCTTTCAGCACTCCACAGTGCGCTTGATATGCAGAACCGGCAATATCTCCGTGTTCGTGTGGTTTCCAGCTGAGATATGCATTTTCTGTGATAATCTTGATGATTCTGCTGTGAGATGTATGCAGAATAACCGAAATTGCTCGTTTGGAGCTATATAATGCTAGAAGCACGTATTGTGGTGCTTTGAGCACTCCGCAGTGCGCGAGATATGCAGAACCGGCGATATCTCCGTGTTCTTGTGGATTCCTGCTGAGATATGCATTTTCAACGATAATGTTGGTGATGCTTCTGTGAGAAGTATGCAGAATTGCCGAAATTTCTCTTTTGGGTCCATTTAATGCGAGAAAATCGTTTTGTGGAGCTTTCAGCACTCCACAGTGCGCTTGATATGCAGAACCGGCAATATCTCCGTGTTCGTGTGGTTTCCAGCTGAGACATGCATTTTCTGTGATAATCTTGATGATTCTGCTGTGAGGTGTATGCAGAATAACCGAAATTGCTCGTTTGGAGCTATATAATGCTAGAAGCACGTATTGTGGTGCTTTCAGCACTCCGTAGTGCGCTTGATATGCAGAACCGGCGATATCTTGGTGTTCGTTGGGTTACCAGCTGAGAAACGCATTTTCTGTGATAATCTTGGTGATTCTGCTGTGAGATGTAAGCAGAACTACCGAAATCGCTCTTTTGGATCCATTTAATGCGAAAAAACGTTTTGTGGAGCTTTCAACACTCCGCAGTGCGCGAGATATGCAGAACCGGCGATATCTCCGTGTTCTTGTGGATTCCAGCTGAGATATGCATTTTCAACGATAATGTTGGTGATGCTTCTGTGAGAAGTATGCAGAATTACCGAAATTTCTCTTTTGGGTCCATTTAATGCGAGAAAATCGTTTTGTGGAGCTTTCAGCACTCCACAGTGCGCTTGATATGCAGAACCGGCTATATCTCCGTGTTCGTGTGGTTTCCAGCTGAGATATGCATTTTCGGTGATAATCTTGATGATTCTGCTGTGAGATGTATGCAGAATCACCGAAATCGCTCGCTTGGAGCTATATAATGCTAGAAGCACGTATTGTGGTGTTTTCGGAGCACCGTAGTGCGCTTGATATGCAGAACCGGGGATATCTTCGTGTTCGTGGGGTTTACAGCTGAGATACGCATTTTCTGTGATAATCTTGATGATTCTGCTGTGAGATGTATGCAGAATTACCGAAATCGCTCCTTTGGATCTATTTAATGCGAGAAAAACGTTTTGTGGAGCTTTCAGCACTCCGCAGTGCGCTTGAAATGCAGAACCGGGGATATCTTCGTGTTCGTGGGGTTTCCAGCTGAGATACGCATCTTCTGTGATAATCTTGATGATTCTGCTGTGAGATGTATGCAGAAAAACCGAAAGCCCTCGTTTGGAGCTATTTAAAGCGAGAAAAACGTTTTGTGGAGCTTTCAGCACTCCGCAGTGCGCTTGATATGGAGAACCGGCGATATCTTCGTGTTCGTGGGGCTTCCAGCTGAGATATGCTTTTCAACGATAATCTTGGTGATTCTTCTGTGTCATGTATGCAGAATCACCGAAATCGCTCGTTTATAGCTATATAGTGCTAGAAGCACGTATTGTGGAGCTTTCAGCACTCCGTAGTGCGCTTGATATGCAGAACCGGCGATATCTCCGTGTTCGTGGGATTTCCAGCTGAGATACGCATCTTCTGTGGTAATCTTGATGATTCTGCTGTGAGATGTATGCAGAATTACCGAAATCGCTCCTTTGGATCTATTTAATGCGAGAAAATCGTTTTGTGGAGCTTTCAGCACTCCACAGTGCGCTTGATATGCAGAACCGGCTATATCTCCGTGTTCGTGTGGTTTCCAGCTGAGATATGCATTTTCGGTGATAATCTTGATGATTCTGCTGTGAGATGTATGCAGAATCACCGAAATCGCTCGCTTGGAGCTATATAATGCTAGAAGCACGTATTGTGGTGCTTTGAGCACTCCGCAGTGCGCGAGATATGCAGAACCGGCGATATCTCCGTGTTCTTGTGGATTCCTGCTGAGATATGCATTTTCAACGATAATGTTGGTGATGCTTCTGTGAGAAGTATGCAGAATTGCCGAAATTTCTCTTTTGGGTCCATTTAATGCGAGAAAATCGTTTTGTGGAGCTTTCAGCACTCCACAGTGCGCTTGATATGCAGAACCGGCAATATCTCCGTGTTCGTGTGGTTTCCAGCTGAGACATGCATTTTCTGTGATAATCTTGATGATTCTGCTGTGAGGTGTATGCAGAATAACCGAAATTGCTCGTTTGGAGCTATATAATGCTAGAAGCACGTATTGTGGTGCTTTCAGCACTCCGTAGTGCTCTGGATATGCAGAACCGGCGATATCTTCGTGTTCGTGGTGTTTCTAGCTGAGAAATGCATTTTCTGTGATAATCTTGATGATTCTGCTGTGAGATGTATGCAGAAATACCGAAATCGCTCCTTTGTATCTATTTAATGCGAGAAACACGTTTTGTAGTGCTTTCAGCACTCCCCAGGTCGCTCGATATGCAGAACTGCCGATATCTCCGTGTTCGTGGGGTTTCCAGCTGAGATACGCATTTTCTGTGATAATCTTGATGATTCTGCTGTGAGATGTATGCAGAAATACCGAAATTGCTCTTTTGGAGCTATATAATGCTAGAAGCACGTATTGTGGTGCTTTCAGCACTCCGTAGTGCGCTTGATATGCAGAACCGGCGATATCTTCGTGTTCGTGGTGTTTCCAGCTGAGATACTCATTTTCAACGATAATCTTGGTGATTCTACTGTGTCATGTATGCAGAATCACCGAAATCGCTCGATTGGAGCTATATAATGCTAGAAGCACGTATTGTGGTGTTTTCGGAACACGGTAGTGCGTCCGATATGCAGAACCGGCGATAACTTCGTGTTCGTGGGGTTTCCAGCTGAGATACGCATTTTCTGTGATAATCTTGATGATTCTGCTGTGAGATGTATGCAGAATAACCGAAATTGCTCGTTTGGAGCTATATGATGCTAGAAGCACGTATTGTGGGGCTTTCAGCACTCCGCAGTGCGCGAGATATGCAGAACCGGCGATATCTCCGTGTTCTTGTGGATTCCAGCTGAGATATGCATTTTCAACGATAATGTTGGTGATGCTTCTGTGAGAAGTATGCAGAATTACCGAAATTTCTCTTTTGGGTCCATTTAATGCGAGAAAATCGTTTTGTGGAGCTTTCAGCACTCCACAGTGCGCTTGATATGCAGAACCGGCAATATCTCCGTGTTCGTGTGGTTTCCAGCTGAGATATGCATTTTCTGTGATAATCTTGATGATTCTGCTGTGAGATGTATGCAGAATAACCGAAATTGCTCGTTTGGAGCTATATAATGCTAGAAGCACGTATTGTGGTGCTTTGAGCACTCCGCAGTGCGCGAGATATGCAGAACCGGCGATATCTCCGTGTTCTTGTGGATTCCTGCTGAGATATGCATTTTCAACGATAATGTTGGTGATGCTTCTGTGAGAAGTATGCAGAATTGCCGAAATTTCTCTTTTGGGTCCATTTAATGCGAGAAAATCGTTTTGTGGAGCTTTCAGCACTCCACAGTGCGCTTGATATGCAGAACCGGCAATATCTCCGTGTTCGTGTGGTTTCCAGCTGAGACATGCATTTTCTGTGATAATCTTGATGATTCTGCTGTGAGGTGTATGCAGAATAACCGAAATTGCTCGTTTGGAGCTATATAATGCTAGAAGCACGTATTGTGGTGCTTTCAGCACTCCGTAGTGCGCTTGATATGCAGAACCGGCGATATCTTGGTGTTCGTTGGGTTACCAGCTGAGAAACGCATTTTCTGTGATAATCTTGGTGATTCTGCTGTGAGATGTAAGCAGAACTACCGAAATCGCTCTTTTGGATCCATTTAATGCGAGAAAAACGTTTTGTGGAGCTTTCAACACTCCGCAGTGCGCGAGATATGCAGAACCGGCGATATCTCCGTGTTCTTGTGGATTCCAGCTGAGATATGCATTTTCAACGATAATGTAGGTGATGCTTCTGTGAGAAGTATGCAGAATTACCGAAATTTCTCTTTTGGGTCCATTTAATGCGAGAAAATCGTTTTGTGGAGCTTTCAGCACTCCACAGTGCGCTTGATATGCAGAACCGGCTATATCTCCGTGTTCGTGTGGTTTCCAGCTGAGATATGCATTTTCGGTGATAATCTTGATGATTCTGCTGTGAGATGTATGCAGAATCACCGAAATCGCTCGCTTGGAGCTATATAATGCTAGAAGCACGTATTGTGGTGTTTTCGGAGCACCGTAGTGCGTTCGATATGCAGAACCGGCGATATCTTCGTGTTCGTGGGGTTTCCAGCTGAGATATGCTTTTCAACGATAATCTTGGTGATTCTTCTGTGTCATGTATGCAGAATCACCGACATCGCTCGTTTGGAGCTATATAACGCTAGAAGCACGTATTGTGGTGCTTTCAGCACTCCGTAGTGCTCTGGATATGCAGAACCGGCGATATCTGCGTGTTCGTGGTGTTTCTAGCTGAGAAACGCATTTTCTGTGATAATCTTGATGATTCTGCTGTGAGATGTATGCAGAAATACCGACATCGCTCGTTTGGAGCTATATAATGCTAGAAGCACGTATTGTGGTGCTTTCAGCACTCCGCAGTGCGCTTGATATGCAGAACCGGGGATATCTTCGTGTTCGTGGGGTTTACAGCTGAGATACGCATTTTCTGTGATAATCTTGATGATTCTGCTGTGAGATGTATGCAGAATTACCGAAATCGCTCCTTTGGATCTATTTAATGCGAGAAAAACGTTTTGTGGAGCTTTCAGCACTCCGCAGTGCGCTTGAAATGCAGAACCGGGGATATCTTCGTGTTCGTGGGGTTTCCAGCTGAGATACGCATCTTCTGTGATAATCTTGATGATTCTGCTGTGAGATGTATGCAGAAAAACCGAAAGCCCTCGTTTGGAGCTATTTAAAGCGAGAAAAACGTTTTGTGGAGCTTTCAGCACTCCGCAGTGCGCTTGATATGGAGAACCGGCGATATCTTCGTGTTCGTGGGGCTTCCAGCTGAGATATGCTTTTCAACGATAATCTTGGTGATTCTTCTGTGTCATGTATGCAGAATCACCGAAATCGCTCGTTTATAGCTATATAGTGCTAGAAGCACGTATTGTGGAGCTTTCAGCACTCCGTAGTGCGCTTGATATGCAGAACCGGCGATATCTCCGTGTTCGTGGGGTTTCCAGCTGAGATACGCATCTTCGGTGATAATCTTGATGATTCTGCTGTGAGATGTATGCAGAAATACCGAAATAGCTCCTTTGGATCTACTTAATGCGAGAAAAACGTTTTGTGGAGCTCTCAGCACTCCGCAGTGCGCTTGATATGCAGAACCGGGGATATCTTCGTGTTCGTGGGATTTCCAGCTGAGATACGCATCTTCTGTGGTAATCTTGATGATTCTGCTGTGAGATGTATGCAGAATTACCGAAATCGCTCCTTTGGATCTATTTAATGCGAGAAAATCGTTTTGTGGAGCTTTCAGCACTCCACAGTGCGCTTGATATGCAGAACCGGCTATATCTCCGTGTTCGTGTGGTTTCCAGCTGAGATATGCATTTTCGGTGATAATCTTGATGATTCTGCTGTGAGATGTATGCAGAATCACCGAAATCGCTCGCTTGGAGCTATATAATGCTAGAAGCACGTATTGTGGTGTTTTCGGAGCACCGTAGTGCGTTCGATATGCAGAACCGGCGATATCTTCGTATTCGTGGGGTTTCCAGCTGAGATATGCTTTTCAACGATAATCTTGGTGATTCTTCTGTGTCATGTATGCAGAATCACCGAAATCGCTCGTTTGGAGCTATATAATGCTAGAAGCACGTATTGTGGTGTTTTCGGAGCACCGTAGTGCGTTCGCTATGCAGAACCGGCGATATCTTCGTGTTCGTGGGGTTTCCAGCTGAGATACGCATTTTCAACGATCATCTTGGTGATTCTTCTGTGTCATGTATGCAGAATCACCGAAATCGCTCGTTTGGAGCTATATAATGCTAGAAGCACGAATTGTGGTGTTTTCGAAACACCGTAGTGCGTTCGATATGCAGAACCGGCGATATCTTCGTGTTCGTGGGGTTTCCAGCTGAGATACGCATTTTCAACGATAATCTTGGTGATTCTTCTGTGTCGTGTATGCAGAATCACCGAAATCGCTCGTTTGGAGCTGTATAATGCTAGAAGCACGTACTGTGGTGTTTTCGGAGCACCGTAGTGCGTTCGATATGCAGAACCGGCGATATCTTCGGGTTCGTGGGGTTTCCAGCTGAGATACGCATTTTCAACGATAATCTTGGTGATTCTTCTGTGTCATGTATGCAGAATCTCCGAAATCGCTCGTTTGGAGCTATATAATGCTAGAAGCACGTATTGTGGTGTTTTTGAAACACCGTAGTGCGTTCGATATGCAGAACCGGCGATATCTTCGTGTTCGTGGGGTTTCCAGCTGAGATACGCATTTTCTGTGATAATCTTGATGATTCTGCTGTGAGATGTATGCAGAATTACCGAAATCGCTCCTTTGGATCTATTTAATGCGAGAAAAACGTTTTGTGGAGCTTTCAGCATTCCGCAGTGCGCTAGATATGCAGAACCGGGGATATCTTCGTGTTCGTGGGGTTTCCAGCTGAGATACGCATCTTCTGTGATAATCTTGATGATTCTGCTGTGAGATGTATGCAGAATTACCGAAATCGCTCGTTTGGAGCTATTTAAAGCGAGAAAAACGTTTTGTGGAGCTTTCAGCACTCCGCAGTGCGTTCGATATGCAGAACCGGCGATATCTTCGTGTTCGAGGGGTTTCCAGCTGAGATACGCATTTTCAACGATCATCTTGGTGATTCTTCTGTGTCATGTATGCAGAATCACCGAAATCGCTCGTTTGGAGCTATATAATGCTAGAAGCACGTATTGTGGTGTTTTCGAAACACCGTAGTGCGTTCGATATGCAGAACCGGCGATATCTTCTTGTTCGTGGGGTTTCCAGCTGAGATACACATTTTCTGTGATAATCTTGATGATTCTGCTGTGAGATGTATGCAGAATTACCGAAATCGCTCCTTTGGATCTATTTAATGCGAGAAAAACGTTTTGTGGAGCTCGCAGCACTCCGCAGTGCGCTTGATATGCAGAACCGGGGATATCTTCGTGTTCGTGGGATTTCCAGCTGAATTACGCATCTTCTGTTATAATCTTGATGAATCTGCTGTGAGATGTATGCAGAATTACCGAAATCGCTCCTTTGGATCTATTTAATGCGAGAAAAACGTTTTGTGGAGCTTTCAGCACTCCGCAGTGCGCTTGATATGCAGAACCGTGGATATCTTCGTGTTCGTGGGGTTTCCAGCTGAGATACGCATTTTCTGTGATAATCTTGATGATTCTGCTGTGAGATGTATGCGGAATTATCGAAATCGCTCGTTTGGAGCTGTATAATGCTAGAAGCACGTATTGTGGTGTTTTCGGAGCACCGTAGTGCGTTCGATATGCAGAACCGGCGATATCTTCGTGTTCGTGGGGTTTCCAGCTGAGATACGCATTTTGAACGATAATCTTGGTGATTCTTCTGTGTCATGTATGCAGAATCTCCGAAATCGCTCGTTTGGAGCTATTTAAAGCGAGAAAAACGTTTTGTGGAGCTTTCAGCACTCCGCAGTGCGCTTGATATGCAGAACCGGCGATATCTTCGTGTTCGTGGGGCTTCCAGCTGAGATATGCTTTTCAACGATAATCTTGGTGATTCTTCTGTGTCATGTATGCAGAATCACCGAAATCGCTCGTTTGGAGCTATATAATGCTAGAAGCACGTATTGTGGTGTTTTCGGAGCACCGTAGTGCGTTCGCTATGCAGAACCGGCGATATCTTCGTGTTCGTGGGGTTTCCAGCTGAGATACGCATTTTCAACGATCATCTTGGTGATTCTGCTGTGAGATGTATGCAGAATTACCGAAATCGCTCCTTTGGATCTACTTAATGCGAGAAAAACGTTTTGTGGAGCTCTCAGCACTCCGCAGTGCGCTTGATATGCAGAACCGGGGATATCTTCGTGTTCGTGGGATTTCCAGCTGAGATACGCATCTTCTGTGATAATCTTGATGATTATGCTGTGAGATGTATGCAGAATTACCGAAATCCCTCGTTTGGAGCTATTTAAAGCGAGAAAAACGTTTTGTGGTGCTTTCAGCACTCCGCAGTGCGCTTGATATGGAGAACCGGCGATATCTTCGTGTTCGTGGGGCTTCCAGCTGAGATATGCTTTTCAACGATAATCTTGGTGATTCTTCTGTGTCATGTATGCAGAATCACCGAAATCGCTCGTTTATAGCTATATAATGCTAGAAGCACGTATTGTGGAGCTTTCAGCACTCCGTAGTGCGCTTGATATGCAGAACCGGCGATATCTCCGTGTTCGTGGGGTTTCCAGCTGAGATACGCATCTTCGGTGATAATCTTGATGATTCTGCTGTGAGATGTATGCAGAAATACCGAAATAGCTCCTTTGGATCTATTTAATGCGACAAACACGTTTTGTGGTACTTTCTGCACTCCCCAGGGCGCACGATATGCAGAACCGACGATATCTCCGTGTTCGTGTGGGTTCCAGCTGAGATATGCATTTTCAACGATAATGTTGGTGATGCGTCTGTGAGAAGTATGCAGAATTACCGAAATTTCTCTTTTGGGTCCATTTAATGCGAGAAAAACGTTTTGTGGAGATTTCAGCACTCCGCAGTGCGCTTGATATGCAGAACCGGCGATATCTTCGTGTTCGTGGGGCTTCCAGCTGAGATACGCATTTTCAACGATCATCTTGGTGATTCTTCTGTGTCATGTATGCAGAATCACCGAAATCGCTCGTTTGGAGCTGTATAATGCTAGAAGCACGTATTGTGGTGTTTTCGGAGCACCGTAGTGCGTTCGATATGCAGAACCGGCGATATCTTCGTGTTCGTGGAGCTTCCAGCTGAGATATGCTTTTCAACGATAATCTTGGTGATTATTCTGTGTCATGAATGCAGAATCACCGAAATCGCTCGTTTGGAGCTATATAATGCTAGAAGCACGTATTGTGGAGCTTTCAGCACTCCGTAGTGCGCTTGATATGCAGAACCGGCGATATCTTCGTGTTCGTGGGGCTTCCAGCTGAGATATGCTTTTCAACGATAATCTTGGTGATTCTTCTGTGTCATGTATGCAGAATCACCGAAATCGCTCGTTTGGAGCTATTTAAAGCGAGAAAAACGTTTTGTGGAGCTTTCAGCACTCCGCAGTGCGCTTGATATGGAGAACCGGCGATATTTTCGTGTTCGTGGGGCTTCCAGCTGAGATATGCTTTTCAACGATAATCTTGGTGATTCTTCTGTGTCATGTATGCAGAATCACCGAACTCGCTCGTTTATAGCTATATAATGCTAGAAGCACGTATTGTGGAGCTTTCAGCACTCCGTAGTGCGCTTGATATGCAGAACCGGCGATATCTTCGTGTTCGTGGGATTTCCAGCTGAGATACGCATCTTCTGTGATAATCTTGATGATTCTGCTGTGAGATGTATGCAGAATTACCGAAATCCCTCGTTTGGAGCTATTTAAAGCGAGAAAAACGTTTTGTGGAGCTTTCAGCACTCCGCAGTGCGCTTGATATGGAGAACCGGCGATATTTTCGTGTTCGTGGGGCTTCCAGCTGAGATATGCTTTTCAACGATAATCTTGGTGATTCTTCTGTGTCATGTATGCAGAATCACCGAAATCGCTCGTTTATAGCTATATAATGCTAGAAGCACGTATTGTGGAGCTTTCAGCACTCCGTAGTGCGCTTGATATGCAGAACCGGCGATATCTCCGTGTTCGTGGGGTTTCCAGCTGAGATACGCATCTTCGGTGATAATCTTGATGATTCTGCTGTGAGATGTATGCAGAAATACCGAAATAGCTCCTTTGGATCTATTTAATGCGACAAACACGTTTTGTGGTACTTTCTGCACTCCCCAGGGCGCACGATATGCAGAACCGACGATATCTCCGTGTTCGTGTGGGTTCCAGCTGAGATATGCATTTTCAACGATAATGTTGGTGATTCTGCTGTGAGATGTATGCAGAATTACCGAAATCGCTCCTTTGGATCTATTTAATGCGAGAAAAACGTTTTGTGGAGCTTTCAGCACTCCGCAGTGCGCTTGATATGCAGAACCGGCGATATCTTCGTGTTCGTGGAGCTTCCAGCTGAGATATGCTTTTCAACGATAATCTTGGTGATTATTCTGTGTCATGAATGCAGAATCACCGAAATCGCTCGTTTGGAGCTATATAATGCTAGAAGCACGTATTGTGGAGCTTTCAGCACTCCGTAGTGCGCTTGATATGCAGAACCGGCGATATCTTCGTGTTCGTGGGGCTTCCAGCTGAGATATGCTTTTCAACGATAATCTTGGTGATTCTTCTGTGTCATGTATGCAGAATCACCGAAATCGCTCGTTTGGAGCTATATAATGCTAGAAGTACGTATTGTGGTGTTTCCGCAGCACCGTAGTGCGTTCGATATGCAGAACCGGCGATATCTTCGTGTTCGTGGGGTTTCCAGCTGAGATACGCATTTTCTGTGATAATCTTGATGATTCTGCTGTGAGATGTATGCAGAATTACCGAAATCGCTCCTTTGGATCTATTTAATGCAAGAAAAACGTTTTGTGGTGCTTTCAGCACTCCGCAGTGCGCTTGATATGCAGAACCGGGGATATCTTCGTGTTCGTGGGGTTTCCAGCTGAGATACGCATTTTCTGTGATAATCTTGATGATTCTGCTGTGAGATGTATGCAGAATTACCGAAATCGCTCCTTTGGATCTATTTAATGCGAGAAAAACGTTTTGTGGAGCTTTCAGCACTCCGCAGTGCGCTTGATATGCAGAACCGTGGATATCTTCGTGTTCGTGGGGTTTCCAGCTGAGATACGCATGTTCTGTGATAATCTTGATGATTCGGCTGTGAGATGTATGCGGAATTACCGAAATCGCTCCTTTGGATCTATTTAATGCGAGAAAAACGTTTTGTGGAGCTTTCAGCACTCCGCAGTGCGCTTGATATACAGAACCGTGGATATCTTCGTGTTCGTGGGGTTTCCAGCTGAGATACGCATTTTCTGTGATAATCTTGATGATTCTGCTGTGAGATGTATGCTGAATTACCGAAATCGCTCCTTTGGATCTATTTAATGCGAGAAAAACGTTTTGTGGAGCTTTCAGCACTCCGCAGTGCGCTTGATATGCAGAACCGGGGATATCTTCGTATTCGTGGGGTTTCCAGCTGAGATACGCATCTTCTGTGATAATCTTGATGATTCTGCTGTGTGATGTATGCAGAATTACCGAAATCGCTCGTTTGGAGCTATTTCAAGCGAGAAAAACGTTTTGTGGTGTTTTCGGAGCACCGTAGTGCGTTCGATATGCAGAACCGACGATATCTTCGTGTTCGTGGAGCTTCCAGCTGAGATATGCTTTTCAACGATAATCTTGGTGATTCTTCTGTGTCATGTATGCAGAATCACCGAAATCGCTCGTTTGGAGCTATTTAAAGCGAGAAAAACGTTTTGTGGAGCTTTCAGCACTCCGCAGTGCGCTTGATATGCAGAACCGGCGATATCTTCGTGTTCGTGGGGCTTCCAGCTGAGATATGCTTTTCAACGATAATCTTGGTGATTCTTCTGTGTCATGTATGCAGAATCACCGAAATCGCTCGTTTGGAGCTAATTAATGCTAGAATCACGTATTTCGGTGTTTTCGGAGCACCGTAGTGCGTTCGATATGCAGAACCGGCGATATCTTCGTGTTCGTGGGGTTTCCAGCTGAGATACGCATTTTCTGTGATTATCTTGATGATTCTGCTGTGAGATGTATGCAGAATCACCAAAATCGCTCGTTTGGAGCTAATTAATGCTAGAAGCACGTATTTCGGTGTTTTCGGAGCACCGTAGTGCGTTCGATATGCAGAACCGGCGATATCTTCGTGTTCGTGGAGCTTCCAGCTGAGATACGCATTTTCTGTGATAATCTTGATGATTCTGCTGTGAGATGTATGCAGAATTACCGAAATCGCTCGTTTGGAGCTATTTAATGCGAGAAAAACGTTTTGTGGAGCTTTCAGCACTCCGCAGTGCGCTTGATATTCAGAACCGGCGATATCTTCGTGTTCGTGGAGCTTCCAGCTGAGATATGCTTTTCAACGATAATCTTGGTGATTCTTCTGTGTCATGTATGCAGAATCACCGAAATCGCTCGTTTGGAGCTATATTATGCTAGAAGCACGTATTGTGGTGTTTTCGGAGCACCGTAGTGCGTTCGATATGCAGAACCGGCGATATCTTCGTGTTCGTGGGGTTTCCAGCTGAGATACACATTTTCTGTGATTATCTTGATGATTCTGCTGTGAGATGTATGCAGAATTACCGAAATCGCTCGTTTGGAGCTATTTAATGCGAGAAAAAAGGTTTTGTGGAGCTTTCAGCACTCCGCAGTGCGCTTGATATGCAGAACCGTGGATATCTTCGTGTTCGTGGGGTTTCCAGCTGAGATACGCATTTTCTGTGATAATCTTGATGATTCTGCTGTGAGATGTATGCGGAATTACCGAAATCGCTCCTTTGGATCTATTTAATGCGAGAAAAACGTTTTGTGGAGCTTTCAGCACTCCGCAGTGCGCTTGATATGCAGAACCGGGGATATCTTCGTATTCGTGGGGTTTCCAGCTGAGATACGCATCTTCTGTGATAATCTTGATGATTCTGCTGTGTGATGTATGCAGAATTACCGAAATCGCTCGTTTGGAGCTATTTCAAGCGAGAAAAACGTTTTGTGGTGTTTTCGGAGCACCGTAGTGCGTTCGATATGCAGAACCGACGATATCTTCGTGTTCGTGGAGCTTCCAGCTGAGATATGCTTTTCAACGATAATCTTGGTGATTCTTCTGTGTCATGTATGCAGAATCACCGAAATCGCTCGTTTGGAGCTATTTAAAGCGAGAAAAACGTTTTGTGGAGCTTTCAGCACTCCGCAGTGCGCTTGATATGCAGAACCGGCGATATCTTCGTGTTCGTGGGGCTTCCAGCTGAGATATGCTTTTCAACGATAATCTTGGTGATTCTTCTGTGTCATGTATGCAGAATCACCGAAATCGCTCGTTTGGAGCTAATTAATGCTAGAAGCACGTATTTCGGTGTTTTCGGAGCACCGTAGTGCGTTCGATATGCAGAACCGGCGATATCTTCGTGTTCGTGGGGTTTCCAGCTGAGATACACATTTTCTGTGATTATCTTGATGATTCTGCTGTGAGATGTATGCAGAATTACCGAAATCGCTCGTTTGGGGCTATTTAATGCGAGAAAAACGTTTTGTGGAGCTTTCAGCACTCCGCAGTGCGCTTGATATGCAGAACCGTGGATATCTTCGTGTTCGTGGGGTTTCCAGCTGAGATACGCATTTTCTGTGATAATCTTGATGATTCGGCTGTGAGATGTATGCGAAATTACCGAAATCGCTCCTTTGGATCTATTTAATGCGAGAAAAACGTTTTGTGGAGCTTTCAGCACTCCGCAGTGCGCTTGATATGCAGAACCGTGGATATCTTCGTGTTCGTGGGGTTTCCAGCTGAGATACGCATTTTCTGTGATAATCTTGATGATTCTGCTGTGAGATGTATGCGGAATTACCGAAATCGCTCCTTTGGATCTATTTAATGCGAGAAAAACGTTTTGTGGAGCTTTCAGCACTCCGCAGTGCGCTTGATATGCAGAACCGGCGATATCTTCGTGTTCGTGGGGTTTCCAGCTGAGATACGCATCTTCTGTGATAATCTTGATGATTCTGCTGTGTGATGTATGCAGAATTACCGAAATCGCTCGTTTGGAGCTATTTCAAGCGAGAAAAACGTTTTGTGGTGTTTTCGGAGCACCGTAGTGCGTTCGATATGCAGAACCGACGATATCTTCGTGTTCGTGGAGCTTCCAGCTGAGATATGCTTTTCAACGATAATCTTGGTGATTCTTCTGTGTCATGTATGCAGAATCACTGAAATCGCTCGTTTGGAGCTATTTAAAGCGAGAAAAACGTTTTGTGGAGCTTTCAGCACTCCGCAGTGCGCTTGATATGCAGAACCGGCGATATCTTCGTGTTCGTGGGGCTTCCAGCTGAGATATGCTTTTCAACGATAATCTTGGTGATTCTTCTGTGTCATGTATGCAGAATCACCGAAATCGCTCGTTTGGAGCTAATTAATGCTAGAAGCACGTATTTCGGTGTTTTCGGAGCACCGTAGTGCGTTCGATATGCAGAACCGGCGATATCTTCGTGTTCGTGGGGTTTCCAGCTGAGATACGCATTTTCAACGATAATCTTGGTGATTCTTCTGTGTCATGTATGCAGAATCACCGAAATCGCTCGTTTGGAGCTATTTCAAGTGAGAAAAACGTTTTGTGGTGTTTTCGCAGCACCGTAGTGCGTTCGATATGCAGAACCGGCGATATCTTCGTGTTCGTGGGGTTTCCAGCTGAGATACGCATTTTCTGTGATAATCTTGATGATTCTGCTGTGAGATGTATGCGGAATTACCGAAATCGCTCCTTTGGATCTATTTAATGCGAGAAAAACGTTTTGTGGAGCTTTCAGCACTCCGCAGTGCGCTTGATATGCAGAACCGGGGATATCTTCGTATTCGTGGGGTTTCCAGCTGAGATACGCATCTTCTGTGATAATCTTGATGATTCTGCTGTGTGATGTATGCAGAATTACCGAAATCGCTCGTTTGGAGCTATTTCAAGTGAGAAAAACGTTTTGTGGTGTTTTCGCAGCACCGTAGTGCGTTCGATATGCAGAACCGGCGATATCTTCGTGTTCGTGGGGTTTCCAGCTGAGATACGCATTTTCTGTGATAATCTTGATGATTCTGCTGTGAGATGTATGCAGAATTACCGAAATCGCTCGTTTGGAGCTATTTAATGCGAGAAAAACGTTTTGTGGAGCTTTCAGCACTCCGCAGTGCGCTTGATATGCAGAACCGGCGATATCTTCGTGTTCGTGGAGCTTCCAGCTGAGATATGCTTTTCAACGATAATCTTGGTGATTCTTCTGTGTCATGTATGCAGAATCACCGAAATCGCTCGTTTGGAGCTAATTAATGCTAGAAGTACGTATTTCGGTGTTTTCGGAGCACCGTAGTGCGTTCGATATGCAGAACCGGCGATATCTTCGTGTTCGTGGGGCTTCCAGCTGAGATATGCTTTTCAACGATAATCTTGGTGATTCTTCTGTGTCATGTATGCAGAATCACCGAAATCGCTCGTTTGGAGCTAATTAATGCTAGAAGCACGTATTTCGGTGTTTTCGGAGCACCGTAGTGCGTTCGATATGCAGAACCGGGGATATCTTCGTGTTCGTGGGGTTTCCAGCTGAGATACGCATTTTCTGTGATAATCTTGATGATTCTGCTGTGAGATGTATGCGGAATTACCGAAATCGCTCCTTTGGATCTATTTAATGCGAGAAAAACGTTTTGTGGAGCTTTCAGCACTCCGCAGTGCGCTTGATATGCAGAACCGGGAATATCTTCGTATTCGTGGGGTTTCCAGCTGAGATACGCATCTTCTGTGATAATCTTGATGATTCTGCTGTGTGATGTATGCAGAATTACCGAAATCGCTCGTTTGGAGCTATTTCAAGTGAGAAAAACGTTTTGTGGTGTTTTCGCAGCACCGTAGTGCGTTCGATATGCATAACCGGCGATATCTTCGTGTTCGTGGGGTTTCCAGCTGAGATACGCATTTTCTGTGATAATCTTGATGATTCTGCTGTGAGATGTATGCAGAATTACCGAAATCGCTCCTTTGGATCAATTTAATGCAAGAAAACCGTTTTGTGGTGCTTTCAGCACTCCGCAGTGCGCTTGATATGTAGAACCGGCGATATCTTCGTGTTCGTGGGGTTTCCAGCTGAGATACGCATTTTCTGTGATAATCTTGATGATTCGGCTGTGAGATGTATGCGGAATTACCGAAATCGCTCCTTTGGATCTATTTAATGCGAGAAAAACGTTTTGTGGAGCTTTCAGCACTCCGCAGTGCGCTTGATATGCAGAACCGTGGATATCTTCGTGTTCGTGGGGTTTCCAGCTGAGATACGCATTTTCTGTGATAATCTTGATGATTCTGCTGTGAGATGTATGCGGAATTACCGAAATCGCTCCTTTGGATCTATTTAATGCGAGAAAAACGTTTTGTGGAGCTTTCAGCACTCCGCAGTGCGCTTGATATGCAGAACCGGGGATATCTTCGTATTCGTGGGGTTTCCAGCTGAGATACGCATCTTCTGTGATAATCTTGATGATTCTGCTGTGTGATGTATGCAGAATTACCGAAATCGCTCGTTTGGAGCTATTTCAAGCGAGAAAAACGTTTTGTGGTGTTTTCGGAGCACCGTAGTGCGTTCGATATGCAGAACCGACGATATCTTCGTGTTCGTGGAGCTTCCAGCTGAGATATGCTTTTCAACGATAATCTTGGTGATTCTTCTGTGTCATGTATGCAGAATCACCGAAATCGCTCGTTTGGAGCTATTTAAAGCGAGAGAAACGTTTTGTGGAGCTTTCAGCACTCCGCAGTGCGCTTGATATGCAGAACCGGCGATATCTTCGTGTTCGTGGGGCTTCCAGCTGAGATATGCTTTTCAACGATAATCTTGGTGATTCTTCTGTGTCATGTATGCAGAATCACCGAAATCGCTCGTTTGGAGCTAATTAATGCTAGAAGCACGTATTGTGGTGTTTTCGGAGCACCGTAGTGCGTTCGATATGCAGAACCGGGGATATCTTCGTGTTCGTGGGGTTTCCAGCTGAGATACGCATTTTCTGTGATAATCTTGATGATTCTGCTGTGAGATGTATGCAGAATTACCGAAATCGCTCCTTTGGATCTATTTAATGCGAGAAAAACGTTTTGTGGAGCTTTCAGCACTCCGCAGTGCGCTTGATATGCAGAACCGTGGATATCTTCGTGTTCGTGGGGTTTCCAGCTGAGATACGCATTTTCTGTGATAATCTTGATGATTCGGCTGTGAGATGTATGCGGAATTACCGAAATCGCTCCTTTGGATCTATTTAATGCGAGAAAAACGTTTTGTGGAGCTTTCAGCACTCCGCAGTGCGCTTGATATGCAGAACCGGGGATATCTTCGTATTCGTGGGGTTTCCAGCTGAGATACGCATCTTCTGTGATAATCTTGATGATTCTGCTGTGTGATGTATGCAGAATTACCGAAATCGCTCGTTTGGAGCTATTTCAAGCGAGAAAAACGTTTTGTGGTGTTTTCGGAGCACCGTAGTGCGTTCGATATGCAGAACCGGCGATATCTTCGTGTTCATGGGGTTTCCAGCTGAGATACGCATTTTCTGTGATAATCTTGATGATTCTGCTGTGAGATGTATGCAGAATTACCGAAATCGCTCGTTTGGTCTATTTAATGCGAGAAAAATGTTTTGTGGAGCTTTCAGCACTCCGCAGTGCGCTTGATATGCAGAACCGGCGATATCTTCGTGTTCGTGGGGCTTCCAGCTGAGATATGCTTTTCAACGATAATCTTGGTGATTCTTCTGTGTCATGTATGCAGAATCACCGAAATCGCTCGTTTGGAGCTATATAATGCTAGAAGCACGTATTGTGGAGCTTTCAGCACTCCGTAGTGCGCTTGATATGCAGAACCGGCGATATCTTCGTGTTCGTGGGGCTTCCAGCTGAGATATGCTTTTAAACGGTAATCTTGGTGATTCTTCTGTGTCACGAATGCAGAATCACCGAAATCGCTCGTTTGGAGCTATATAATGCTAGATGCACGTATTGTGGAGCTTTCAGCACTCCGTAGTGCGCTTGATATGCAGAACCGGCGATATCTCCGTGTTCGTGGGGTTTCCAGCTGAGATACGCATTTTCTGTGATAATCTTGATGATTCTGCTGTGAGATGTATGCAGAATTACCGAAATCGCTCGTTTGGAGCTATTTAATGCGAGAAAAACGTTTTGTGGAGCTTTCAGCACTCCGTAGTGCGCTTGATATGCAGAACCGGCGATATCTTCGTGTTCGTGGAGCTTCCAGCTGAGATATGCTTTTCAACGATAATCTTGGTGATTATTCTGTGTCATGTATGCAGAATCACCGAAATCGCTCGTTTGGAGCTATATAATGCTAGAAGCACGTATTGTGGAGCTTTCAGCACTCCGTAGTGCGCTCGATATGCAGAACCGGCGATATCTTCGTGTTCGTGGGGCTTCCAGCTGAGATATGCTTTTCAACGATAATCTTGGTGATTATTCTGTGTCATGTATGCAGAATCACCGAAATCGCTCGTTTGGAGCTATATAATGCTAGAAGCACGTATTGTGGAGCTTTCAGCACTCCGTAGTGCGCTCGATATGCAGAACCGGCGATATCTTCGTGTTCGTGGGGCTTCCAGCTGAGATATGCTTTTCAACGATAATCTTGGTGATTCTTCGGTGTCATGTATGCAGAATCACCGAAATCGCTCGTTTGGAGCTATATAATGCTAGAAGTACGTATTGTGGTGTTTTCGCAGCACCGTAGTGCGTTCGATATGCAGAACCGGCGATATCTTCGTGTTCGTGGGGTTTCCAGCTGAGATACGCATTTTCTGTGATAATCTTGATGATTCTGCTGTGAGATGTATGCAGAATTACCGAAATCGCTACTTTGGATCTATTTAATGCAAGAAAAACGTTTTGTGGTGCTTTCAGCACTCCGCAGTGCGCTTGATATGCAGAACCGGGGATATCTTCGTGTTCGTGGGGTTTCCAGCTGAGATACGCATTTTCTGTGATAATCTTGATGATTCTGCTGTGAGATGTATGCAGAATTACCGAAATCGCTCCTTTGGATCTATTTAATGCGAGAAAAACGTTTTGTGGAGCTTTCAGCACTCCGCAGTGCGCTTGATATGCAGAACCGTGGATATCTTCGTGTTCGTGGGGTTTCCAGCTGAGGTACGCATTTTCTGTGATAATCTTGATGATTCTGCTGTGAGATGTATGCGGAATTACCGAAATCGCTCCTTTGGATCTATTTAATGCGAGAAAAACGTTTTGTGGAGCTTTCAGCACTCCGCAGTGCGCTTGATATGCAGAACCGTGGATATCTTCGTATTCGTGGGGTTTCCAGCTGAGATACGCATCTTCTGTGATATTCTTGATGATTCTGCTGTGTGATGTATGCAGAATTACCGAAATCGCTCGTTTTGAGCTATTTAAAGCGAGAAAAACGTTTTGTGGTGTTATCGGAGCACCGTAGTGCGTTCGATATGCAGAACCGGCGATATCTTCGTGTTCATGGGGTTTCCAGCTGAGATACGCATTTTCTGTGATAATCTTGATGATTCTGCTGTGAGATGTATGCAGAATTACCGAAATCGCTCGTTTGGTGTATTTAATGCGAGAAAAATGTTTTGTGGAGCTTTCAGCACTCCGCAGTGCGCTTGATATGCAGAACCGTCGATATCATCGTGTTCGTGGGGCTTCCAGCTGAGATATGCTTTTCAACGATAATCTTGGTGATTCTTCTGTGTCATGTATGCAGAATCACCGAAATGCTCGTTTGGAGCTATATAATGCTAGAAGCACGTATTGTGGAGCTTTCAGCACTCCATAGTGCGCTTGATATGCAGAACCGGCGATATCTTCGTGTTCGTGGGGCTTCCAGCTGAGATATGCTTTTAAACGATAATCTTGGTGATTCTTCTGTGTCATGAATGCAGAATCACCGAAATCGCTCGTTTGGAGCTATATAATGCTAGAAGCACGTATTGTGGAGCTTTCAGCACTCCGTAGTGCGCTTGATATGCAGAACCGGCTATATCTCCGTGTTCGTGGGGTTTCCAGCTGAGATACGCATTTTCTGTGATAATCTTGATGATTCTGCTGTGAGATGTATGCAGAAATACCGAAATCACTCGTTTGGAGCTATTTAATGCGAGAAAAACGTTTTGTGGAGCTTTTAGCACTCCGCAGTGCGCTTGAAATGCAGAACTGGCGATATCTTCGTGTTCGTGGGGCTTCCAGCTGAGATATGCTTTTCAACGATAATCTTGGTGATTCTTCAGTGTCATGTATGCAGAATCACCGAAATCGCTTGTTTGGAGCTATAAAATGCTAGAAGCACGTGTTGTGGTGTTTTCGGAGCACCGTAGTGCGTTCGATATGCAGAACCGGCGATATCTTCGTGTTCGTGGGGTTTCCAGCTGGGATACGCATTTTCAACGATAATCTTGGTGATTCTTCTGTGTCATGTATGCAGAATCACCGAAATCGCTTGTTTGGAGCTATATAATGCTAGAAGCACGTATTGTGGTGTTTTCGGAGCACCGTAGTGCGTTCGATATGCAGAACCGGCGATATCTTCGTGTTCGTGGGGTTTCCAGCTGAGATACGCATTTTCTGTGACAATCTTGATGATTCTGCTGTGAGATGTATGCAGAATTACCGAAATCGCTCGTTTGGTCTATTTAATGCGAGAAAAACGTTTTGTGAAGCTTTCAGCACTCCGCAGTGCGCTTGATATGCAGAACCGGCGATATCTTCGTGTTCGTGGGGCTTCCAGCTGAGATATGCTTTTCAACGATAATCTTGGTGATTCTTCTGTGTCATGTATGCAGAATCACCGAAATCGCTCGTTTGGAGCTATATAATGCTAGAAGCACGTATTGTGGAATTTTCAGCACTCCGTAGTGCGCTTGATATGCAGAACCGGCGATATCTTCGTGTTCGTGGGGCTTCCAGCTGAGATATGTTTTCAACGATAATCTTGGTGATTCTTCTGTGTCATGTATGCAGAATCACCGAAATCGCTCGTTTGGAGCTATATAATGCTAGAAGCACGTATTGTGGTGTTTTCGGAGCACCGTAGTGCGCTTGATATGCAGAACCGGCGATATCTCCGTGTTCGTGGGGTTTCCAGCTGAGATACGCATTTTCTGTGATAATCTTGATGATTCTACTGTGAGATGTATGCAGAAATACCGAAATCGCTCGTTTGGAGCTATTTAATGCGAGAAAAACGTTTTGTGGAGCTTTCAGCATTCCGCAGTGCGCTTGATATGCAGAACCGGCGATATCTTCGTGTTCGTGGGGTTTCCAGCTGAGATACGCATTTTCTGTGATAATCTTGATGATTCTGCTGTGAGATGTATGCAGAAATACCGAAATCGCTCGTTTGGAGCTATTTAATGCGAGAAAAACGTTTTGTGGAGCTTTCAGCACTCCGCAGTGCGCTTGATATGCAGAACCGGCGATATCTTCGTGTTCGTGGGGCTTCCAGCTGAGATATGCTTTTCAGCGATAATCTTGGTGATTCTTCTGTGTCATGTATGCAGAATCACCGAAATCGCTCGTTTGGAGCTATATAATGCTAGAAGCACGTATTGTGGAGCTTTCAGCACTCCGTAGTGCGCTTGATATGCAGAACCGGCGATATCTTCGTGTTCGTGGGGTTTCCAACTGAGATACGCATTTTCAACGATAATCTTGGTGATTCTTCAGTGTCATGTATGCAGAATCACCGAAATCGCTTGTTTGGAGCTATAAAATGCTAGAAGCACGTGTTGTGGTGTTTTCGGAGCACCGTAGTGCGTTCGATATGCAGAACCGGCGATATCTTCGTGTTCGTGGGGTTTCCAGCTGAGATACGCATTTTCAACGATAATCTTGGTGATTCTTCTGTGTCATGTATGCAGAATCACCGAAATCGCTTGTTTGGAGCTATATAATGCTAGAAGCACGTATTGTGGTGTTTTCGGAGCACCGTAGTGCGTTCGATATGCAGAACCGGCGATATCTTCGTGTTCGTGGGGTTTCCAGCTGAGATACGCATTTTCTGTGACAATCTTGATGATTCTGCTGTGAGATGTATGCAGAATTACCGAAATCGCTCGTTTGGTCTATTTAATGCGAGAAAAACGTTTTGTGAAGCTTTCAGCACTCCGCAGTGCGCTTGATATGCAGAACCGGCGATATCTTCGTGTTCGTGGGGCTTCCAGCTGAGATATGCTTTTCAACGATAATCTTGGTGATTCTTCTGTGTCATGTATGCAGAATCACCGAAATCGCTCGTTTGGAGCTATATAATGCTAGAAGCACGTATTGTGGAGCTTTCAGCACTCCGTAGTGCGCTTGATATGCAGAACCGGCGATATCTTCGTGTTCGTGGGGCTTCCAGCTGAGATATGTTTTCAACGATAATCTTGGTGATTCTTCTGTGTCATGTATGCAGAATCACCGAAATCGCTCGTTTGGAGCTATATAATGCTAGAAGCACGTATTGTGGTGTTTTCGGAGCACCGTAGTGCGCTTGATATGCAGAACCGGCGATATCTCCGTGTTCGTGGGGTTTCCAGCTGAGATACGCATTTTCTGTGATAATCTTGATGATTCTACTGTGAGATGTATGCAGAAATACCGAAATCGCTCGTTTGGAGCTATTTAATGCGAGAAAAACGTTTTGTGGAGCTTTCAGCACTCCGCAGTGCGCTTGATATGCAGAACCGGCGATATCTTCGTGTTCGTGGGGTTTCCAGCTGAGATACGCGTTTTCAACGATAATCTTGGTGAGTCTTCTGTGTCATGTATGCAGAATCACCGAAATCGCTCGTTTGGAGCTATATAATGCTAGAAGCACGTATTGTGGTGTTTTCGAAACACCGTAGTGCGTTCGATATGCAGAACCGGCGATATCTTCGTGTTCGTGGGGTTTCCAGCTGAGATACGCATTTTCAACGATAATCTTGGCGATTCTTCTGTGTCATGTATGCAGAATCACCGAAATCGCTCGTTTGGAGCTATTTAAAGCGAGAAAAACGTTTTGTGGAGCTTTCAGCAATCCGCAGTGCGCTTGATATGCCGAACCGGCGATATCTTCGTGTTCGTGGGGCTTCCAGCTGAGATATGCTTTTCAACGATAATCTTGGTGATTCTTCTGTGTCATGTATGCAGAATCACCGAAATCGCTCGTTTGGAGCTATATAATGCTAGAAGCACGTATTGTGGAGCTTTCAGCACTCCGTAGTGCGCTTGATATGCAGAACCGGCGATATCTTCGTGTTCGTGGGGCTTCCAGCTGAGATATGCTTTTCAACGATAATCTTGGTGATTCTTCTGTGTCATGTATGCAGAATCACCGAAATCGCTCGTTTGGAGCTATTTAAAGCGAGAAAAACGTTTTGTGGAGCTTTCAGCACTCCGCAGTGCGCTTGATATGCAGAACCGGCGATATCTTCGTTTTCGTGGGGCTTCCAGCTGAGATACGCATTTTCAACGATAATCTTGGGAATTCTTCTGTGTCATGTATGCAGAATCACCGAAATCGCTTGTTTGGAGCTATATAATGCTAGAAGCACGTATAGTGGAGCTTTCAGCACTCCGTAGTGCGCTTGATATGCAGAACCGGCGATATCTTCGTGTTCGTGGGGCTTACAGCTGAGATATGCTTTTCAACGTTAATCTTGGTGATTCTTCTGTGTCATGTATGCAGATTCACCGAAATCGCTCGTTTGGAGCTATATAATGCTAGAAGCACGTATTGTGGTGTTTTCGGAGCACCATAATGCGTTCGATATGCAGAACCGCCGATATCTTCGTGTTCGTGGGGTTTCCAGCTGAGATACGTATTTTCAACGATAATCTTGGGAATTCTTCTGTGTCATGTATGCAGAATCACCGAAATCGCTTGTTTGGAGCTATATAATGCTAGAAGCACGTATTGTGGTGTTTTCGGAGCAGCGTAGTGCGTTCGATATGCAGAACCGGCGATATCTTCGTGTTCGTGGGGCTTCCAGCTGAGATATGCTTTTAAACGATAATCTTGGTGATTCTTCTGTGTCATGAATGCAGAATCACCGAAATCGCTCGTTTGGAGCTATATAATGCTAGAAGCACGTATTGTGGAGCTTTCAGCACTCCGTAGTGCGCTTGATATGCAGAACCGGCGATATCTCCGTGTTCGTGGGGTTTCCAGCTGAGATACGCATTTTCTGTGATAATCTTGATGATTCTGCTGTGAGATGTATGCAGAAATACCGAAATCACTCGTTTGGAGCTATTTAATGCGAGAAAAACGTTTTGTGGAGCTTTCAGCACTCCGCAGTGCGCTTGAAATGCAGAACTGGCGATATCTTCGTGTTCGTGGGGCTTCCAGCTGAGATATGCTTTTCAACGATAATCTTGGTGATTCTTCTGTGTCATGTATGCAGATTAACCGAAATCGCTCGTTTGGAGCTATACAATGCTAGAAGCACGTATTGTGGTGTTTTCGGAGCACCATAGTGCGTTCGATATGCAGAACCGGGGATATCTTCGTGTTCGTGGGGTTTCCAACTGAGATACGCATTTTCAACGATAATCTTGGTGATTCTTCAGTGTCATGTATGCAGAATCACCGAAATCGCTTGTTTGGAGCTATAAAATGCTAGAAGCACGTGTTGTGGTGTTTTCGGAGCACCGTAGTGCGTTCGATATGCAGAACCGGCGATATCTTCGTGTTCGTGGGGTTTCCAGCTGAGATACGCATTTTCAACGATAATCTTGGTGATTCTTCTGTGTCATGTATGCAGAATCACCGAAATCGCTTGTTTGGAGCTATATAATGCTAGAAGCACGTATTGTGGTGTTTTCGGAGCACCGTAGTGCGTTCGATATGCAGAACCGGCGATATCTTCGTGTTCGTGGGGTTTCCAGCTGAGATACGCATTTTCTGTGACAATCTTGATGATTCTGCTGTGAGATGTATGCAGAATTACCGAAATCGCTCGTTTGGTCTATTTAATGCGAGAAAAACGTTTTGTGAAGCTTTCAGCACTCCGCAGTGCGCTTGATATGCAGAACCGGCGATATCTTCGTGTTCGTGGGGCTTCCAGCTGAGATATGCTTTTCAACGATAATCTTGGTGATTCTTCTGTGTCATGTATGCAGAATCACCGAAATCGCTCGTTTGGAGCTATATAATGCTAGAAGCACGTATTGTGGAGCTTTCAGCACTCCGTAGTGCGCTTGATATGCAGAACCGGCGATATCTTCGTGTTCGTGGGGCTTCCAGCTGAGATATGTTTTCAACGATAATCTTGGTGATTCTTCTGTGTCATGTATGCAGAATCACCGAAATCGCTCGTTTGGAGCTATATAATGCTAGAAGCACGTATTGTGGTGTTTTCGGAGCACCGTAGTGCGCTTGATATGCAGAACCGGCGATATCTCCGTGTTCGTGGGGTTCCAGCTGAGATACGCATTTTCTGTGATAATCTTGATGATTCTGCTGTGAGATATATGCAGCAATACCGAAATCGCTCGTTTGGAGCTATTTAATGCGAGAAAAACGTTTTGTGGCGCTTTCAGCACTCCGCAGTGCGCTTGATATGCAGAACCGGCGATATCTTCGTGTTCGTGGGGCTTCCAGCTGAGATATGCTTTTCAACGATAATCTTGGTGATTCTTCTGTGTCATGTATGCAGAATCACCGAAATCGCTCGTTTGGAGCTATATAATGCTAGAAGCACGTATTGTGGAGCTTTCAGCACTCCGTAGTGCGCTTGATATGCAGAACCGGCGATATCTTCGTGTTCGTGGGGTTTCCAGCTGAGATACGCGTTTTCAACGATAATCTTGGTGAGTCTTCTGTGTCATGTATGCAGAATCACCGAAATGGCTCGTTTGGAGCTATATAATGCTAGAAGCACGTATTGTGGAGCTTTCAGCACTCCGTAGTGCGCTTGATATGCAGAACCGGCGATATCTCCGTGTTCGTGGGGTTTCCAGCTGAGATACGCATTTTCTGTGATAATCTTGATGATTCTACTGTGAGATGTATGCAGAAATACCGAAATCGCTCGTTTGGAGCTATTTAATGCGAGAAAAACGTTTTGTGGAGCTTTCAGCACTCCGCAGTGCGCTTGATATGCAGAACCGGCGATATCTTCGTGTTCGTGGGGTTTCCAGCTGAGATACGCGTTTTCAACGATAATCTTGGTGAGTCTTCTGTGTCATGTATGCAGAATCACCGAAATCGCTCGTTTGGAGCTATATAATGCTAGAAGCACGTATTGTGGTGTTTTCGAAACACCGTAGTGCGTTCGATATGCAGAACCGGCGATATCTTCGTGTTCGTGGGGTTTCCAGCTGAGATACGCATTTTCAACGATAATCTTGGCGATTCTTCTGTGTCATGTATGCAGAATCACCGAAATCGCTCGTTTGGAGCTATTTAAAGCGAGAAAAACGTTTTGTGGAGCTTTCAGCAATCCGCAGTGCGCTTGATATGCCGAACCGGCGATATCTTCGTGTTCGTGGGGCTTCCAGCTGAGATATGCTTTTCAACGATAATCTTGGTGATTCTTCTGTGTCATGTATGCAGAATCACCGAAATCGCTCGTTTGGAGCTATATAATGCTAGAAGCACGTATTGTGGAGCTTTCAGCACTCCGTAGTGCGCTTGATATGCAGAACCGGCGATATCTCCGTGTTCGTGGTGTTTCCAGCTGAGATACGCATTTTCTGTGATAATCTTGATGATTCTGCTGTGAGATGTATGCAGAAATACCGAAATCGCTCGTTTGGAGCTATTTAATGCGAGAAAAACGTTTTGTGGAGCTTTCAGCACTCCGCAGTGCGCTTGATATGCAGAACCGGCGATATCTTCGTGTTCGTGTGGTTTCCTGCTGAGATATGCATTTTCAACGATAATCTTGGGAATTCTTCTGTGTCATGTATGCAGAATCACCGAAATCGCTTGTTTGGAGCTATATAATGCTAGAAGCACGTATTGTGGTGTTTTCGGAGCACCGTAGTGCGTTCGATATGCAGAACCGGCGATATCTTCGTGTTCGTGGGGTTTCCCGCTGAGATACGCATTTTCTGTGACAATCTTGATGATTCTGCTGTGAGATGTATGCAGAATTACCGAAATCGCTCGTTTGGAGCTATTTAATGCGAGCAAAACGTTTTGTGGAGCTTTCAGCACTCCGCAGTGCGCTTGATATGCAGAACCGGCGATATCTTCGTGTCCGTGGGTCTTCCAGCTGAGATATGCTTTTCAACGATAATCTTGGTGATTCTTCTGTGTCATGTATGCAGAATCACCGAAATCGCTCGTTTGGAGCTATATAATGCTAGAAGCACGTATTGTGGAGCTTTCAGCACTCCGTAGTGCGCTTGATATGCAGAACCGGCGATATCTTCGTGTTCGTGGGGCTTCCAGCTGAGATATGCTTTTCAACGATAATCTTGGTGATTCTTCTGTGTCATGTATGCAGAATCACCGAAATCGCTCGTTTGGAGCTATTTAAAGCGAGAAAAACGTTTTGTGGAGCTTTCAGCACTCCGCAGTGCGCTTGATATGCAGAACCGGCGATATCTTCGTTTTCGTGGGGCTTCCAGCTGAGATACGCATTTTCAACGATAATCTTGGGAATTCTTCTGTGTCATGTATGCAGAATCACCGAAATCGCTTGTTTGGAGCTATATAATGCTAGAAGCACGTATAGTGGAGCTTTCAGCACTCCGTAGTGCGCTTGATATGCAGAACCGGCGATATCTTCGTGTTCGTGGGGCTTACAGCTGAGATATGCTTTTCAACGTTAATCTTGGTGATTCTTCTGTGTCATGTATGCAGATTCACCGAAATCGCTCGTTTGGAGCTATATAATGCTAGAAGCACGTATTGTGGTGTTTTCGGAGCACCATAGTGCGTTCGATATGCAGAACCGCCGATATCTTCGTGTTCGTGGGGTTTCCAGCTGAGATACGTATTTTCAACGATAATCTTGGGAATTCTTCTGTGTCATGTATGCAGAATCACCGAAATCGCTTGTTTGGAGCTATATAATGCTAGAAGCACGTATTGTGGTGTTTTCGGAGCAGCGTAGTGCGTTCGATATGCAGAACCGGCGATATCTTCGTGTTCGTGGGGTTTCCAGCTGAGATACGCATTTTCTGTGATAATCCTAATGATTCTGCTGTGAGATGTATGCAGAAATACCGAAATCGCTCGTTTGGAGCTATTTAATGCGAGAAAAACGTTTTGTGGAGCTTTCAGCACTCCGCAGTGCGCTTGATATGCAGAACCGGCGATATCTTCGTGTTCGTGGGGTTTCCAGCTGAGATACGCGTTTTCAACGATAATCTTGGTGATTCTTCTGTGTCATGTATGCAGAATCACCGAAATCGCTCGTTTGGAGCTATATAATTCTAGAAGCACGTATTGTGGTGCTTTCGGAGCACCGTAGTGCGTTCGATATGCAGAACCGGCGATATCTTCGTGTTCGTGGGGTTTCCAGCTGAGATACGCATTTCCTGTGACAATCTTGATGATTCTGCTGTGAGATGTATGCAGAATTACCGAAATCGCTCGTTTGGAGCTATTTAATGCGAGCAAAACGTTTTGTGGAGCTTTCAGCACTCCGCAGTGCGCTTGATATGCAGAACCGGCGATATCTTCGTGTTCGTGGTGTTTCCAGCTGAGAAATGCCTTTCAACGATAATCTTGGTGATTCTTCTGTGTCATGTATGCAGAATCACCGAAATCGCTCGTTTGGAGCTATATAATGCTAGAAGCACGTATTGTGGAGCTTTCAGCACTCCGTAGTGCGCTTGATATGCAGAACCGGCGATATCTTCGTGTTCGTGGGGCTTCCAGCTGAGATATGCTTTTCAACGATAATCTTGGTGATTCTTCTGTGTCATGTATGCAGAATCACCGAAATCGCTCGTTTGGAGCTATATAATGCTAGAAGCACGTATTGTGGAGCTTTCCGCACTCCGTAGTGCGCTTGATATGCAGAACCGGCGATATCTTCGTGTTCGTGGGGCTTTCAGCTGAGATATGCTTTTCAACGATAATCTTGGTGATTCTTCTGTGTCATGTATGCAGAATCACCGAAATCGCTCGTTTGGAACTATTTAAAGCGAGAAAAACGTTTTGTGGAGCTTTCAGCACTCCGCAGTGCGCTTGAAATGCAGAACCGGCGATATCTTCGTGTTCGTGGTGTTTCCAGCTGAGATACGCGTTTTCAACGATAATCTTGGTGATTCTTCTGTGTCATGTATGCAGAATCACCGAAATCGCTCGTTTGGAGCTATATAATGCTAGAAGCACGTATTTTGGAGCTTTCAGCACTCCGTAGTGCGTTCGATATGCAGAACCGGCGATATCTTCGTGTTCGTGGGGTTTCCAGCTGAGATACCCATTTTCAACGATAATCTTGGCGATTCTTCTGTGTCATGTATGCAGAATCACCGAAATCGCTCGTTTGGAGCTATATAATGCTAGAAGCACGTATTGTGGAGCTTTCAGCACTCCGCAGTGCGCTTGATATGCAGAACGGGCGATATCTTCGTGTTCGTGGGGCTTCCAGCTGAGATATGCTTTTCAACGATAATCTTGGTGATTCTTCTGTGTCATGTATGTAGAATAACCGAAATCGCTCGTTTGGAGCTATATAATGCTAGAAGCACGTATTGTGGTGTTTTCGGAGCACCGTAGTGCGTTCGATATGCAGAACCGGCGATATCTTCTTGTTCGTGGGGTTTCCAGCTGAGATACGCATTTTCAACGATAATCTTGGTGATTCTTCTGTGTCATGTATGCAGAATCACCGAAATCGCTCGTTTGGAGCTATATAATGCTAGAAGCACGTATTGTGGTGTTTTCGGAGCACCGTAGTGCGTTCGATATGCAGAACCGGCGATATCTTCGTGTTCGTGGGGTTTCCCGCTGAGATACGCATTTTCTGTGATAATCTTGATGATTCTGCTGTGAGATGTATGCAGAATTACCGAAATCGCTCGTTTGGAGCTATTTAATGCGAGAAAAACGTTTTGTGGAGCTTTCAGCACTCCGCAGTGCGCTTGATATGCAGAACCGGCGATATCTTCGTGTTCGTGGGGCTTCCAGCTGAGATATGCTTTTCAACGATAATCTTGGTGATTCTTCTGTGTCATGTATGCAGAATCACCGAAATCGCTCGTTTGGAGCTATATAATGCTAGAAGCACGTATTGTGGAGCTTTCAGCACTCCGTAGTGCGCTTGATATGCAGAACCGGCGATATCTTCGTGTTCGTGGGGCTTCCAGCTGAGATATGCTTTTCAACGATAATCTTGGTGATTCTTCTGTGTCATGTATGCAGAATCACCGAAATCGCTCGTTTGGAGCTATTTAAAGCGAGAAAAACGTTTTGTGGAGCTTTCAGCACTCCGCAGTGCGCTTGATATGCAGAACCGGCGATATCTTCGTGTTCGTGGGGCTTCCAGCTGAGATATGCTTTTCAACGATAATCTTGGTGATTCTTCTGTGTCATGTATGCAGAATCACCGAAATCGCTCGTTTGGAGCTATATAATTCTAGAAGCACGTATTGTGGTGCTTTCGGAGCACCGTAGTGCGTTCGATATGCAGAACCGGCGATATCTTCGTGTTCGTGGGGTTTCCAGCTGAGATACGCATTTCCTGTGACAATCTTGATGATTCTGCTGTGAGATGTATGCAGAATTACCGAAATCGCTCGTTTGGAGCTATTTAATGCGAGCAAAACGTTTTGTGGAGCTTTCAGCACTCCGCAGTGCGCTTGATATGCAGAACCGGCGATATCTTCGTGTTCGTGGGTCTTCCAGCTGAGAAATGCCTTTCAACGATAATCTTGGTGATTCTTCTGTGTCATGTATGCAGAATCACCGATATTGCTCGTTTGGAGCTATATAATGCTAGAAGCACGTATTGTGGAGCTTTCAGCACTCCGTAGTGCGCTTGATATGCAGAACCGGCGATATCTTCGTGTTCGTGGGGCTTCCAGCTGAGATATGCTTTTCAACGATAATCTTGGTGATTCTTCTGTGTCATGTATGCAGAATCACCGAAATCGCTCGTTTGGAGCTATATAATGCTAGAAGCACGTATTGTGGAGCTTTCAGCACTCCGTAGTGCGTTCGATATGCAGAACCGGCGATATCTTCGTGTTCGTGGGGTTTCCAGCTGAGATACGCATTTTCAACGATAATCTTGGCGATTCTTCTGTGTCATGTATGCAGAATCACCGAAATCGCTCGTTTGGAGCTATTTAAAGCGAGAAAAACGTTTTGTGGAGCTTTCAGCACTCCGCAGTGCGCTTGATATGCAGAACCGGCGATATCATCTTGTTCGTGGGGCTTCCAGCTGAGATATGCTTTTCAACGATAATCTTGGTGATTCTTCTGTGTCATGTATGCAGAATCACCGAAATCGCTCGTTTGGAGCTATATAATGCTAGAAGCACGTATTGTGGAGCTTTCAGCACTCCGCAGTGCGCTTGATATGCAGAACGGGCGATATCTTCGTGTTCGTGGGGCTTCCAGCTGAGATATGCTTTTCAACGATAATCTTGGTGATTCTTCTGTGTCATGTATGTAGAATAACCGAAATCGCTCGTTTGGAGCTATATAATGCTAGAAGCACGTATTGTGGTGTTTTCGGAGCACCGTAGTGCGTTCGATATGCAGAACCGGCGATATCTTCGTGTTCGTGGGGTTTCCAGCTGAGATACGCATTTTCAACGATAATCTTGGTGATTCTTCTGTGTCATGTATGCAGAATCACCGAAATCGCTCGTTTGGAGCTATATAATGCTAGAAGCACGTATTGTGGTGTTTTCGGAGCACCGTAGTGCGTTCGATATGCAGAACCGGCGATATCTTCGTGTTCGTGGGGTTTCCAGCTGAGATACGCATTTTCTGTGATAATCTTGATGATTCTGCTGTGAGATGTATGCAGAATTACCGAAATCGCTCGTTTGGAGCTATTTAATGCGAGAAAAACGTTTTGTGGAGCTTTCAGCACTCCGCAGTGCGCTTGATATGCAGAACCGGCGATATCTTCGTGTTCGTGGGGCTTCCAGCTGAGATATGCTTTTCAACGATAATCTTGGTGATTCTTCTGTGTCATGTATGCAGAATCACCGAAATCGCTCGTTTGGAGCTAATTAATGCTAGAAGCACGTATTTCGGTGTTTTCGGAGCACCGTAGTGCGTTCGATATGCAGAACCGGCGATATCTTCGTGTTCGTGGGGTTTCCAGCTGACAAGGGAAGGGCCCAAGGTGTGACGCGAGTTATTCAATGAGCCTTTGCACAGTGATAGAGCATGAAAAACTGAAGCGAATGATACCCGGTTTTGGGGGCCGATGAGTTATAGTTTACGAGATATTCAACATTAAAGTTATTATTGTTCCTTACCTAGTGAAGTATGAGTAGGTTTGTCAACAGCGAATGCGGCGTGGTTGGTAAAGTGTCAGCGTAGTAACTTTTTTGTCGCGAGTTCGAGTCCCATTGAAACACTTTTACACTACTATTTTTTTTTCACTTTCTTTTATAAATACATTTGTTAAATATGATTTATTTACAACTAATGTTCGGATATATTTTTTAAAATAAACAATTTAATTTCCACTTTGAATGTACGATGTGCATGAACTTGGGTGATAGTTTTCGAAAACGCAGTGGAAACATAAAAATTTTAAGCACCATGTACATCGAATGAATGATTTAGATTCACAACTGCAGAATTGTTTATTTAATTCTACTGGGAATGCCGCTTGATTTACGTTAATAAAATGTAGTCGATTGTCTAATAGCCGTGATGCGTACCAAGCATATCTAGAATAGAGATAAATATATTGAAATTCATTATAGAAACAAGTAAACATAATTACGTGAAGAAATATATAGTTACATTTACCTTATCATGTCACTGTAAATTGGTGCTTGTAACTGATTATGTACCAAGGACTGAATTTTTATTATATTATTTCTTGAAGTTAAATCACGGCACTGATTATTTGAAGTCCAACAATTTTGTATTTTTAGAATATAATTTTTCACTTGACGGTAAAAATAGACATCACAGGGTTGGCATATAGGTGTACATTTAGGTGGAATTACTTTCAAGGTGCATGTAGGTAAATCATGACTATCTTTAAATTTCCTATCGTACAGTTCTTGTTTCGTTTGTCCACCCCATGAGTCCAGTATATATAAATATGGTTCCTCCCCCACATATGGCAAAATTACTGTGTCCAAATATTGTTCGCATGTATTCGATTGTAGTTTGCCAGATTTTGTGCAAGTTATTATTGTGTTTTTAAAAAATATATCCGAACATTAGTTATAAATAAATCATATTTAATAAATGTATTTACAAAAGAAAGTGAAAAAAAAAATAGTAGTGTAAAAGTGTTTCAATGGGACTCGAACTCGCGACAAAAAAGTTACTACGCTGACACTTTACCAACCACGCCGCATTCACTGTTGACAAACCTACTCATACTTCACTAGGTAAGGAACAATAATAACTTTAATGTTGAATATCTCGTAAACTATAACTCAACGGCCCCCAAAACCGGGTATCATTCGCTTCAGTTTTTCATGCTCTATCACTGTGCAAAGGCTCATCGAAAAACTCGCGTCACACCTTGGGCCCTTCCCTTGTCAGCTGGAAACCCAACGAAACCGAAGATACCGCAGTTTCCGCATGTCAAACGCACGGTGGGGTGCCGAAAACACCAGAAAACGTGCTTTTCGCATTCAATAGCACGAAAACAGCGAATTCGGTGATTATGCACACTTGTCACAGCAGAATCATGAAGAATATCACTGAAAATGCATATCTCAGCTGGAAACCCAACGTAATCGAAGATATCGCAGTTTCCGCATGTCAAACGCACTGTGGAGTGCTGATAACACCAGAAAACGTGTTTTTCGCATTCAATAGCACGAAAACAGCGATTTCGGTGATTCTGCACACCTGTCACAGAAGAATCATGAAGATATTCACTGAAAATGCATACCTCAGCTGGAAACCCAACGAAACCGAAGATATCGCAGTTTCCGCATGTGGAGTGCTGAGAGCACCAGGAAACGTGTTTTTCGCATTCAATAGCACGAAAACAGCGATTTCGGTGACTCTGCACCCTTGTCACAGAAGAAACTCGTAGATTGTCACAGAAAATGCATATCTCAGCTGGAGCCTATCGAAACCGAAGATATCGCCGTTTCCGCATGTCAGACGCACGGTGGGGTGCTGAAAACACCAGAAAACGTCTTTTTCGCATTCGATAGCTCGAAAACAGCGATTTCGGTGATTATGCACACTTGTCACAGAAGAATCATGAAGCTTATCACAGAAAATGCATATCTCAGCTGGAATCCCAACGAAACCGAAGATACCGCAGTTTCCGCATATCAAACGCAGTGTGGAACGCTAAAAACACCAGAAACCGTGTTTTTCGCATTCAATAGCGCGAAAACAGCGATTTCGGTGACTCTGCACACTTGTCACAGAAGAAACTCGAAGATTGTCACAGAAAATGCATATCTCAGCTGGAGCCTATCGAAACCGAAGATATCGCCGTTTCCGCATGTCAGACGCACGGTGGGGTGCTGAAAACACCAGAAAACGTCTTTTTCGCATTCGATAGCTCGAAAACAGCGATTTCGGTGATTATGCACACTTGTCACAGAAGAATCCTGAAGATTATCAATGAAAATGCATATCTCAGCTGGAAACCGAACGAAACCGAAGATATCGCAGTTTCCGGATGTGGAGTGCTGAAAAAACCAGGAAACCTGTTTTTCGCATTCAATAGCACGAAAACGGCGATTTCGGTGATTCTGCATACTTCTCACAGAAGAATATCCACTATTCTCGTAGAAAATGCATGTCTCAGCTGGCAACCCCACGAAAACGAAGATATCGCGGTTTCCGCATATCAAACGAACTGTGGTGTGCTGAAAGCACCAAGAAACGTGGTATTCGCATTCAATAGCACGAAAACAGCGATTTCGGTGATTCTGCATACTTCTCCCAGAAGAATATCCAAGATTCTCGTAGAAAATGCATGTCTCAGCTGAGAACCCAACGAAATCGAAGATAACGCAGTTTTCGCATGTACAACGCACTATGGAGTGCTGAAAACACCAGAAATCGTGTTTTTCGCATTCAATAGCACCAAAAAAAGCGATTTCGGTGATTTTGCACACTTGTCACAGAAGAATCATGAAGCTTATCACTGAAAATGCATATCTCATCTCGAAACCCAACGAAACCGAAGATATCGCAGTTTCCGCATATCAAACGCACTGTGGAGTGCTGAAAACCCCAGAAAACCTGTTTTTCGCTATCAATAGCACGAAAACTGCGATTTCGGTGAGTATGCACACTTGTCACAGAAGAATCTTGAAGATTATCACTGAAAATGCATATCTCAGCTGGAACCCAACGAAACCGAAGATATCGCAGTTTCCGCATGTCGAACGCACTGTGGAGTGCTGAAAGCACCAGCAAACGTGTTTTTCGCTATCAATAGCACGAAAACAGCGATTTCGGTGATTATGCACACTTGTCACAGAAGAATCTTGAAGATTATCACTGAAAATGCATATCTCAGCTGGAACCCAACGAAACCGAAGATATCGCAGTTTCCGCATGTCAAACGCACTGTGGAGTGCTGAAAGCACCAGCAAACGTGTTTTTCGCATTCAATAGCACGAACACAGCGATCTCGGTGATTCTGCACACTTGTCACAGAAGAATCATGAAGCTTATCACAGAAAATGCATATCTCAGCTGGAAACCCAACGAAACCGGAGATACCGCAGTTTCCGCATGTGGACTGCTGCAATCACCACGAAACGTGGTTTTCGCATTCAATAGCACGAAAACAGCGATTTCGGTGATACTGCACACTTGCACAGAAGAAACTCAAAGAGTATCACAGAAAATGCATATCTCAGCTGGAACCCAACGAAAGCTAAGATATCGCTGTTTTCGCATATCAAACGCATTGCGGAGTGCTGAAAGCACCAGCAAACGTGTTTTTCGCTATCAATAGCACGAAAACAGCGATTTCGGTGATTATGCACACTTGTCACAGAAGAATCTTGAAGATTATCACAGAAAATGCATATCTCAGCTGGAACCCAACGAAACCGAAGATATCGCAGTTTCCGCATGTCAAACGCACTGTGGAGTGCTGAAAGCGCCAGGAAACGTGTTTTTCGCATTCAATAGCACGAAAACTGCGATTTCGGAGATTCTGCATATTTCTCACAGAAGCCTATCCAAGATTCTCGCAGAAAATGCACATCTCAAATGGAAACCCAACGAAACCGAAGATATCGCTGTTTCCGCATATCAAACGCACTGTGGAGTGCTGAAAGCACCAGCAAACGTGTTTTTCGCATTCAATAGCACGAACACAGCGATCTCGGTGATTCTGCACACTTGTCACAGAAGAATCATGAAGCTTATCACAGAAAATGCATATCTCAGCTGTAAACCCAACGAAACCGGAGATACCGCAGTTTCCGCATGTGGACTGCTGCAATCACCACGAAACGTGGTTTTCGCATTCAATAGCACGAAAACAGCGATTTCGGTGATACTGCACACTTGCACAGAAGAAACTCAAAGAGTATCACAGAAAATGCATATCTCAGCTGGAACCCAACGAAAGCTAAGATATCGCTGTTTCCGCATATCAAACGCACTGCGGAGTGCTGAAAGCACCAGCAAACGTGTTTTTCGCTATCAATAGCACGAAAACAGCGATTTCGGTGATTATGCACACTTGTCACAGAAGAATCTTGAAGATTATCACAGAAAATGCATATCTCAGCTGGAACCCAACGAAACCGAAGATATCGCAGTTTCCGCATGTCGAACGCACTGTGGAGTGCTGAAAGCACCAGCAAACGTGTTTTTCGCTATCAATAGCACGAAAACAGCGATTTCGGTGATTCTGCACACTTGTAACAGCAGAATCATGAGGATTATCACTGATAATGCATATCTCAGCTGGAAACTCAACGAAACCGAAGATATCGCAGTTTCCGCATGTGGACTGCTGAAATCACCACGAAACGTGTTTTTTGCATTCAATAGCACGAAAACAGCGATTTCGGTGATACTGCACACTTGCACAGAAGAAACTCAAAGAGTATCACTGAAAATGCATATCTCAGCTGGAACCCAACGAAACCGAAGATATCGCTGTTTCCGCATATCAAACGCACTGCGGAGCGCTGAAAGCGCCAGGAAACGTGTTTTTCGCATTCAATAGCACGAAAACAGCGATTTCGGAGATTCTGCACACTTCTCACATACGCATATACAAGATGCTCGTAGAAAATGCATATCTCAAATGGAAACCCAACGAAACCGAAGATATCGCAGTTTCCGCATGTCAAACGCACTGTGGAGTTCTGAAAACACCAGAAAACGTGTTTTTCGCATTCAGTAGCACGAACACAGCGATATCGGTGATTCTGCACACTTGTCACAGAAGAATCATGAAGCTTATCACAGAAAATGCATATCTCAGCTGGAAACCCAACGAAACCGGAGATACCGCAGTTTCCGCATATCAAACGCAGTGTGGAACGATAAAAACACCAGGAAACGTGTTTTTCGCATTCAATAGCACGAAAACAGCGATTTCGGTAATTCTGCACACTTGTCACAGAAGAATATCCACTATTCTCGTAGAAAATGCATGTCTCAGCTGGCAACCCCACGAAAACGAAGATATCGCGGTTTCCGCATATCAAACGAACTGTGGTGTGCTGAAAGCACCAAGAAACGTGGTATTCGCATTCAATAGCACGAAAACAGCGATTTCGGTGATTCTGCATACTTCTCCCAGAAGAATATCCAAGATTCTCGTAGAAAATGCATGTCTCAGCTGAGAACCCAACGAAATCGAAGATAACGCAGTTTTCGCATGTACAACGCACTATGGAGTGCTGAAAACACCAGAAATCGTGTTTTTCGCATTCAATAGCACCAAAAAAAGCGATTTCGGTGATTTTGCACACTTGTCACAGAAGAATCATGAAGCTTATCACTGAAAATGCATATCTCATCTCGAAACCCAACGAAACCGAAGATATCGCAGTTTCCGCATATCAAACGCACTGTGGAGTGCTGAAAACCCCAGAAAACCTGTTTTTCGCTATCAATAGCACGAAAACTGCGATTTCGGTGAGTATGCACACTTGTCACAGAAGAATCTTGAAGATTATCACTGAAAATGCATATCTCAGCTGGAACCCAACGAAACCGAAGATATCGCAGTTTCCGCATGTCGAACGCACTGTGGAGTGCTGAAAGCACCAGCAAACGTGTTTTTCGCTATCAATAGCACGAAAACAGCGATTTCGGTGATTATGCACACTTGTCACAGAAGAATCTTGAAGATTATCACTGAAAATGCATATCTCAGCTGGAACCCAACGAAACCGAAGATATCGCAGTTTCCGCATGTCAAACGCACTGTGGAGTGCTGAAAGCACCAGCAAACGTGTTTTTCGCATTCAATAGCACGAACACAGCGATCTCGGTGATTCTGCACACTTGTCACAGAAGAATCATGAAGCTTATCACAGAAAATGCATATCTCAGCTGGAAACCCAACGAAACCGGAGATACCGCAGTTTCCGCATGTGGACTGCTGCAATCACCACGAAACGTGGTTTTCGCATTCAATAGCACGAAAACAGCGATTTCGGTGATACTGCACACTTGCACAGAAGAAACTCAAAGAGTATCACAGAAAATGCATATCTCAGCTGGAACCCAACGAAAGCTAAGATATCGCTGTTTCCGCATATCAAACGCATTGCGGAGTGCTGAAAGCACCAGCAAACGTGTTTTTCGCTATCAATAGCACGAAAACAGCGATTTCGGTGATTATGCACACTTGTCACAGAAGAATCTTGAAGATTATCACAGAAAATGCATATCTCAGCTGGAACCCAACGAAACCGAAGATATCGCAGTTTCCGCATGTCAAACGCACTGTGGAGTGCTGAAAGCGCCAGGAAACGTGTTTTTCGCATTCAATAGCACGAAAACTGCGATTTCGGAGATTCTGCATATTTCTCACAGAAGCCTATCCAAGATTCTCGCAGAAAATGCACATCTCAAATGGAAACCCAACGAAACCGAAGATATCGCTGTTTCCGCATATCAAACGCACTGTGGAGTGCTGAAAGCACCAGCAAACGTGTTTTTCGCATTCAATAGCACGAACACAGCGATCTCGGTGATTCTGCACACTTGTCACAGAAGAATCATGAAGCTTATCACAGAAAATGCATATCTCAGCTGGAAACCCAACGAAACCGGAGATACCGCAGTTTCCGCATGTGGACTGCTGCAATCACCAGCAAACGTGTTTTTCGCATTCAATAGCACGAACACAGCGATCTCGGTGATTCTGCACACTTGTCACAGAAGAATCATGAAGCTTATCACAGAAAATGCATATCTCAGCTGGAACCCAACGAAACCGAAGATATCGCAGTTTCCGCATGTCGAACGCACTGTGGAGTGCTGAAAGCACCAGCAAACGTGTTTTTCGCTATCAATAGCACGAAAACAGCGATTTCGGTGATTCTGCACACTTGTAACAGCAGAATCATGAGGATTATCACTGATAATGCATATCTCAGCTGGAAACTCAACGAAACCGAAGATATCGCAGTTTCCGCATGTGGACTGCTGAAATCACCACGAAACGTGTTTTTTGCATTCAATAGCACGAAAACAGCGATTTCGGTGATACTGCACACTTGCACAGAAGAAACTCAAAGAGTATCACTGAAAATGCATATCTCAGCTGGAACCCAACGAAACCGAAGATATCGCTGTTTCCGCATATCAAACGCACTGCGGAGCGCTGAAAGCGCCAGGAAACGTGTTTTTCGCATTCAATAGCACGAAAACAGCGATTTCGGAGATTCTGCACACTTCTCACATACGCATATACAAGATGCTCGTAGAAAATGCATATCTCAAATGGAAACCCAACGAAACCGAAGATATCGCAGTTTCCGCATGTCAAACGCACTGTGGAGTTCTGAAAACACCAGAAAACGTGTTTTTCGCATTCAGTAGCACGAACACAGCGATATCGGTGATTCTGCACACTTGTCACAGAAGAATCATGAAGCTTATCACAGAAAATGCATATCTCAGCTGGAAACCCAACGAAACCGGAGATACCGCAGTTTCCGCATATCAAACGCAGTGTGGAACGATAAAAACACCAGGAAACGTGTTTTTCGCATTCAATAGCACGAAAACAGCGATTTCGGTAATTCTGCACACTTGTCACAGAAGAATCATGAAGCTTATCACTGAAAATGCATATCTCATCTGGAAACCCAACGAAACCGAAGATATCGCAGTTTCCGCATATCAAACGCACTGTGGAGTGCTGAAATCACCAGGAAACGTGTTTTTCGCATTCAATAGCACGAAAACAGCGATTTCGGTGATTCTGCACACTTGTCACAGAAGAATCATGAAGACTATCACTGAAAATGCATATCTCAGCTGGAAACCCAACGAAACCGAAGATATCGCAGTTTCCGCATGTCAAACGCACTGTGGAGTGCTGGTAACACCAGAAAACGTGTTTTTCGCATTCAATAGCACGAAAACTGCGATTTCGGTGATTCTGCACACTTGTCACAGAAGAATCATGAAGACTATCACTGAAAATGCATATCTCAGCTGGAAACCCAACGAAACCGAAAATATCGCAGTTTCCGCATGTGGAGTGCTGAAAAAACCAGGAAACCTGTTTTTCGCATTCAATAGCACGAAAACAGCGATCTCGGTGCTTCTGCACACTTGTCACAGAAGAATCATGAAGCTTATCACTGAAAATGCATATCTCATCTGGAAACCCAACGAAACCGAAGATATCGCAGTTTCCGCATATCAAACGCACTGTGGAGTGCTGAAAACCCCAGAAAACCTGTTTTTCGCTATCAATAGCACGAAAACTGCGATTTCGGTGAGTATGCACACTTGTTACAGAAGAATCCTGAAGATTATCACTGAAAATGCATATCTCAGCTGGAAACCGAACGAAACCGAAGATATCGCAGTTTCCGCATGTGGAGTGCTGAAAAAACCAGGAAACCTGTTTTTCGCATTCAATAGCACGAAAACAGCGATCTCGGTGATTATGCACACTTGTCACAGAAGAATCCTGAAGATTATCACTGAAAATGCATATCTCAGCTGGAAACCGAACGAAACCGAAGATATCGCAGTTTCCGCATGTGGAGTACAGAAAAAACCAGGAAACCTGTTTTTCGCATTCAATAGCACGAAAACAGCGATTTCGGTGATTCTGCACCCTTGTCACAGAAGAATCATGAAGCTTATCACTGAAAATGCATATCTCAGCTGGAAACCGAACGAAACCGAAGATATCGCAGTTTCCGCATGTGGAGTGCTGAAAACACCAGAAAACGTGTTTTTCGCATTCAATAGCACGAAAACAGCGATTTCGGTGATTCTGCACACTTGCACAGAAGAAACTCAAAGATTATCACAGAAAACGCATATCTCAGCTGGAACCCAACGAAACCGAAGATATCGCTGTTTCCGCATATCAAACGCACTGTGGAGTGCTGAAAGCGCCAGGAAACGTGTTTTTCGCATTCAATAGCACGAAAACAGCGATTTGGGAGATTCTGCATACTTCTCACAGAAGCATATCCAAGATTCTCGTAGAAAATGCACATCTCAAATGGAAACCCAACGAAACCAAAGATACCGCAGTTTCCGCATGTGAAACGCACTGTGGAGTGCTGAAAACCCCAGCAAACGTGTTTTTCGCATTCAATAGCACGAAAACAAGCTATCTCGGTGATTCGGCACATCTTGTCACAGAAGAATCATGAAGCCTATCACCGAAAATGTATATCTCAGCTGGAAACACAACGAAACCGAAGATACCGCAGTTTCCGCATGTGGAATGCTGAAAAAACCAGGAAACCTGTTTTTCGCATTCAATAGCACGAAAACAGCGATCTCGGTGATTCTGCACACTTGTCACAGAGGAATCATGAAGCTTATCACTGAAAATGCATATCTCAGCTGGATACCGAACGAAACCGAAGATATCGCAGTTTCCGCATGTGAAACGCACTGTGGAGTGCTGAAAGCACCAGGAAACGTGTTTTTCGCTATCAATAGCACGAAAACTGCGATTTCGGTGATTATGCACACTTGTCACAGAAGAATCCTGAAGCTTATCACTGAAAATGCATATCTCATCTGGATACCCAACGAAACCGAAGATATCGCAGTTTCCGCATATCAAACGCACTGTGGCACGCTAAAAACACCAGGAAACGTGTTTTTCGCTTTCAATAGCACGAATACAGCGATTACGGTGATTCTGCATACTTCTCACAGAAGAATATCCACTATTCTCGTAGAAAATGCATGTCTCAGCTGGCAACCCCACGAAAACGAAGATATCGCGGTTTCCGCATATCAAACGAACTGTGGTGTGCTGAAAGCACCAAGAAACGTGGTATTCGCATTCAATAGCACGAAAACAGCGATTTCGGTGATTCTGCATACTTCTCCCAGAAGAATATCCAAGATTCTCGTAGAAAATGCGTGTCTCAGCTGAGAACCCAACGAAACCGAAGATAACGCAGTTTTCGCATGTACAATGCACTATGGAGTGCTGAAAACACCAGAAATCGTGTTTTTCGCATTCAATAGCACCAAAAAAAGCGATTTCGGTGATTTTGCACACTTGTCACAGAAGAATCCTGAAGATTATCACTGAAAATGCATATCTCATCTGGAAACCCAACGAAACCGATGATATCGCAGTTTCCGCATGTGGAGTGCTGAAAACACCACGAAACGTGTTTTTCGCATACAATAGCACGAAAACAGCGATTTCGGTGATTCTGCACACTTGTCACAGAAGAATCTTGAAGATTATCACTGAAAATGCATATCTCAGCTGGAACCCAACGAAACCGAAGATATCGCAGTTTCCGCATGTCAAACGCACTGTGGAGTGCTGAAAGCGCCAGGAAACGTGTTTTTCGCTATCAATAGCACGAAAACTGCGATTTCGGTGAGTATGCACACTTGTTACAGAAGAATCCTGAAGATTATCACTGAAAATGCATATCTCAGCTGGAAATCGAACAAAAACCGAAGATATCGCAGTTTCCGCATGTGGAGTGCTGAAAAAACCAGGAAACCTGTTTTTCGCATTCAATAGCACGAAAACAGCGATCTCGGTGATTATGCACACTTGTCACAGAAGAATCATGAAGCTTATCACTGAAAATGCATATCTCATCTGGAAACCCAACGAAACCGATGATATCGCAGTTTCCGCATGTGGAGTGCTGAAAACACCACGAAACGTGTTTTTCGCATACAATAGCACGAAAACAGCGATTTCGGTGATTCTGCACACTTGTCACAGAAGAATCTTGAAGATTATCACTGAAAATGCATATCTCAGCTGGAACCCAACGAAACCGAAGATATCGCAGTTTCCGCATATCAAACGCACTGCGGAGCGCTGAAAGCGCCAGGAAACGTGTTTTTCGCATTCAATAGCACGAAAACAGCGATTTCGGAGATTCTGCACACTTCTCACATACGCATATACAAGATGCTCGTAGAAAATGCATATCTCAAATGGAAACCCAACGAAACCGAAGATATCGCAGTTTCCGCATGTCAAACGCACTGTGGAGTTCTGAAAACACCAGAAAACGTGTTTTTCGCATTCAGTAGCACGAACACAGCGATATCGGTGATTCTGCACACTTGTCACAGAAGAATCATGAAGCTTATCACAGAAAATGCATATCTCAGCTGGAAACCCAACGAAACCGGAGATACCGCAGTTTCCGCATATCAAACGCAGTGTGGAACGATAAAAACACCAGGAAACGTGTTTTTCGCATTCAATAGCACGAAAACAGCGATTTCGGTAATTCTGCACACTTGTCACAGAAGAATCATGAAGCTTATCACTGAAAATGCATATCTCATCTGGAAACCCAACGAAACCGAAGATATCGCAGTTTCCGCATATCAAACGCACTGTGGAGTGCTGAAATCACCAGGAAACGTGTTTTTCGCATTCAATAGCACGAAAACAGCGATTTCGGTGATTCTGCACACTTGTCACAGAAGAATCATGAAGACTATCACTGAAAATGCATATCTCAGCTGGAAACCCAACGAAACCGAAGATATCGCAGTTTCCGCATGTCAAACGCACTGTGGAGTGCTGGTAACACCAGAAAACGTGTTTTTCGCATTCAATAGCACGAAAACTGCGATTTCGGTGATTCTGCACACTTGTCACAGAAGAATCATGAAGACTATCACTGAAAATGCATATCTCAGCTGGAAACCCAACGAAACCGAAAATATCGCAGTTTCCGCATGTGGAGTGCTGAAAAAACCAGGAAACCTGTTTTTCGCATTCAATAGCACGAAAACAGCGATCTCGGTGCTTCTGCACACTTGTCACAGAAGAATCATGAAGCTTATCACTGAAAATGCATATCTCATCTGGAAACCCAACGAAACCGAAGATATCGCAGTTTCCGCATATCAAACGCACTGTGGAGTGCTGAAAACCCCAGAAAACCTGTTTTTCGCTATCAATAGCACGAAAACTGCGATTTCGGTGAGTATGCACACTTGTTACAGAAGAATCCTGAAGATTATCACTGAAAATGCATATCTCAGCTGGAAACCGAACGAAACCGAAGATATCGCAGTTTCCGCATGTGGAGTGCTGAAAAAACCAGGAAACCTGTTTTTCGCATTCAATAGCACGAAAACAGCGATCTCGGTGATTATGCACACTTGTCACAGAAGAATCCTGAAGATTATCACTGAAAATGCATATCTCAGCTGGAAACCGAACGAAACCGAAGATATCGCAGTTTCCGCATGTGGAGTACAGAAAAAACCAGGAAACCTGTTTTTCGCATTCAATAGCACGAAAACAGCGATTTCGGTGATTCTGCACCCTTGTCACAGAAGAATCATGAAGCTTATCACTGAAAATGCATATCTCAGCTGGAAACCGAACGAAACCGAAGATATCGCAGTTTCCGCATGTGGAGTGCTGAAAACACCAGAAAACGTGTTTTTCGCATTCAATAGCACGAAAACAGCGATTTCGGTGATTCTGCACACTTGCACAGAAGAAACTCAAAGATTATCACAGAAAACGCATATCTCAGCTGGAACCCAACGAAACCGAAGATATCGCTGTTTCCGCATATCAAACGCACTGTGGAGTGCTGAAAGCGCCAGGAAACGTGTTTTTCGCATTCAATAGCACGAAAACAGCGATTTGGGAGATTCTGCATACTTCTCACAGAAGCATATCCAAGATTCTCGTAGAAAATGCACATCTCAAATGGAAACCCAACGAAACCAAAGATACCGCAGTTTCCGCATGTGAAACGCACTGTGGAGTGCTGAAAACCCCAGCAAACGTGTTTTTCGCATTCAATAGCACGAAAACAAGCTATCTCGGTGATTCGGCACATCTTGTCACAGAAGAATCATGAAGCCTATCACCGAAAATGTATATCTCAGCTGGAAACACAACGAAACCGAAGATACCGCAGTTTCCGCATGTGGAATGCTGAAAAAACCAGGAAACCTGTTTTTCGCATTCAATAGCACGAAAACAGCGATCTCGGTGATTCTGCACACTTGTCACAGAGGAATCATGAAGCTTATCACTGAAAATGCATATCTCAGCTGGATACCGAACGAAACCGAAGATATCGCAGTTTCCGCATGTGAAACGCACTGTGGAGTGCTGAAAGCACCAGGAAACGTGTTTTTCGCTATCAATAGCACGAAAACTGCGATTTCGGTGATTATGCACACTTGTCACAGAAGAATCCTGAAGCTTATCACTGAAAATGCATATCTCATCTGGATACCCAACGAAACCGAAGATATCGCAGTTTCCGCATATCAAACGCACTGTGGCACGCTAAAAACACCAGGAAACGTGTTTTTCGCTTTCAATAGCACGAATACAGCGATTACGGTGATTCTGCATACTTCTCACAGAAGAATATCCACTATTCTCGTAGAAAATGCATGTCTCAGCTGGCAACCCCACGAAAACGAAGATATCGCGGTTTCCGCATATCAAACGAACTGTGGTGTGCTGAAAGCACCAAGAAACGTGGTATTCGCATTCAATAGCACGAAAACAGCGATTTCGGTGATTCTGCATACTTCTCCCAGAAGAATATCCAAGATTCTCGTAGAAAATGCGTGTCTCAGCTGAGAACCCAACGAAACCGAAGATAACGCAGTTTTCGCATGTACAATGCACTATGGAGTGCTGAAAACACCAGAAATCGTGTTTTTCGCATTCAATAGCACCAAAAAAAGCGATTTCGGTGATTTTGCACACTTGTCACAGAAGAATCCTGAAGATTATCACTGAAAATGCATATCTCATCTGGAAACCCAACGAAACCGATGATATCGCAGTTTCCGCATGTGGAGTGCTGAAAACACCACGAAACGTGTTTTTCGCATACAATAGCACGAAAACAGCGATTTCGGTGATTCTGCACACTTGTCACAGAAGAATCTTGAAGATTATCACTGAAAATGCATATCTCAGCTGGAACCCAACGAAACCGAAGATATCGCAGTTTCCGCATGTCAAACGCACTGTGGAGTGCTGAAAGCGCCAGGAAACGTGTTTTTCGCTATCAATAGCACGAAAACTGCGATTTCGGTGAGTATGCACACTTGTTACAGAAGAATCCTGAAGATTATCACTGAAAATGCATATCTCAGCTGGAAATCGAACAAAAACCGAAGATATCGCAGTTTCCGCATGTGGAGTGCTGAAAAAACCAGGAAACCTGTTTTTCGCATTCAATAGCACGAAAACAGCGATCTCGGTGATTATGCACACTTGTCACAGAAGAATCATGAAGCTTATCACTGAAAATGCATATCTCATCTGGAAACCCAACGAAACCGATGATATCGCAGTTTCCGCATGTGGAGTGCTGAAAACACCACGAAACGTGTTTTTCGCATACAATAGCACGAAAACAGCGATTTCGGTGATTCTGCACACTTGTCACAGAAGAATCTTGAAGATTATCACTGAAAATGCATATCTCAGCTGGAACCCAACGAAACCGAAGATATCGCAGTTTCCGCATGTCAAACGCACTGTGGAGTGCTGAAAGCGCCAGGAAACGTGTTTTTCGCATTCAATAGCACCAAAACTGCGATTTCGGAGATTCTGCATATTTCTCACAGAAGCCAATCCAAGATTCTCGCAGAAAATGCACATCTCAAATGGAAACCCAACGAAACCAAAGATACCGCAGTTTCCGCATGTGAAACGCACTGTGGAGTGCTGAAAACACCAGCAAACGTGTTTTTCGCTATCAATAGCACGAAAACAGCGATTTCGGTGATTATGCACACTTGTCACAGAAGAATCTTGAAGATTATCACTGAAAATGCATATCTCAGCTGGAACCCAACGAAACCGAAGATATCGCAGTTTCCGCATGTCAAACGCACTGTGGAGTGCTGAAAGCACCAGCAAACGTGTTTTTCGCTATCAATAGCACGAAAACAGCGATTTCGGTGATTATGCACACTTGTCACAGAAGAATCTTGAAGATTATCACTGAAAATGCATAACTCAGCTGGAAACCGAATGAAACCGAAGATATCGCAGTTTCCGCATGTGGAGTGCTGAAAAAACCAGGAAACCTGTTTTTCGCATTCAATAGCACGAAAACAGCGATCTCGGTGATTATGCACACTTGTCACAGAAGAATCCTGAAGATTATCACTGAAAATGCATATCTCAGCTGGAAACCGAACGAAACCGAAGATATCGCAGTTTCCGCATGTGGAGTACAGAAAAAACCAGGAAACCTGTTTTTCGCATTCAATAGCACGAAAACAGCGATTTCGGTGATTCTGCACCCTTGTCACAGAAGAATCATGAAGCTTATCACTGACAATGCATATCTCACCTGGAAACCCAACGAAACCGAAGATATCGCAGTTTACGCATGTGGAGTGCTGAAAACACCACGAAACGTGTTTGTCGCATACAATAGCACGAAAACAGCGATTTCGGTGATTCTGCACACTTGTCACAGAAGAAACTCAAAGATTCTCACAGAAAATGCACATCTCAGCTGGAGCCCAACGAAACCGAAGATATCGCTGTTTCCGCATATCAAACGCACTGTGGAGTGCTGAAAGCACCAGCAAACGTGTTTTTCGCTATCAATAGCACGAAAACAGCGATTTCGGTGATTCTGCACACTTGCACAGAAGAAACTCAAAGATTATCACAGAAAACGCATATCTCAGCTGGAACCCAACGAAACCGAAGATATCGCTGTTTCCGCATATCAAACGCACTGTGGAGTGCTGAAAGCGCCAGGAAACGTGTTTTTCGCATTCAATAGCACGAAAACAGCGATTTGGGAGATTCTGCATACTTCTCACAGAAGCATATCCAAGATTCTCGTAGAAAATGCACATCTCAAATGGAAACCCAACGAAACCAAAGATACCGCAGTTTCCGCATGTGAAACGCACTGTGGAGTGCTGAAAACCCCAGCAAACGTGTTTTTCGCATTCAATAGCACGAAAACAGCTATCTCGGTGATTCTGCACACTTGTCACAGAAGAATCATGAAGCCTATCACAGAAAATGTATATCTCAGCTGGAAACCCAACGAAACCGAAGATATCGCAGTTTCCGCATGTGGAGTGCTGAAAACACCAGAAAACGTGTTTTTCGCATTCAATAGCACGAAGACAGCGATTTCGGTGATTCTGCACACTTGCACAGAAGAAACTCAAAGATTATCACAGAAAACGCATATCTCAGCTGGAACCCAACGAAACCGAAGATATCGCTGTTTCCGCATATCAAACGCACTGTGGAGTGCTGAAAGCGCCAGGAAACGTGTTTTTCGCATTCAATAGCACGAAAACAGCGATTTGGGAGATTCTGCATACTTCTCACGGAAGCATATCCAAGATTCTCGTAGAAAATGCACATCTCAAATGGAAACCCAACGAAACCAAAGATACCGCAGTTTCCGCATGTGAAACGCACTGTGGAGTTCTTAAAACACCAGAAAACGTGTTTTTCGCATTCAATAGCACGAAAACTGCGATTTCGGTGAGTATGCACACTTGTTACAGAAGAATCCTGAAGATTATCACTGAAAATGCATATCTCAGCTGGAAACCGAACGAAACCGAAGATATCGCAGTTTCCGCATGTGGAGTGCTGAAAAAACCAGGAAACCTGTTTTTCGCATTCAATAGCACGAAAACAGCGATCTCGGTGATTATGCACACTTGTCACAGAAGAATCCTGAAGATTATCACTGAAAATGCATATCTCAGCTGGAAACCGAACGAAACCGAAGATATCGCAGTTTCCGCATGTGGAGTACAGAAAAAACCAGGAAACCTGTTTTTCGCATTCAATAGCACGAAAACAGCGATTTCGGTGATTCTGCACCCTTGTCACAGAAGAATCATGAAGCTTATCACTGAAAATGCATATCTCAGCTGGAAACCGAACGAAACCGAAGATATCGCAGTTTCCGCATGTGGAGTGCTGAAAACACCAGAAAACGTGTTTTTCGCATTCAATAGCACGAAAACAGCGATTTCGGTGATTCTGCACACTTGCACAGAAGAAACTCAAAGATTATCACAGAAAACGCATATCTCAGCTGGAACCCAACGAAACCGAAGATATCGCTGTTTCCGCATATCAAACGCACTGTGGAGTGCTGAAAGCGCCAGGAAACGTGTTTTTCGCATTCAATAGCACGAAAACAGCGATTTGGGAGATTCTGCATACTTCTCACAGAAGCATATCCAAGATTCTCGTAGAAAATGCACATCTCAAATGGAAACCCAACGAAACCAAAGATACCGCAGTTTCCGCATGTGAAACGCACTGTGGAGTGCTGAAAACCCCAGCAAACGTGTTTTTCGCATTCAATAGCACGAAAACAGCTATCCCGGTGATTCTGCACACTTGTCACAGAAGAATCATGAAGCCTATCACCGAAAATGTATATCTCAGCTGGAAACACAACGAAACCGAAGATACCGCAGTTTCCGCATGTGGAATGCTGAAAAAACCAGGAAACCTGTTTTTCGCATTCAATAGCACGAAAACAGCGATCTCGGTGATTCTGCACACTTGTCACAGAGGAATCATGAAGCTTATCACTGAAAATGCATATCTCAGCTGGAAACCGAACGAAACCGAAGATATCGCAGTTTCCGCATGTGAAACGCACTGTGGAGTGCTGAAAGCACCAGGAAACGTGTTTTTCGCTATCAATAGCACGAAAACTGCGATTTCGGTGATTATGCACACTTGTCACAGAAGAATCCTGAAGCTTATCACTGAAAATGCATATCTCATCTGGAAACCCAACGAAACCGAAGATATCGCAGTTTCCGCATATCAAACGCACTGTGGCACGCTAAAAACACCAGGAAACGTGTTTTTCGCTTTCAATAGCACGAATACAGCGATTACGGTGATTCTGCATACTTCTCACAGAAGAATATCCACTATTCTCGTAGAAAATGCATGTCTCAGCTGGCAACCCCACGAAAACGAAGATATCGCGGTTTCCGCATATCAAACGAACTGTGGTGTGCTGAAAGCACCAAGAAACGTGGTATTCGCATTCAATAGCACGAAAACAGCGATTTCGGTGATTCTGCATACTTCTCCCAGAAGAATATCCAAGATTCTCGTAGAAAATGCATGTCTCAGCTGAGAACCCAACGAAACCGAAGATAACGCAGTTTTCGCATGTACAACGCACTATGGAGTGCTGAAAACACCAGAAATCGTGTTTTTCGCATTCAATAGCACCAAAAAAAGCGATTTCGGTGATTTTGCACACTTGTCACAGAAGAATCATGAAGCTTATCACTGAAAATGCAAATCTCATCTGGAAACCCAACGAAACCGAAGATATCGCAGTTTCCGCATATCAAACGCACTGTGGAGTGCTGAAAACCCCAGAAAACCTGTTTTTCGCTATCAATAGCACGAAAACTGCGATTTCGGTGAGTATGCACACTTGTTACAGAAGAATCCTGAAGATTATCACTGAAAATGCATATCTCAGCTGGAAATCGAACAAAAACCGAAGATATCGCAGTTTCCGCATGTGGAGTGCTGAAAAAACCAGGAAACCTGTTTTTCGCATTCAATATCACGAAAACAGCGATCTCGGTGATTATGCACACTTGTCACAGAAGAATCCTGAAGATTATCACTGAAAATGCATATCTCAGCTGGAAACCGAACGAAACCGAAGATATCGCAGTTTCCGCATGTGGAGTGCAGAAAAAACCTGGAAACCTGTTTTTCGCATTCAATAGCACGAAAACAGCGATCTCGGTGATTATGCACACTTGTCACAGAAGAATCCTGAAGATTATCACTGAAAATGCATATCTCAGCTGGAACCCAACGAAACCGAAGATATCGCAGTTTCCGCATGTCAAACGCACTGTGGAGTGCTGAAAGCACCAGCAAACGTGTTTTTCGCTATCAATAGCACGAAAACAGCGATTTCGGTGATTATGCACACTTGTCACAGAAGAATCTTGAAGATTATCACTGAAAATGCATATCTCAGCTGGAAACCGAACGAAACCGAAGATATCGCAGTTTCCGCATGTGGAGTGCTGAAAAAACCAGGAAACCTGTTTTTCGCATTCAATAGCACGAAAACAGCGATCTCGGTGATTATGCACACTTGTCACAGAAGAATCTTGAAGATTATCACTGAAAATGCATATCTCAGCTGGAAACCGAACGAAACCGAAGATATCGCAGTTTCCGCATGTGGAGTGCTGAAAAAACCAGGAAACCTGTTTTTCGCATTTAATAGCACGAAAACAGCGATCTCGGTGATTATGCACACTTGTCACAGAAGAATCCTGAAGATTATCATTGAAAATGCATATCTCAGCTGGAAACCGAACGAAACCGAAGATATCGCAGTTTCCGCATGTGGAGTGCTGAAAACACCAGAAAACGTGTTTTTCGCATTCAATAGCACGAAAACAGCGATTTCGGTGATTCTGCACACTTGCACAGAAGAAACTCAAAGATTATCACAGAAAACGCATATCTCAGCTGGAACCCAACGAAACCGAAGATATCGCTGTTTCCGCATATCAAACGCACTGTGGAGTGCTGAAAGCGCCAGAAAACGTGTTTTTCGCATTCAATAGCACGAAAACAGCGATTTCGGTGATTCTGCACACTTGCACAGAAGAAACTCAAAGATTATCACAGAAAACGCATATCTCAGCTGGAACCCAACGAAACCGAAGATACCGCTGTTTCCGCATATCAAACGCACTGTGGAGTGCTGAAAGCACCAAGACACGTGGTTTTCGCATTCAATAGCACGAAAACAGCGATCTCGGTGATTCTGCACACTTGTCACAGAGGAATCATGAAGCTTATCACTGAAAATGCATATCTCATCTGGACACCCAACGAAACCGAAGATATCGCAGTTTCCGCATATCAAACGCACTGTGGAGTGCGGAAAGCACCAAGACACGTGGTTTTCGCATTCAATAGCACGAAAACAGCGATCTCGGTGATTCTGCACACTTGTCACAGAGGAATCATGAAGCTTATCACTGAAAACGCATATCTCATCTGGAAACCCAACGAAACCGAAGATATCGCAGTTTCCGCATATCAAACGCACTGTGGAGTGCTGAAAGCACCAAGACACGTGGTTTTCGCATTCAATAGCACGAAAACAGCGATTTCGGAGATTCTGCACACTTCTCACAGACACATATACAAGATGCTCGTAGAAAATGCATATCTCAAATGGAAACCCAACGAAACCGAAGATACCGCAGTTTCCGCATATCAAACGCACTATGGAGTGCTGAAAACTCCAGAAATCGTGTTTTTCGCATTCAGTAGCACCAAAAAAAGCGATTTCGGTGATTCTGCACACTTGTCACAGAAGAATCTTGAAGCTTATCACTGAAAATGCATATCTCATCTGGAAACCCAACGAAACAGAAGATATCGCAGTTTCCGCAGGTCAAACGCACGGTGGGGTGCTGAAAACACCTGAAAACATGTTTTTCGCATTCGATACCACGAAAACAACGATTTACGAGATTATGCACACTTGTCACAGAAGAATCCTGATGATTATCACTGAAAATGCATATCTCAGCTGGAAACCGAACGAAACCGAAGATATCGCAGTTTCCGCATGTCAAACGCACTGTGGAGTTCTTAAAACACCAGAAAACGTGTTTTTCGCATTCAATAGCACGAAAATAGCGATTTCGGTGACTCTGCACACTTGTCACAGTAGAAACTCGAAGATAGTCACAGAAAATGCATATCTCAGGTGGAACCCAACGAAACCGAAGATATCGCAGTTTCCGCATGTCAAACGCACTGTGGTGTGCTGAAAGCACCAAGACACGTGTTTTTCGCATTCGATAGCACGAAAACAACGATTTCGGAGATTATGCACACTTGTCACAGAAGAATCCTGAAGATTATCACTGAAAATGCATATCTCAGCTGGAAACCGAACGAAACCGAAGATATCGCAGTTTCCGCATGTGGAGTGCTGAAAAAACCAGGAAACCTGTTTTTAGCATTCAATAGCACGAAAACAGCGATTTCGGTGTCTCTGCACACTTGTCACAGAAGAAACTCGAAGATTATCACAGAAAATGCATATATCAGCTGGAACCCAACGAAACCGAATATATAGCATTTTCCGCATATCAAACGCACTGTGGAGTTCTGAAAACACCAGAAAACGTGTTTTTCGCATTCAATAGCACGAAAACAGCGATTTCGGTGACACTGCACACTTGTCACAGAAGAAATTCGAAGATTGTCACAGAAAATGCATATCTCAGCTGGAACCCAACGAAACCGAAGATACCGCAGTTTCCGCATGTGAAACGCACTGTGGTGTGCTGAAAGCACCAGAAAACGTGTTTTTCATATTCAATAGCACGAAAACAGCGATTTCGGTGACTCTGCACACTTATCACAGAAGAAACTCGAAGATTGTCACAGAAAATGCATATCTCAGCTGGAACCCAACGAAACCGAAGATACCGCAGTTTCCGCATGTGAAACGCACTGTGGTGTGCTGAAAGCACCTAGACACGTGGTTTTCGCATTCAATAGCACGAAAACAGCGATTTCGGTGATTCTGCATGCTTCTCCCAGAAGAATATCCAAGATTCTCGTAGAAAATGCATGTCTCAGCTGGGAACCCAACGAAACCGAAGATATCGCAGTTTCCGCATGCCAAACGCACTGTGGAGTTCTTAAAACACCAGAAAACGTGTTTTTCGCATTCAATAGCACGAAAACAGCGATTTCGGTGACTCTGCACACTTATCACAGAAGAAACTCGAAGATTGTCACAGAAAATGCATATCTCAGCTGGAACCCAACGAAACCGAAGATACCGCAGTTTCCGCATGTGAAACGCACTGTGGTGTGCTGAAAGCACCTAGACACGTGGTTTTCGCATTCAATAGCACGAAAACAGCGATTTCGGTGATTCTGCATGCTCCTCCCAGAAGAATATCCAAGATTCTCGTAGAAAATGCATGTCTCAGCTGGGAACCCAACGAAACCGAAGATATCGAAGTTTCCGCATGCCAAACGCACTGTGGAGTTCTTAAAACACCAGAAAACGTGTTTTTCGCATTCAATAGCACGAAAACAGCGATTTCGGTGACTCTGCACACTTATCACAGAAGAAACTCGAAGATTGTCACAGAAAATGCATATCTCAGCTGGAACCCAACGAAACCGAAGATACCGCAGTTTCCGCATGTGAAACGCACTGTGGTGTGCTGAAAGCACCAAGACACGTGATTTTCGCATTCAATAGCACGAAAACAGCGATTTCGGTGATTCTGCATACTTCTCCCAGAAGAATATCCAAGATTCTCGTAGAAAATGCATGTCTCAGCTGGGAACCCAACGAAACCGAAGATAACGCAGTTTCCGCATGTAAAACGCACTACGGAGTGCTGAAGACTCCAGAAATCGTGTTTTTCGCATTCAGTAGCACCAATAAAAAGCGATTTCGGTGATTCTGCACACTTATCACAGAAGAAACTCGAAGATTGTCACAGAAAATGCATATCTCAGCTGGAACCCAACGAAACCGCAGATACCGCAGTTTCCGCATGTGAAACGCACTCTGGTGTGCTGAAAGCACCTAGACACGTGGTTTTCGCATTCAATAGCACGAAAACAGCGATTTCGGTGATTCCCTATGCTTCTCCCAGAAGAATACCCAAGATTCTCGTAGAAAATGAATGTCTCAGCTGGGAACCCAACGAAACCGAAGATATCGCAGCTTCCGCATGCCAAACGCACTGTGGAGTTCTTAAAACACCAGAAAACGTGTTTTTCGCATTCAATAGCACGAAAACAGCGTATTCGGTGAATATGCACACTTGTCACAGAAGAATCCTGAAGATTATCACTGAAAATGCATATCTCAGCTGGAAATCGAAAGAACCGAAGATATCGCAGTTTCCGCATGTGGAGTGCTGAAAAAACAAGGAAACCTGTTTTTCGCATTCAATAGCTCGAAAACAGCGATTTCGGTGACTCTGCACACATGTCTCAGAAGAAACTCGAAGATTATCACAGAAAATGCATATCTCAGCTGGAACCCAACGAAACCGAAGATATCGCAGTTTCCGCATGTCAAACGCACTGTGGAGTTCTTAAACCACCAGAAAACGTGTTTTTCGCATTCAATAGCACGAAAACAGCGATTTCGGTGACTCTGCACACTTGTCACAGAAGAAACTCGAAGATTATCACAGAAAATGCATATCTCAGCTGGAACCCAACTAAACCGAAGATATAGCTGTTTGCGCATATCAAACGCACTGCGGAGTGCGGAAAGCGCCAGGAAACGTGTTTTTTGCATTCAATAGAACGAAAACAGCGATTTCGGAGATTATGCACACTTGTCACAGAAGAATCCTGAAGATTATCACTGAAAATGCATATCTCAGCTGGAAACCGAACGAAACCGAAGATATCGCAGTTTCCGCATGTGGAATGCTGAAAAAACCAGGAAACCTGTTTTTCGCATTCAATAGCACGAAAACAGCGATCTCGGTGATTCTGCACACTTGTCACAGAGGAATCATGAAGCTTATCACTGAAAATGCATATCTCATCTGGAAACCCATCGAAACCGAAGATATCGCAGTTTCCGCATATCAAACGCACTGTGGAGTGCTGAAAACCCCGGAAAACGTGTTTTTCGCTATAAATAGCACGAAAACAGCGATTTCGGTGATTATGCACACTTGTAACAGAAGAATCCTGAAGATTATCACTGAAAATGCATATCTCAGCTGGAAATCGAACGAAACCGAAGATATCGCAGTTTCCGCATGTGGAGTGCTGAAAAAACAAGGAAACCTGTTTTTCGCATTCAATAGCTCGGAAACAGCGATTTCGGTGACTCTGCACACTTGTCACAGAAGAAACTCGAAGATTATCACAGAAAATGAATATCTCAGCTGGAACCCAACGAAACCGAAGATATCGCAGTTTCCGCATGTCAAACGCACTGTGGAGTTCTTAAACCACCAGAAAACGTGTTTTTCGCTTTCAATAGCACGAAAACAGCGATTTCGGTGACTCTGCACACTTATCACAGAAGAAACTCGAAGATTGTCACAGAAAATGCATATCTCAGCTGGAACCCAACGAAACCGAAGCTACCGCAGTTTCCGCATGTGAAACGCACTGTGGTGTGCTGAAAGCACCTAGACACGTGGTTTTCGCATTCAATAGCACGAAAACAGCGATTTCGGTGATTCTGCATGCTTCTCCCAGAAGAATATCCAAGATTCTCGTAGAAAATGCATGTCTCAGCTGGGAACCCAACGAAACCGAGGATATCGAAGTTTCCGCATGCCAAACGCACTGTGGAGTTCTTAAAACACCAGAAAACGTGTTTTTCGCATTCAATAGCACGAAAACAGCGATTTCGGTGACTCTGCACACTTATCGCAGAAGAAACTCGAAGATTGTCCCAGAAAATGCATATCTCAGCTGGAACCCAACGAAACCGAAGATACCGCAGTTTCCGCATGTGAAACGCACTCTGGTGTGCTGAAAGCACCTAGACACGTGGTTTTCGCATTCAATAGCACGAAAACAGCGATTTCGGTGATTCTGCATGCTTCTCCCAGAAGAATACCCAAGATTCTCGTAGAAAATGAATGTCTCAGCTGGGAACCCAACGAAACCGAAGATATCGCAGCTTCCGCATGCCAAACGCACTGTGGAGTTCTTAAAACACCAGAAAACGTGTTTTTCGCATTCAATAGCACGAAAACAGCGTATTCGGTGAATATGCACACTTGTCACAGAAGAATCCTGAAGATTATCACTGAAAATGCATATCTCAGCTGGAAATCGAAAGAACCGAAGATATCGCAGTTTCCGCATGTGGAGTGCTGAAAAAACAAGGAAACCTGTTTTTCGCATTCAATAGCTCGAAAACAGCGATTTCGGTGACTCTGCACACATGTCTCAGAAGAAACTCGAAGATTATCACAGAAAATGCATATCTCAGCTGGAACCCAACGAAACCGAAGATATCGCAGTTTCCGCATGTCAAACGCACTGTGGAGTTCTTAAACCACCAGAAAACGTGTTTTTCGCATTCAATAGCACGAAAACAGCGATTTCGGTGACTCTGCACACTTGTCACAGAAGAAACTCGAAGATTATCACAGAAAATGCATATCTCAGCTGGAACCCAACTAAACCGAAGATATAGCTGTTTGCGCATATCAAACGCACTGCGGAGTGCGGAAAGCGCCAGGAAACGTGTTTTTTGCATTCAATAGAACGAAAACAGCGATTTCGGAGATTATGCACACTTGTCACAGAAGAATCCTGAAGATTATCACTGAAAATGCATATCTCAGCTGGAAACCGAACGAAACCGAAGATATCGCAGTTTCCGCATGTGGAATGCTGAAAAAACCAGGAAACCTGTTTTTCGCATTCAATAGCACGAAAACAGCGATCTCGGTGATTCTGCACACTTGTCACAGAGGAATCATGAAGCTTATCACTGAAAATGCATATCTCATCTGGAAACCCATCGAAACCGAAGATATCGCAGTTTCCGCATATCAAACGCACTGTGGAGTGCTGAAAACCCCGGAAAACGTGTTTTTCGCTATAAATAGCACGAAAACAGCGATTTCGGTGATTATGCACACTTGTAACAGAAGAATCCTGAAGATTACCTCTGAAAATGCATATCTCAGCTGGAAATCGAACGAAACCGAAGATATCGCAGTTTCCGCATGTGGAGTGCTGAAAAAACAAGGAAACCTGTTTTTCGCATTCAATAGCTCGGAAACAGCGATTTCGGTGACTCTGCACACTTGTCACAGAAGAAACTCGAAGATTATCACAGAAAATGCATATCTCAGCTGGAACCCAACGAAACCGAAGATATCGCAGTTTCCGCATGTCAAACGCACTGTGGAGTTCTTAAACCACCAGAAAACGTGTTTTTCGCTTTCAATAGCACGAAAACAGCGATTTCGGTGACTCTGCACACTTATCACAGAAGAAACTCGAAGATTGTCACAGAAAATGCATATCTCAGCTGGAACCCAACGAAACCGAAGCTACCGCAGTTTCCGCATGTGAAACGCACTGTGGTGTGCTGAAAGCACCTAGACACGTGGTTTTCGCATTCAATAGCACGAAAACAGCGATTTCGGTGATTCTGCATGCTTCTCCCAGAAGAATATCCAAGATTCTCGTAGAAAATGCATGTCTCAGCTGGGAACCCAACGAAACCGAGGATATCGCAGTTTCCGCATGCCAAACGCACTGTGGAGTTCTTAAAACACCAGAAAACGTGTTTTTCGCATTCAATAGCACGAAAACAGCGATTTCGGTGACTCTGCACACTTATCGCAGAAGAAACTCGAAGATTGTCCCAGAAAATGCATATCTCAGCTGGAACCCAACGAAACCGAAGATACCGCAGTTTCCGCAAGTGAAACGCACTGTGGTGTGCTGAAAGCACCTAGACACGTGGTTTTCGCATTCAATAGCACGAAAACAGCGATTTCGGTGATTCTGCATACTTCTCCCAGAAGAATATCCAAGATTCTCGTAGAAAATTTATGTCACAGCTGGGAACCCAACGAAACCGAAGATAACGCAGTTTCCGCATGTAAAACGCACTATGGAGTGCTGAAGACTCCAGAAATCGTGTTTTTCGCATTTAGTAGCACCAATAAAAAGCGATTTCGGTGATTCTGCACACTTATCACAGAAGAAACTCGAAGATTATCACAGAAAATGCTTATCTCAGCTGGAAACCCAACGAAACCGAAGATATCGCAGTTTCCGCATGTCAAACGCACTGTGGAGTTCTGAAAACACCAGAAAACGTGTTTTTCGCATTCAGTGGCACGAACACAGCGATATCGGTGATTCTGCACACTTGTCACAGAAGAATCATGAAGCTTATCACAGAAAATGCATATCTCAGCTGGAAACCCAGCGAAACCGGAGATACCGCAGTTTCCGCATATCAAACGCAGTGTGGAACGATAAAAACACCAGGAAACGTGTTTTTCGCATTCAATAGCACGAAAACAGCGATTTCGGTGATACTGCACACTTGCACAGAAGAAACTCAAAGAGTATCACTGAAAATGCATATCTCAGCTGGAACCCAACGAAACCGAAGATATCGCAGTTTCCGCATGTGGAACGCACTGTGGAGTGCTGAAAGCGCCAGGAAACGTGTTTTTCGCATTCAATAGCACGAAAACAGCGATTTCGGAGATTCTGCATACTTCTCACAGAAGCATATCCAAGATGCTCGTAAAAAATGCATATCTCAGCTGGAACCCAACGAAACCGAAGATATCGCAGTTTCCGCATGTCAAACGCACTGTGGAGTTCTGAAAACACCAGAAAACGTGTTTTTCGCATTCAGTGGCACGAACACAGCGATATCGGTGATTCTGCACACTTGTCACAGAAGAATCATGAAGCTTATCACAGAAAATGCATATCTCAGCTGGAAACCAAGCGAAACCGGAGATACCGCAGTTTCCGCATATCAAACGCAGTGTGGAACGATAAAAACACCAGGAAACGTGTTTTACGCATTCAATAGCACGAAAACAGCGATTTCGGTGATACTGCACACTTGCACAGAAGAAACTCAAAGAGTATCACTGAAAATGCATATCTCAGCTGGAACCCAACGAAACCGAAGATATCGCTGTTTCCGCATATCAAACGCACTGCGGAGCGCTGAAAGCGCCAGGAAACGTGTTTTTCGCATTCAATAGCACGAAAACAGCGATTTCGGCAATTCTGCACACTTGTCACAGAAGAATCATGAAGATTATCACTGAAAAAGCATATCTCAGCTGGAACCCAACGAAACCGAAGATACCGCAGTTTCCGCAAGTGAAACGCACTGTGGTGTGCTGAAAGCACCTAGACACGTGGTTTTCGCATTCAATAGCACGAAAACAGCGATTTCGGTGATTCTGCATACTTCTCCCAGAAGAATATCCAAGATTCTCGTAGAAAATTTATGTCACAGCTGGGAACCCAACGAAACCGAAGATAACGCAGTTTCCGCATGTAAAACGCACTATGGAGTGCTGAAGACTCCAGAAATCGTGTTTTTCGCATTTAGTAGCACCAATAAAAAGCGATTTCGGTGATTCTGCACACTTATCACAGAAGAAACTCGAAGATTATCACAGAAAATGCTTATCTCAGCTGGAAACCCAACGAAACCGAAGATATCGCAGTTTCCGCATGTCAAACGCACTGTGGAGTTCTGAAAACACCAGAAAACGTGTTTTTCGCATTCAGTGGCACGAACACAGCGATATCGGTGATTCTGCACACTTGTCACAGAAGAATCATGAAGCTTATCACAGAAAATGCATATCTCAGCTGGAAACCCAGCGAAACCGGAGATACCGCAGTTTCCGCATATCAAACGCAGTGTGGAACGATAAAAACACCAGGAAACGTGTTTTTCGCATTCAATAGCACGAAAACAGCGATTTCGGTGATACTGCACACTTGCACAGAAGAAACTCAAAGAGTATCACTGAAAATGCATATCTCAGCTGGAACCCAACGAAACCGAAGATATCGCAGTTTCCGCATGTGGAACGCACTGTGGAGTGCTGAAAGCGCCAGGAAACGTGTTTTTCGCATTCAATAGCACGAAAACAGCGATTTCGGAGATTCTGCATACTTCTCACAGAAGCATATCCAAGATGCTCGTAAAAAATGCATATCTCAGCTGGAACCCAACGAAACCGAAGATATCGCAGTTTCCGCATGTCAAACGCACTGTGGAGTTCTGAAAACACCAGAAAACGTGTTTTTCGCATTCAGTGGCACGAACACAGCGATATCGGTGATTCTGCACACTTGTCACAGAAGAATCATGAAGCTTATCACAGAAAATGCATATCTCAGCTGGAAACCAAGCGAAACCGGAGATACCGCAGTTTCCGCATATCAAACGCAGTGTGGAACGATAAAAACACCAGGAAACGTGTTTTACGCATTCAATAGCACGAAAACAGCGATTTCGGTGATACTGCACACTTGCACAGAAGAAACTCAAAGAGTATCACTGAAAATGCATATCTCAGCTGGAACCCAACGAAACCGAAGATATCGCTGTTTCCGCATATCAAACGCACTGCGGAGCGCTGAAAGCGCCAGGAAACGTGTTTTTCGCATTCAATAGCACGAAAACAGCGATTTCGGCAATTCTGCACACTTGTCACAGAAGAATCATGAAGATTATCACTGAAAAAGCATATCTCAGCTGGAAACCCAACGAAACCGAAGATATCGCAGTTTCCGCATGTCAAACGCACTGTGGAGTGCTGGTAACACCAGAAAACGTGTTTTTCGCATTTAATAGCACGAAAACAGCGATTTCGGTGATTCTGCACACTTGTCACAGAAGAATCATGAAGACTATCACTGAAAATGCATATCTCAGCTGGAAACCCAACGAAACCGAAGATATCGCAGTTTCCGCATGTGGAGTGCTGAAAAAACCAGGAAACCTGTTTTTCGCATTCAATAGCACGAAAACAGCGATCTCGGTGCTTCTGCACACTTGTCACAGAAGAATCATGAAGCTTATCACTGAAAATGCATATCTCATCTGGAAACCCAACGAAACCGAAGATATCGCAGTTTCCGCATATCAAACGCACTGTGGAGTGCTGCAAACCCCAGAAAACCTGTTTTTCGCTATCAATAGCACGAAAACTGCGATTTCGGTGAGTATGCACACTTCTTACAGAAGAACCCTGAAGATTATCACTGAAAATGCATATCTCAGCTGGAAACCGAACGAAACCGAAGATATCGCAGTTTCCGCATGTGGAGTGCTGAAAAAACCAGGAAACCTGTTTTTCGCATTCAATAGCACGAAAACAGCGATCTCGGTGATTATGCACACTTGTCACAGAAGAATCCTGAAGATTATCACTGAAAATGCATATCTCAGCTGGAAACCGAACGAAACCGAAGATATCGCAGTTTCCGCATGTGGAGTACAGAAAAAACCAGGAAACCTGTTTTTCGCATTCAATAGCACGAAAACAGCGATTTCGGTGATTCTGCACCCTTGTCACAGAAGAATCATGAAGCTTATCACTGAAAATGCATATCTCATCTGGAAACCCAACGAAACCGACGATATCGCAGTTTCCGCATGTGGAGTGCTGAAAACACCACGAAACGTGATTGTCGCATACAATAGCACGAAAACAGCGATTTCGGTGATTCTGCACACTTGTCACAGAAGAAACTCAAAGATTCTCACAGAAAATGCACATCTCAGCTGGAGCCCAACGAAACCGAAGATATCGCTGTTTCCGCATATCAAACGCACTGTGGAGTGCTGAAAGCACCAGCAAACGTGTTTTTCGCTATCAATAGCACGAAAACAGCGATTTCGGTGATTCTGCACACTTGCACAGAAGAAACTCAAAGATTATCACAGAAAACGCATATCTCAGCTGGAACCCAACGAAACCGAAGATATCGCTGTTTCCGCATGTGAAACGCACTGTGGAGTGCTGAAAACCCCAGCAAACGTGTTTTTCGCATTCAATAGCACGAAAACAGCTATCTCGGTGATTCTGCACACTTGTCACAGAAGAATCATGAAGCCTATCACAGAAAATGTATATCTCAGCTGGAAACCCAACGAAACCGAAGATATCGCAGTTTCCGCATGTGGAGTGCTGAAAACACCAGAAAACGTGTTTTTCGCATTCAATAGCACGAAAACAGCGATTTCGGTGATTCTGCACACTTGCACAGAAGAAACTCAAAGATTATCACAGAAAACGCATATCTCAGCTGGAACCCAACGAAACCGAAGATATCGCTGTTTCCTCATGTGGAATGCTGAAAAAACCAGGAAACCTGTTTTTCGCATTCAATAGCACGAAAACAGCGATCTCGGTGATTCTGCACACTTGTCACAGAGGAATCATGAAGCTTATCACTGAAAATGCATATCTCATCTGGAAACCCAACGAAACCGAAGATATCGCAGTTTCCGCATATCAAACGCACTGTGGAGTGCTGAAAACCCCGGAAAACGTGTTTTTCGCTATAAATAGCACGAAAACAGCGATTTCGGTGATTATGCACACTTGTAACAGAAGAATCCTGAAGATTATCACTGAAAATGCATATCTCAGCTGGAAATCGAACGAAACCGAAGATATCGCAGTTTCCGCATGTGGAGTGCGGAAAAAACAAGGAAACCTGTTTTTCGCATTCAATAGCTCGGAAACAGCGATTTCGGTGACTCTGCACACTTGTCACAGAAGAAACTCGAAGTTTATCACAGAAAATGCATATCTCAGCTGGAACCCAACGAAAGCGAAGATATCGCAGTTTCCGCATGTCAAACGCACGGTGGGGTGCTGAAAACACCTGAAAACATGTTTTTCGCATTCGATACCACGAAAACAACGATTTCCGAGATTATGCACACTTGTCACAGAAGAATCCTGAAGATTATCACTGAAAATGCATATCTCAGCTGGAAATCGAACGAAACCGAAGATATCGCAGTTTCCGCATATCAGACGCACTGTGGAGTGCTGAAAACCCCGGAAAACGTGTTTTTCGCTAACAATAGCACGAAAACAGCGATTTCGGAGATTCTGCACACTTCTCACAGAAGAATCCTGAAGATTATCACTGAAAATGCATATCTCAGCTGGAAACCGAACGAAACCGAAGATATCGCAGTTTCTGCATGTGAAACGCACGGTGGGGTGCTGAAAACACCTGAAAACATGTTTTTCGCATTCGATACCACGAAAACAACGATTTCCGAGATTATGCACACTTGTCACAGAAGAATCCTGAAGATTATCACTGAAAATGCATATCTCAGCTGGAAATCGAACGAAACCGAAGATATCGCAGTTTCCGCATATCAGACGCACTGTGGAGTGCTGAAAACCCCGGAAAACGTGTTTTTCGCTAACAATAGCACGAAAACAGCGATTTCGGAGATTCTGCACACTTCTCACAGACATATATACAAGATGCTCGTAGAAAATGCATATCTCAAATGGAAACCCAACGAAACCGAAGATACCGCAGTTTCCGCATATGAAACACAGTGTGGAACGCTAAAAACACCAGAAACCGTGTTTTTCGCATTCAATAGCGCGAAAACAGCGATTTAGGTGACTCTGCACACCTGTCACAGTAGAAACTCGAAGATAGTCACAGAAAATGCATATCTCAGGTGGAACCCAACGAAACCGAAGATATCGCAGTTTCCGCAAGTCAAACGCACGGTGGGGTGCTGAAAACACCTGAAAACGTGTTTTTCGCATTCGATAGCACGAAAACAACGATTTCGGTGATTCTGCACACTTGTCACAGAGGAATCATGAAGCTTATCACTGAAAATGCATATCTCATCTGGAAACCCAACGAAACCGAAGATATCGCAGTTTCCGCATATCAAACGCACTGTGGAGTGCTGAAAACCCCGGAAAACGTGTTTTTCGCATTCAATAGCGCGAAAACAGCAATTTCGGTGACTCTGCACACTTGTCACAGAGGAATCATGAAGCTTATCACTGAAAATGCATATCTCATCTGGAAACCCAACGAAACCGAAGATATCGCAGTTTCCGCATATCAAACGCACTGTGGAGTGCTGAAAACCCCGGAAAACGTGTTTTTCGCATTCAATAGCGCGAAAACAGCAATTTCGGTGACTCTGCACACTTATCACAGAAGAAACTCGAAGATAGTCACTGAAAATGCATATCTCAGCTGGAAACCGAACGAAACCGAAGATATCGCAGTTTCCGCATGTGGAATGCTGAAAAAACCAGGAAACCTGTTTTTCGCATTCAATAGCACGAAAACAGCGATCTCGGTGATTCTGCACACTTGTCACAGAGGAATCATGAAGCTTATCACTGAAAATGCATATCTCATCTGGAAACCCAACGAAACCGAAGATATCGCAGTTTCCGCATATCAAACGCACTGTGGAGTGCTGAAAACCCCGGAAAACGTGTTTTTCGCATTCAATAGCGCGAAAACAGCAATTTCGGTGACTCTGCACACTTGTCACAGAAGAAACTCGAAGATTATCACAGAAAATGCATATCTCAGCTGGAACCCAACGAAACCGAAGATATCGCAGTTTCCGCATGTCAAACGCACTGTGGAGTTCTTAAAACACCAGAAAACGTGTTTTTCGCATTCAATAGCACGAAAACAGCGATTTCGGTGACTCTGCACACTTATCACAGAAGAAACTCGAAGATAGTCACAGAAAATGCATATCTCAGGTGGAACCCAACGGAACCGAAGATATCGCAGTTTCCGCATGTCAAACGCACGGTGGGGTGCTGAAAGCACCTAGACACGTGGTTTTCGCATTCAATAGCACGAAAACAGCGATTTCGGTGATTATGCACACTTGTCACAGAAGAATATCCAAGATTCTCGTAGAAAATGCATGTCTCAGCTGGGAACCCAACGAAACCGAAGTTATCGAAGTTTCCGCATGCCAAACGCACTGTGGAGTTCTTAAAACACCAGAAAACGTGTTTTTCGCATTCAATAGCACGAAAACAGCGATTTCGGTGACTCTGCACACTTATCACAGAAGAAACTCGAAGATAGTCACAGAAAATGCATATCTCAGGTGGAACCCAACGAAACCGAAGATATCGCAGTTTCCGCATGTCAAACGCACGGTGGGGTGCTGAAAGCACCTAGACACGTGGTTTTCGCATTCAATAGCACGAAAACAGCGATTTCGGTGATTATGCACACTTGTCACAGAAGAATATCCAAGATTCTCGTAGAAAATGCATGTCTCAGCTGGGAACCCAACGAAACCGAAGATATCGAAGTTTCCGCATGCCAAACGCACTGTGGAGTTCTTAAAACACCAGAAAACGTGTTTTTTGCATTCAATAGCACGAAAACAGCGATCTCGGTGATTCTGCACACTTGTCACAGAGGAATCATGAAGCTTATCACTGAAAATGCATATCTTATCTGGAAACCCAACGAAACCGAAGATATCGCAGTTTCCGCATATCAAACGCATTGTGGAGTGCTGAAAACCCCGGAAAACGTGTTTTTCGCTATAAATAGCACGAAAACAGCGATTTCGGTGATTATGCACACTTGTAACAGAAGAATCCTGAAGATTATCACTGAAAATGCATATCTCAGCTGGAAATCGAACGAAACCGAAGATATCGCAGTTTCCGCATGTGGAGTGCTGAAAAAACAAGGAAACCTGTTTTTCGCATTCAATAGCTCGGAAACAGCGATTTCGGTGACTCTGCACACTTGTCACAGAAGAAACTCGAAGATTATCACAGAAAATGCATATCTCAGCTGGAACCCAACGAAACCGAAGATATCGCAGTTTCCGCATGTCAAACGCACTGTGGAGTTCTTAAACCACCAGAAAACGTGTTTTTCGCATTCAATAGCACGAAAACAGCGATTTCGGTGACTCTGCACACTTATCACAGAAGAAACTCGAAGATTGTCACAGAAAATGCATATCTCAGCTGGAACCCAACGAAACCGAAGATACCGCAGTTTCCGCATGTGAAACGCACTGTGGTGTGCTGAAAGCACCTAGACACGTGGTTTTCGCATTCAATAGCACGAAAACAGCGATTTCGGTGATTCTGCATGCTTCTCCCAGAAGAATATCCAAGATTCTCGTAGAAAATGCATGTCTCAGCTGGGAACCCAACGAAACCGAAGATATCGCAGTTTCCGCATGCCAAACGCACTGTGGAGTTCTTAAAACACCAGAAAACGTGTTTTTCGCATTCAATAGCACGAAAACAGCGATTTCGGTGACTCTGCACACTTATCGCAGAAGAAACTCGAAGATTGTCCCAGAAAATGCATATCTCAGCTGGAACCCAACGAAACCGAAGATACCGCAGTTTCCGCAAGTGAAACGCACTGTGGTGTGCTGAAAGCACCAAGACACGTGGTTTTCGCATTCAATAGCACGAAAACAGCGATTTCGGTGATTCTGCATACTTCTCCCAGAAGAATATCCAAGATTCTCGTAGAAAATTTATGTCTCAGCTGGGAACCCAACGAAACCGAAGATAACGCAGTTTCCGCATGTAAAACGCACTATGGAGTGCTGAAGACTCCAGAAATCGTGTTTTTCGCATTTAGTAGCACCAATAAAAAGCGATTTCGGTGATTCTGCACACTTATCACAGAAGAAACTCGAAGATTATCACAGAAAATGCTTATCTCAGCTGGAAACCCAACGAAACCGAAGATATCGCAGTTTCCGCATGTCGAACGCACTGTGGAGTGCTGAAAGCGCCAGGAAACGTGTTTTTCGCATTCAATAGCACGAAAACAGCGATTTCGGAGATTCTGCATACTTCTCACAGAAGCATATCCAAGATGCTCGTAAAAAATGCATATCTCAGCTGGAACCCAACGAAACCGAAGATACCGCAGTTTCCGCATGTGAAACGCACTGTGGTGTGCTGAAAGCACCTAGACACGTGGTTTTCGCATTCAGTAGCACGAAAACAGCGATTTCGGTGATTCTGCATGCTTCTCCCAGAAGAATATCCAAGATTCTCGTAGAAAATGCATGTCTCAGCTGGGAACCCAACGAAACCGAAGATATCGCAGTTTCCGCATGCCAAACGCACTGTGGAGTTCTTAAAACACCAGAAAACGTGTTTTTCACATTCAATAACACGAAAACAGCGATTTCGGTGACTCTGCACACTTATCACAGAAGAAACTCAAAGATTGTCACAGAAAATGCATATCTCAGCTGGAACCCAACGAAACCGAAGATACCGCAGTTTCCGCATGTGAAACGCACTGTGGTGTGCTGAAAGCACCAAGACACGTGGTTTTCGCATTCAATAGCACGAAAACAGCGATTTCGGTGATTCTGCATACTTCTCCCAGAAGAATATCCAGGATTCTCGTAGAAAATGCATGTCTCAGCTGGGAACCCAACGTAACCGAAGATAACGCAGTTTCCGCATGTAAAACGCACTTTGGAGTGCTGAACACACCAGAAAACGTGTTTTTCGCATTGAATAGCACGAAAACAGCGATTTCGGTGATTCTGCACACTTGTCACAGAAGAATCTTGAAGCTTATCACTGAAAATGCATATCTCATCTGGAAACCCAACGAAACCGAAGATATCGCAGTTTCCGCATATCAAACGCACTGTGGAGTGCTGAAAACACCAGAAAACGTGTTTTTCGCATTCAATAGCACGAAAACAGCGATTTCGGTGATTCTGCACACTTGTCACAGAAGAATCTTGAAGCTTATCACTGAAAATGCATATCTCAACTGGAAACCCAACGAAACCGAAGATATCGCAGTTTCCGCATGTCGAACGCACTGTGGAGTGCTGAAAGCGCCAGGAAACGTGTTTTTCGCATTCAATAGCACGAAAACAGCGATTTCGGAGATTCTGCATACTTGTCACAAAAGAATCATGAAGCTTATCACTGAAAATGCATATCTCAGCTGGAAATCCAACGAATCCGGAGATACCGCAGTTTCCGCATATCAAACGCAGTGTGGAACGATAAAAACACCAGGAAACGTGTTTTTCACATTCAATAGCACGAAAACAGCGATGTCGGTGATTCTGCACACTTGTCACAGAAGAATCATGAAGCCTATCACAGAAAATGCATAACTCAGCTGGAAACCCAACGAAACCGGAGATATCGCAGTTTCCGCATATCAAACGCAGTGTGGAACGATAAAAACACCAGGAAACGTGTTTTTCGCATTCAATAGCACGAAAACAGCGATTTCGGTGATACTGCACACTTGCACAGAAGAAACTCAAAGAGTATCACAGAAAATGCATATCTCAGCTGGAACCCAACGAAACCGAAGATATCGCTGTTTCCGCATATCAAACGCACTGCGGAGTGCTGAAAGCGCCAGGAAACGTGTTTTTCGCATTCAATAACACGAAAACAGCGATTTCGGTGATACTGCACACTTGCACCGAAGAAACTCAAAGAGTATCACAGAAAATGCATATCTCAGCTGGAAACCCAACGAAACCAGAGATACCGCAGTTTCCGCATATCAAACGCAGTGTGGAATGATAAAAACACCAGGAAACGTGTTTTTCGCATTCAATAGCACGCAAACAGCGATTTCGGTGATTCTGCACACTTCTCACAGACACATATACAAGATGCTCGTAGAAAATGCATATCTCAGCTGGAAACCCAACGAAACCGAAGATACCGCAGTTTCCGCATGTCAAACGCACTGTGGAGTTCTGAAAACACCAGAAAACGTGTTTTTCGCATTCAATAGCACGAATACAGCGATCTCAGTGATTCTGCACACTTGTCACAGAAGAATCATGAAGCTTATCACAGAAAATGCATATCTCAGCTGGAAACCCAACGAAACCGAAGATATCGCAGTTTCCGCATGTCAAACGCACTGTGGAGTTCTGAAAACACCAGAAAACGTGTTTTTCGCATTCAATAGCACGAATACAGCGCTCTCGGTGATTCTGCACACTTGTCACAGAAGAATCATGAAGCTTATCACAGAAAATGCATATCTCAGCTGGAAATCCAACGAATCCGGAGATACCGCAGTTTCCGCATATCAAACGCAGTGTCGAACGATAAAAACACCAGGAAACGTGTTTTTCGCATTCAATAGCACGAAAACAGCGATGTCGGTGATTCTGCAAACTTGTCATAGAAGAATCATGAAGCTTATCACAGAAAATGCATAACTCAGCTGGAAACCCAACGAAACCGGAGATATCGCAGTTTCCGCATATCAAACGCAGTGTGGAACGATAAAAACAACAGGAAACGTGTTTTTCGCATTCAATAGCACGAAAACAGCGATTTCGGTGATACTGCACACTTGCACAGATGAAACTCAAAGAGTATCACAGAAAATGCATATCTCAGCTGGAACCCAACGAAACCGAAGATATCGCTGTTTCCGCATATCAAACGCACTGCGGAGTGCTGAAAGCGCAAGGAAACGTGTTTTTCGCATTCAATAGCACGAAAACAGCGATTTCGGAGATTCTGCACACTTCTCACAGACACATATACAAGATGCTCGTAGAATATGCATATCTCAAATGGAAACCCAACGAAACCGAAGATACCGCAGTTTCCGCATGTGAAACGCACTGTGGAGTGCTGAAAACACCAGCAAACGTGTTTTTCGCATTCAATAGCACGAAAACAGCGATTTCGGTGAACCTGCACACTTGTCACAGAAGAAACTCGAAGAGTGTCACAGAAAATGCATATCTCAGCTGGAACCCAACAAAACCGAAGATATCGCAATTTCCGCGTGTCAAACGCACGGTGGGGTGCTGAAAACACAAGAAAACGAGTTTTTCGCATTCGATAGCACGAAAACAGCGATTTCGGTGACTCTGCACACTTGTCACAGAAGAAACTCGAAGATTGTCACAGAAAATGCATATCCCACCTGGAACCCAACGAAACCGAAGATATCGCAGTTTCCGCATGTGAAACGCACTGTGGTGTGCTGAAAGCACCAAAAAACGTGGTTTTCGCATTCAATAGCACGAAAACTGCGATTTCGGTGATTCTGCATACTTCTCCCAGAAGAATATCCAAGATTCTCGTAGAAAATGCATATCTCAGCTGGAAACCCAACGAAACCAAAGATATCGCTGTTTCCGCATATAAAACGCATTGTAGAGTGCTGAAAGCGCCAGGAAACGTGTTTTTCGCATTGAATAGCACGAAAACAGCGATTTCGGAGATTCTGCATACTTCTCACAGAAGCATATCCAAGATTCTCGTAGAAAATGCATATCTCAAATGGAAACCCAACGAAACCAAAGATAACGCTCTGAAACGCTCTGTGGAGTGCTGAAAGCACCAAGAAACGTGGTTTTCGCATTCAATAACACGAAAACAGCGATTCCCGTGTTTCTGCATACTTCTCCCAGAAGAATATCCAAGATTCTCGTAGAAAATGCATGTCTCAGCTGAGAACCCAACGAAACCGAAGATAACGCAGTTTCCGCATGTAAAACGAACTATGGAGTGCTGAAACCACCAGAAATCGTGTTTTTCGCATTCAATAGCACGAAAACAGCGATTTCGGTGAATCTGCACACTTGTCACAGAAGAAACTCGAAGAGTGTCACAGAAAATGCATATCTCAGCTGGAACCCAACGAAACCGAAGATATCGCAGTTTCCGAATGTCAAACGCACGGTGGGGTGCTGAAAACACCAGAAAACGTGTTTTTCGCATTCAATAGCACGAAAACAGTGAGTTCGGTGATTCTGCGTACTTCTCACAGAAGAATATCCAAGATTATCGTAGAAAATGCATCTCTCAGCTGGAAACCCCACGAAAACGAAGATATCGCAGTTTCGGCATATCAAACGCACTGTGGAGTTTTAAAACACCAGAAGACTCGTTTTTCGTATTAAATAGCACGAAAACAGCGTTTTCGGTGATTCTGCACACTTGTAACAGCAGAATCATGAGGATTATCACTGATAATGCATATCTCAGCTGGAAACCCAACGATCGCAGTTTCCGCATATCAAACGCAGTGTGGAACGATAAAAACAACAGGAAACGTGTTTTTCGCATTCAATAGCACCTAAAACAGCGATTTCAGAGATTCTGCACACTTCTAACAGCAGAATCATGAAGATTATCACTGTAAATGCATATCTGAGCTGGATCCCAACGAAACCGAAGATATCGCTGTTTCCGCATATCAAACGCACTGTGGAGTGCTAAAACACCAGCAAACGTGTTTTTCGCATTCAATAGCACGAAAACAGCGATTTCGGTGATTCTGCATACTTCTCACAGAAGAATATCCAAGATTATCGTAGAAAATGCATCTCTCAGCTGGAAACCCCACGAAAACGAAGATATCGCAGTTTCGGTATATCAAACGCACTGTGGAGTGCTAAAACACCAGAAGACGTGTTTTTCGTATTACATATCACGAAAACAGCGATTTCGGTGATTCTGCACACTTTAACAGCAGAATCATGAGGATTATCACTGATAATGCATATCTCAGCAGGAAACCCAACGAAATCGAAGATATCGCAGTTTCCGCATGTGGAGTGCTGAAAACACCACGAAACGTGTTTTTCGCATTCATTAGCACGATAACAGCGATTTCGGAGATTCTGCATACTTCTCACAGAAGAATATCCAAGATTCTCGCAGAAAATGCATATCTCAGCTGGAAACACAACGAAACCAATGATATCGCAGCTTCCGCATGTGAAACGCACTGTGGAGTACTGAAAACACCAGCAAACGTGTTTTTCGCATTCAATAGCACGAAAACAGCGATTTCGGTGATTCTGCATACTTCTCACAGAAGAATATCCAAGATTATCGTAGAAAATGCATCTCTCAGCTGGAAACCCCACGAAAACGAAGATATCGCAGTTTAGGTATATCAAACGCACTGTGGAGTGCTAAAACACCAGAAGACGTGTTTTTCGTATTACATATCACGAAAACAGCGATTTCGGTGATTCTGCACACTTGTAACAGCAGAATCATGAGGATTATCACTGATAATGCATATCTCAGCTGGAAACCCAACGAAATCGAAGATATCGCAGTTTCCGCATGTGGAGTGCTGAAAACACCACGAAACGTGTTTTTCGCATTGAATAGCACGAAAACAGCGATTTCAGAGATTCTGCACACTTCTAACAGCAGAATCATGAAGATTATCACTGTAAATGCATATCTGAGCTGGATCCCAACGAAACCGAAGATATCGCTGTTTCTGCATATCAAACGCACTGTGGAGTGCTAAAACACCAGAAGACGTGTTTTTCGTATTAAATAGCACGAAAACAGTGATTTCGGTGATTCTGCACACTTGTCACAGAAGAATCATGAAGATTATCACTGAATATGCATATCTCAGCTGGAAACCCAACGAAACCAAAGATATTGCAGTTTCCGCATGTCAAACGCACTGTGGAGTGCTGATAACACTAGAAAACGTGTTTTTCGCATTCAATAGCACGAAAACAGCGATTTCAGTCATTCTGCACACTTCTAACAGCAGAATCATGAAGATTATCACTGTAAATGCATATCTCAGCTGGATCCCAACGAAACCGAAGATATCGCTGTTTCCGCATATCAAACGCACTGTGGAGTGCTAAAACACCAGAAGACGTGTTTTTCGTATTAAATAGCACGAAAACAGCGATTTCGGTGATTCTGCACACTTGTCACAGAAGAATCATGAAGATTATCACTGAATATGCATATCTCAGCTGGAAACCCAACGAAACCGAAGATATCGCAGTTTCCGCATGCCAAACCAACCATTGAGTTCTGAAAGCACCAGGAAACCTGTTTTTCGCATTCAATAGCACGAAAACAGCTATTTCTGTGATTCTGCACACTTCTAACAGCAGAATCATGCAGATTATCACTGAAAATGCATATCTCAGCTGGAACCCAACGAAACCGAAGATATCGCAGTTTCCGCATGTCAAACGCATTGTAGAGTGCTGAAAGCACCAGGAAACGTGTTTTTCGCATTCAATAGCACGAAAACAGCGATTTCGGTGATTCTGCACACTTCTAACAGCAGAATCATGCAGATTAACAATGAAAATGCATAACTCAGCTGGAACCCAACGAAACCGAAGATATTGCAGTTTCCGCATGTCAAACGCAATGTGGAGTGCTGATAGCACCAGAAAACGTGTTTTTCGCATTCAATAGCACGAAAACAGCGATTTCGGTGATTCTGCACGCTTCTAACAGTAGAATCATGAAGATTATCACTGTAAATGCATATCTCAGCTGGATCCCAACGAAACCGAAGATATCGCAGTTTCCGCATGTCAAACGCACTGTGGAGTGTTGATAATACCAGAAAACGTGTTTTTCAAATTCAAATGCACGAAAACAGCGATTTCGATGATTCTGCACACTTGTCACAGCAGAATCATGAGGATTATAACTGATAATGCATATCTCAGCTGGAACCCAACGAAACCGAAGATATCGCTGTTTCCGCATATCACACGCACTGTGGAGTGCTGAAAGCGCCAGGAAACGTGTTTTTCGCATTCAACAGCACGAGAACAGCGATTTCGGTGATTCTGCATCTTGCTCACAGAAGCATATCCAAGATTCTCGTACAAAATGCATATCTCAGCTGGAAACCTAACGAAACCGTAGATACCGCAGTTTCCGCATGTGAAACGCACTGTGGAGTGCTGAAAACACTAGCAAACGTGTTTTTCGCATTCAATAGCACGAGAACAGCGATTTCGGTGATTCTGCAAACTTCTAACAGTAGAATTATGAAGATTATCACTGAAAATGCATATCTCAGCTGGAAACCCAACGAAACCGAAGATATCGCAGTTTCCGCATGTCAAACGCACTGTGGAGTGTTGATAATACCAGAAAACGTGATTTTCGCATTCAATAGCACGAAAACAGCTATTTCGGTGATTCTGCACACTTGTCACAGCAGAATCATGAGGATTATCACTGATAATGCATATCTCAGCTGGAACCCAACGAAACCGAAGATATCGCTGTTTCCGCATATCACACGCACTGTGGAGTGCTGAAAGCGCCAGGAAACGTGTTTTTCGCATTCAACAGCACGAGAACAGCGTTTTCGGTGATTCTGTATACTTCTCACAGAAGAATATCCAAGATTCTCGTAGAAAATGCATACCTCAGCTGGAAACCCAACGAAACCAAAGATATCGCTGTTTCCGCATATTAAACGCATTGTAGAGTGCTGAAAGCACCAGGAAACGTGTTTTTCGCATTCAATAGCACGAAAACAGCGATTTCGGTGATTCTGCACACTTCTATCAGTAGAATCATGAAGATTATAACTGATAATGCATATCTCAGCTGGAACCCAACGAAACCGAAGATATCGCAGTTTCCGCATGTCAAACGCATTGTAGAGTGCTGAAAGCACCAGGAAACGTGTTTTTCGCATTCAATAGCACGAAAACAGCGATTTCGGTGATTCTGCACACTTCTAACAGCAGAATCATGCAGATTAACAATGAAAATGCATAACTCAGCTGGAACCCAACGAAACCGAAGATATCGCTGTTTCCGCATATCAAACGCACTGTGGAGTGCTAAAACACCAGAAGACGTGTGTTTCGTATTAAATAGCACGAAAACAGCGATTTCGGTGATTCTGCACACTTGTCACAGAAGAATCATGAAGATTATCACTGAATATGCATATCTCAGCTGGAAACCCAACGAAACCGAAGATATCGCAGTTTCCGCATGCCAAACGAACCATTGAGTGCTGAATGCACCAGGAAACCTGTTTTTCGCATTCAATAGCACGAAAACAGCTATTTCTGTGATTCTGCACACTTCTAACAGCAGAATCATGCAGATTATCACTGAAAATGCATATCTCAGCTGGAACCCAACGAAACCGAAGATATCGCAGTTTCCGCATGTCAAACGCATTGTAGAGTGCTGAAAGCACCAGGAAACGTGTTTTTCGCATTCAATAGCACGAAAACAGCGATTTCGGTGATTCTGCACACTTCTAACAGCAGAATCATGCAGATTAACAATGAAAATGCATAACTCAGCTGGAACCCAACGAAACCGAAGATATCGCAGTTTCCGCATGTCAAACGCATTGTAGAGTGCTGAAAGCACCAGGAAACGTGTTTTTCGCATTCAATAGCACGAAAACAGCGATTTCGGTGATTCTGCACACTTCTAACAGCAGAATCATGCAGATTAACAATGAAAATGCATAACTCAGCTGGAACCCAACGAAACCGAAGATATTGCAGTTTCCGCATGTCAAACGCAATGTGGAGTGCTGATAACACCAGAAAACGTGTTTTTCGCATTCAATAGCACGAAAACAGCGATTTCGGTGATTCTGCACGCTCCTAACAGTAGAATCATGAAGATTATCACTGTAAATGCATATCTCAGCTGGATCCCAACGAAACCGAAGATATCGCAGTTTCCGCATGTCAAACGCACTGTGGAGTGTTGATAATACCAGAAAACGTGTTTTTCAAATTCAAATGCACGAAAACAGCGATTTCGGTGATTCTGCACACTTGTCACAGCAGAATCATGAGGATTATCACTGATAATGCATATCTCAGCTGGAACCCAACGAAACCGAAGATATTGCAGTTTCCGCATGACAAACGCACTGTGGAGTGCTGATAACACCAGAAAACGTGTTTTTCGCATTCAACAGCACGAGAACAGCGATTTCGGTGATTCTGCATCTTGCTCACAGAAGCATATCCAAGATTCTCGTACAAAATGCATATCTCAGCTGGAAACCTAACGAAACCGTAGATACCGCAGTTTCCGCATGTGAAACGCACTGTGGAGTGCTGAAAACACTAGTGTAGGCATTTTAAGCGCTTAGGGAGAGAGACAGAGGAGAAACAGCAGAGATGGAGTAGAAACAAGAGATGGAGTAGAAACAGCAGATGGAGGAGAAACAGGGAGAGGATAGAGGAGAGGTGGACAGAATGGAAATAGGAGGAAAGAGCGACTGACCGTTAGTAAAGAAGTTTTGGAGTACGCAACCGACAATTTGTATTTTTATTTGAAGTCTTCAACCCTTCCATCTTCCCAAACTCCCTACAAACATCAGAAGTGGGATAAAGAACGGGTCTTGTAAATTAATTACGGACCGCGAGTGCAAGTGGAAAAGTTGTATTGTGTTATTTACGGTTAAACGGTGATTAAAAGTGACCATATTGTTCTCGATCAATTGCGTGAAAGGTGAATCAATTGTGACATATTGTTCAAGGTGAAGTTACGGATTGTGCAGCTGAGATTCAAGCGCGTTGGCGTATTTTGTGAAAAACAGCGACGTTAATTTTACCACCGAAAATGTCGAAGGAGTACACTCTTCACGAATTGAGAGAATTTTTGCGAGCGCGTAATTTGGCAGTGTCAGGCTCAAAATCTGAATTAATTTTGAGGTTGGAAGATTTTGACTCCAACATCTGGAATACAATCGCAATAGAAAAGGGTGCGGCTCAGGAAAGTGAACGACAGCGACGGGACGGTGAGATGGAAGAAGAAGAAGCAAGACAACCTCTTCGCGAAGACAGACACCGGGAGGAAGAAATGCAGGAACGCGAATGGAGGTTGATGCGTTTGGAGCGCGATCTGTTGCAACGAGAGGTGGAGCTCCTCCGTCGGGAACGAGCTGCCTCAAACAACCCTTTGACGGACAGTCCAGGAATCTCTGAAACCACCGCTAGTCGAAGATCTGTGTCTGCGAGTATTAGCATACGAGCCATCGGAGATTTATTGAGCGAATTTGACGCTCGCGACAGCACTTTTTGGAAGTGGGAGCAGCAAGTGCGGTTACTCCGAGATAATTATGAATTGGACGATAAGGCGACCAGAGTGTTGATCAGTTCTAAATTAAAGGGACGCGCCGCGAACTGGTTCCACTCGAGATCGGAACATCTCGCGATGGATATAGATACGCTACTGAGGGAGATGAAAGTAATGTTTGATCATCGACCAAGTAAACTAGCGTTACGGAAAGAATTTGAGAACCGGGTATGGACCGCCGGGGAACACTTCTCCGAATACTATCATGACAAAATAATTCTCGGGAATCGTGTGCCGATCCCGAGTGACGAAATAATAGATTACCTGATCGACGGTATCACGGATCTATGGCTCCGAGATCAGGCTAGAATAGGACGATTCCGAACAACGGCAGACTTATTGGAATCATTCGAGAAAGTCACTTTGAACCCGCGGAAAGTTGCCCATAGTGACAAGAAACCATTAAGAGGGAGCTATGAATCGAAGGAGAAACCGGAGATGCAGAGGAAGACGGTCCGGTGTTTTAATTGTGGGGAAACGGGGCATGTGTCCCCAAGGTGCCAAAAACCAGAGAAACGAGAACGTGGATCCTGTTTTGGATGTGGATCCACGACGCATCGGGTGATGGATTGCCCGCGACGGATAGAGAGTCAGCGGGGGAGAAGCAGCATACCACAGGATCCCAGGCCGACGACGTCGGCGAACATGGTCCAGCCAACACTCCCAGCGCCGTATTTACTATCGCTTAGCTATTCAATAATAGATAAAAACGAACATTGTTGTAAGTATACTGTAAGCGCGATGTTGGACTCGGGATCACCAATTAGTTTCATTAAGAGCAGTTTTTTACCCGTGGAATCGCGAACTCCGTTGCCGAAAACAAATTATGAATTTACGGGAATTAATGGCTCGCGCATGGAAATTTTAGGCTTTGTCGAACGCGAGGTTGAAGTTGAAGGCATCCCCATAGAGCTAAGACTTTACATAGTTCCGGATCATACGATGGCGTATATGGCGATATTAGGACGGGATTTCTCCTCGAATCCGTTAATTAAAGTATCCGTCGATAACGGTCTCAAAGTATCGCGGAAGGAAAGAAAAAATACGAACGAATTCGATTCGACGATTGCGCAAATTTTGAATATCGATTGTGTGAGCGAACCGGTTACTGAACCAGAAAAATTGCGAATCAACCCGGAAATTGACCCCGCGGTTACGGAAAAAATTAAAGAATTGTATCAGTCAGATTATCGACACATTAAGGAATCAAGTACCGATAGCATTGATTTTGAAATGAAGATTGTTTTAAAACATGATCAGCCAATTAGTTTTAGGCCGCGGCGACTCTCCTACGCGGATAAGGAAAAAGTACAGATCATCTTAGATGACCTGTTAGCTAGAAAAATCATCCGCCCAAGCGAATCACCATACAGCAGCCCGATTGTTTTGGTAAGAAAGAAGAGCGGCGAGCTTAGGCTTTGTGTAGATTTCCGCGAACTAAACAAAATAACAATAAAAGATAATTTCCCGAGTCAATTAATAGACGACAATATTGACCGGCTGAAAAATAAAAAATATTACACGATACTAGATTTGAAAGACGGTTATTATAATGTCCGGATGGCGGAAGACGCGATTAAATTTACGTCATTTGTCACACCCCTCGGACAATACGAATTTTTGTTTTGCCCCTTCGGATTAGCTAATGCGCCAAGAGCTTTTGCACGATTTGTACAGAAGGTATTCTGTGATCTAATCCGAAGCGGGAAGTTATTGGTATATTTTGATGACTTTTTAATTGCAACGGAAACACTCGAGGAACATTTGGAAATTTTAGGAAAGGTCTTTCAGACGGCAGGCCGGTATCGATTAGCATTTAAATTGAACAAATGCGCTTTCGTACAAACTGAAGTCGATTATTTAGGGTACCGTGTCAATATTGAAGGGATTCGCCCGAATGACGACAATATCCAAGCCGTTCTTAATTATCCGTGTCCGCGCAACACAAAAGATGTTTTACGTTTTGTGTCCCTAGCCAGCTATTTCCGTCGCTTTATACCTGGATTTTCTATCATCGCGAAGCCCTTATACGACCTGGTTAAGAAAAATGCTAAATTTTTATTTGAGGAAAAGGAAAACGGAGCTTTTGAGACATTGAAAACCTTTTTAGCAAACAAACCAATTCTATCGATTTATTGTCCGACGGCCGAAACTGAAATACATTGCGATGCGAGCACGTCGGGATTTGGCGCGATAGTACTACAAAAGCAAGCGGACGGATGTCGTAAACCGATTGCATATTATAGCCAACGCACGACACCGGTAGAGGCCAGATATCATAGTTTCGAGTTGGAATGTCTTGCAGTAGTAAACGCAATTAAGAGATTTAGAATTTATCTGAGCGGGATACATTTTAAAATATTTACGGATTGTGATAGTTTCCGGTTGACGTTAAGTAAGCAAAACGTGAATCCACGAATTTCCCGGTGGGCTCCATATCTGCAAGATTTCGATTATGAAATTCAGCACAGGCCAGGGAAAAGAATGAATCACGTTGACGCACTTAGCCGTTGCCATAGTGTTTTAGTAGTTGAGGGCAATACTTTTGAGCAGACATTATCAATATGCCAGGATAAGGACCCCGAAATTACGAAGATCCGAGATGAATTAGAAAGAACCGAATTAAAACATTTCGAATTACGCAATGGATTGGTATACCGTAAAGATAAATCGAAGAAATTGTTATTTTATGTACCTCGTTCGATGGAGGACAAAGTAATACGAACGTGTCACGATGACTTGGGTCACGTGGGCCAAGATAAGGTTATAAATAATATTGTAAAGTTGTATTGGTTCCCGGATCTACGGGGAAAAATTAGAGAATACATTTCTAATTGCTTGCGGTGCATAGAGTTTTCACCTCCTAACGGAAAGCAAGAGGGATACCTGTATAATATCGATAAAGGGAAAGTGCCGTTCCATACCATTCATATTGACCATCTTGGGCCGCTTGAAAAAACGGGAAGAGGCTACAGACATTTATTAGTTATTGTAGACGGATTTACTAAATTCATTAGGATCTTTCCCTGTAAATCGACCGGTTCCCAGGAAGTCGTTAAATTCTTAAGGGAATATTTTCGGAGTTATAGCACCCCGAAACGGATAATAACAGATCGCGGAACCGCGTTTACATCAAACATTTTCAAAGAATTTATAACAAGCGAAAACGTTCAACACACGTTGATTGCGGTAGGCACCCCTAGAGCGAATGGTCAAGTAGAACGATTTAATCGCACCATAGTACCGATGCTTGCAAAATTGTGTGAAACGCCGAGTAAATGGGATAGAGTGCTGGAGCAGGTAGAATTTGCGTTGAACAACACGGTTTGCCGAACGACAAAAGAAACCCCTAGCCGTCTACTATTTGGAGTGGAACAATTAGGGAAATTAAACGATTGTTTGCGACCGGTATTAGAATCAACGTTGAACGAAGAAAGAAATTTGGAGGCAATACGTGAAAGGGCAGCGGAAAACACGAAAAAGGTACAAACGGCTAATGAGGATCGTTATAATAATAAGCGAAAAGACGCGCTAGTATATAACGTCGGAGATTACGTCATGATCAGGAACACGGATACATCGGCAGGTATTAATAAGAAGTTGATACCTAAATTTAAAGGACCATACGTAGTGGAAAAGGTTTTAGGCTGTGACCGGTATGTAATCAGTGATATAGAAGGGTTTCAGGTGACGCAAATGCCGTACAACGGTGTTTTATCTCCGGACAATATGAAACCATATATTGCAGTGTAAATTTTAAGAACTTTGAATATTTAATAGCGATAAGAACTGTGTGGGTGTGACAAATAATTTTATTAATTGTTATTAGAGTATGCTATGTATGTAAATATAATATGAATGCAATAGGTAGTAAGTACCCTTAGGTAAAGGAAGGAATATCGTTGCATTTGGGTTAGCCGGGACGGCTAACAGGTCAGGATGGCAGAACTGTAGGCATTTTAAGCGCTTAGGGAGAGAGACAGAGGAGAAACAGCAGAGATGGAGTAGAAACAAGAGATGGAGTAGAAACAGCAGATGGAGGAGAAACAGGGAGAGGATAGAGGAGAGGTGGACAGAATGGAAATAGGAGGAAAGAGCGACTGACCGTTAGTAAAGAAGTTTTGGAGTACGCAACCGACAATTTGTATTTTTATTTGAAGTCTTCAACCCTTCCATCTTCCCAAACTCCCTACAGTAGGAAATGCATCTCTCAGCTGGAAACCCCACGAAAACGAAGATATCGCAGTTTCGGTATATCAAACGCACTGTGGAGTGCTAAAACACCAGAAGACGTGTTTTTCGTATTACATATCACGAAAACAGCGATTTCGGTGAATCTGCACACTTGTAACAGCAGAATCATGAGGATTATCACTGATAATGCATATCTCAGCTGGAAAACCAACGAAACCGAAGATATCGCAGTTTCCGCATGTGGAGTGCTGAAAACACCACGAAACGTGTTTTTCGCATTCAATAGCACGAAAACAGCGATTTCGGAGATTCTGCATCTTTCTCACAGAAGCATATCCAAGATTCTCGTAGAAAATGCATATCTCAGCTGGAACCCAACGAAACCGAAGATATTGCAGTTTCCGCATGTCAAACGCACTGTGGAGTGCTGATAACACCAGAAAACGTGTTTTTCGCATTCAATAGCACGAAAACAGCGATTTCAGTGATTCTGCACACTTCTAACAGTAGAATCATGAGGATTATCACTGATAATGCATATCTCAGCTGGAACCCAACGAAACCGAAGATATCGCTGCTTCCGCAAATCACACGCACTGTGGAGTGCTGAAAACGCCAGGTAACGTGTTTTTCGCATTCAACAGCACGAAAACAGCGATTTCGGTGATTCTGCACACTTCTAACAGCAGAATCATGCAGATTATCACTGAAAATGCATATCTCAGCTGGAACCCAACGAAACCGTAGATACCGCAGTTTCCGCATGTGAAACGCACTGTGGAGTGCTGAAAACACTAGCAAACGTGTTTTTCGCATTCAATAGCACGAGAACAGCGATTTCGGTGATTCTGCAAACTTCTAACAGTAGAATTATGAAGATTATCACTGAAAATGCATATCTCAGCTGGAAACCCAACGAAACCGAAGATATCGCAGTTTCCGCATGTCAAACGCACTGTGGAGTGTTGATAATACCAGAAAACGTGATTTTCGCATTCAATAGCACGAAAACAGCTATTTCGGTGATTCTGCACACTTGTCACAGCAGAATCATGAGGATTATCACTGATAATGCATATCTCAGCTGGAACCCAACGAAACCGAAGATATCGCTGTTTCCGCATATCACACGCACTGTGGAGTGCTGAAAGCGCCAGGAAACGTGTTTTTCGCATTCAACAGCACGAGAACAGCGTTTTCGGTGATTCTGTATACTTCTCACAGAAGAATATCCAAGATTCTCGTAGAAAATGCATACCTCAGCTGGAAACCCAACGAAACCAAAGATATCGCTGTTTCCGCATATTAAACGCATTGTAGAGTGCTGAAAGCACCAGGAAACGTGTTTTTCGCATTCAATAGCACGAAAACAGCGATTTCGGTGATTCTGCACACTTCTATCAGTAGAATCATGAAGATTATAACTGATAATGCATATCTCAGCTGGAACCCAACGAAACCGAAGATATCGCAGTTTCCGCATGTCAAACGCATTGTAGAGTGCTGAAAGCACCAGGAAACGTGTTTTTCGCATTCAATAGCACGAAAACAGCGATTTCGGTGATTCTGCACACTTCTAACAGCAGAATCATGCAGATTAACAATGAAAATGCATAACTCAGCTGGAACCCAACGAAACCGAAGATATCGCTGTTTCCGCATATCAAACGCACTGTGGAGTGCTAAAACACCAGAAGACGTGTGTTTCGTATTAAATAGCACGAAAACAGCGATTTCGGTGATTCTGCACACTTGTCACAGAAGAATCATGAAGATTATCACTGAATATGCATATCTCAGCTGGAAACCCAACGAAACCGAAGATATCGCAGTTTCCGCATGCCAAACGAACCATTGAGTGCTGAATGCACCAGGAAACCTGTTTTTCGCATTCAATAGCACGAAAACAGCTATTTCTGTGATTCTGCACACTTCTAACAGCAGAATCATGCAGATTATCACTGAAAATGCATATCTCAGCTGGAACCCAACGAAACCGAAGATATCGCAGTTTCCGCATGTCAAACGCATTGTAGAGTGCTGAAAGCACCAGGAAACGTGTTTTTCGCATTCAATAGCACGAAAACAGCGATTTCGGTGATTCTGCACACTTCTAACAGCAGAATCATGCAGATTAACAATGAAAATGCATAACTCAGCTGGAACCCAACGAAACCGAAGATATCGCAGTTTCCGCATGTCAAACGCATTGTAGAGTGCTGAAAGCACCAGGAAACGTGTTTTTCGCATTCAATAGCACGAAAACAGCGATTTCGGTGATTCTGCACACTTCTAACAGCAGAATCATGCAGATTAACAATGAAAATGCATAACTCAGCTGGAACCCAACGAAACCGAAGATATTGCAGTTTCCGCATGTCAAACGCAATGTGGAGTGCTGATAACACCAGAAAACGTGTTTTTCGCATTCAATAGCACGAAAACAGCGATTTCGGTGATTCTGCACGCTCCTAACAGTAGAATCATGAAGATTATCACTGTAAATGCATATCTCAGCTGGATCCCAACGAAACCGAAGATATCGCAGTTTCCGCATGTCAAACGCACTGTGGAGTGTTGATAATACCAGAAAACGTGTTTTTCAAATTCAAATGCACGAAAACAGCGATTTCGGTGATTCTGCACACTTGTCACAGCAGAATCATGAGGATTATCACTGATAATGCATATCTCAGCTGGAACCCAACGAAACCGAAGATATTGCAGTTTCCGCATGACAAACGCACTGTGGAGTGCTAAAACACCAGAAGACGTGTTTTTCGTATTACATATCACGAAAACAGCGATTTCGGTGAATCTGCACACTTGTAACAGCAGAATCATGAGGATTATCACTGATAATGCATATCTCAGCTGGAAAACCAACGAAACCGAAGATATCGCAGTTTCCGCATGTGGAGTGCTGAAAACACCACGAAACGTGTTTTTCGCATTCAATAGCACGAAAACAGCGATTTCGGAGATTCTGCATCTTTCTCACAGAAGCATATCCAAGATTCTCGTAGAAAATGCATATCTCAGCTGGAAACCCAACGAAACCAAAGATATCGCTGTTTCCGCATATCAAACGCATTGTAGAGTGCTGAAAGCACCAGGAAACGTGTATTTCGCATTCAATAGCACGAAAACAGCGATTTTGGTGATTCTGCACACTTCTAACAGCAGAATCATGCAGATTATCACTGAAAATGCATATCTCAGCTGGAACCCAACGAAACCGAAGATATTGCAGTTTCCGCATGTCAAACGCACTGTGGAGTGCTGATAACACCAGAAAACGTGTTTTTCGCATTCAATAGCACGAAAACAGCGATTTCAGTGATTCTGCACACTTCTAACAGTAGAATCATGAGGATTATCACTGATAATGCATATCTCAGCTGGAACCCAACGAAACCGAAGATATCGCTGCTTCCGCAAATCACACGCACTGTGGAGTGCTGAAAACGCCAGGTAACGTGTTTTTCGCATTCAACAGCACGAAAACAGCGATTTCGGTGATTCTGCACACTTCTAACAGCAGAATCATGCAGATTATCACTGAAAATGCATATCTCAGCTGGAACCCAACGAAACCGTAGATACCGCAGTTTCCGCATGTGAAACGCACTGTGGAGTGCTGAAAACACTAGCAAACGTGTTTTTCGCATTCAATAGCACGAGAACAGCGATTTCGGTGATTCTGCAAACTTCTAACAGTAGAATTATGAAGATTATCACTGAAAATGCATATCTCAGCTGGAAACCCAACGAAACCGAAGATATCGCAGTTTCCGCATGTCAAACGCACTGTGGAGTGTTGATAATACCAGAAAACGTGATTTTCGCATTCAATAGCACGAAAACAGCTATTTCGGTGATTCTGCACACTTGTCACAGCAGAATCATGAGGATTATCACTGATAATGCATATCTCAGCTGGAACCCAACGAAACCGAAGATATCGCTGTTTCCGCATATCACACGCACTGTGGAGTGCTGAAAGCGCCAGGAAACGTGTTTTTCGCATTCAACAGCACGAGAACAGCGTTTTCGGTGATTCTGTATACTTCTCACAGAAGAATATCCAAGATTCTCGTAGAAAATGCATACCTCAGCTGGAAACCCAACGAAACCAAAGATATCGCTGTTTCCGCATATTAAACGCATTGTAGAGTGCTGAAAGCACCAGGAAACGTGTTTTTCGCATTCAATAGCACGAAAACAGCGATTTCGGTGATTCTGCACACTTCTATCAGTAGAATCATGAAGATTATAACTGATAATGCATATCTCAGCTGGAACCCAACGAAACCGAAGATATCGCAGTTTCCGCATGTCAAACGCATTGTAGAGTGCTGAAAGCACCAGGAAACGTGTTTTTCGCATTCAATAGCACGAAAACAGCGATTTCGGTGATTCTGCACACTTCTAACAGCAGAATCATGCAGATTAACAATGAAAATGCATAACTCAGCTGGAACCCAACGAAACCGAAGATATCGCTGTTTCCGCATATCAAACGCACTGTGGAGTGCTAAAACACCAGAAGACGTGTGTTTCGTATTAAATAGCACGAAAACAGCGATTTCGGTGATTCTGCACACTTGTCACAGAAGAATCATGAAGATTATCACTGAATATGCATATCTCAGCTGGAAACCCAACGAAACCGAAGATATCGCAGTTTCCGCATGCCAAACGAACCATTGAGTGCTGAATGCACCAGGAAACCTGTTTTTCGCATTCAATAGCACGAAAACAGCTATTTCTGTGATTCTGCACACTTCTAACAGCAGAATCATGCAGATTATCACTGAAAATGCATATCTCAGCTGGAACCCAACGAAACCGAAGATATCGCAGTTTCCGCATGTCAAACGCATTGTAGAGTGCTGAAAGCACCAGGAAACGTGTTTTTCGCATTCAATAGCACGAAAACAGCGATTTCGGTGATTCTGCACACTTCTAACAGCAGAATCATGCAGATTAACAATGAAAATGCATAACTCAGCTGGAACCCAACGAAACCGAAGATATCGCAGTTTCCGCATGTCAAACGCATTGTAGAGTGCTGAAAGCACCAGGAAACGTGTTTTTCGCATTCAATAGCACGAAAACAGCGATTTCGGTGATTCTGCACACTTCTAACAGCAGAATCATGCAGATTAACAATGAAAATGCATAACTCAGCTGGAACCCAACGAAACCGAAGATATTGCAGTTTCCGCATGTCAAACGCAATGTGGAGTGCTGATAACACCAGAAAACGTGTTTTTCGCATTCAATAGCACGAAAACAGCGATTTCGGTGATTCTGCACGCTCCTAACAGTAGAATCATGAAGATTATCACTGTAAATGCATATCTCAGCTGGATCCCAACGAAACCGAAGATATCGCAGTTTCCGCATGTCAAACGCACTGTGGAGTGTTGATAATACCAGAAAACGTGTTTTTCAAATTCAAATGCACGAAAACAGCGATTTCGGTGATTCTGCACACTTGTCACAGCAGAATCATGAGGATTATCACTGATAATGCATATCTCAGCTGGAACCCAACGAAACCGAAGATATTGCAGTTTCCGCATGACAAACGCACTGTGGAGTGCTGATAACACCAGAAAACGTGTTTTTCGCATTCAACAGCACGAGAACAGCGATTTCGGTGATTCTGCATCTTGCTCACAGAAGCATATCCAAGATTCTCGTACAAAATGCATATCTCAGCTGGAAACCTAACGAAACCGTAGATACCGCAGTTTCCGCATGTGAAACGCACTGTGGAGTGCTGAAAACACTAGTGTAGGCATTTTAAGCGCTTAGGGAGAGAGACAGAGGAGAAACAGCAGAGATGGAGTAGAAACAAGAGATGGAGTAGAAACAGCAGATGGAGGAGAAACAGGGAGAGGATAGAGGAGAGGTGGACAGAATGGAAATAGGAGGAAAGAGCGACTGACCGTTAGTAAAGAAGTTTTGGAGTACGCAACCGACAATTTGTATTTTTATTTGAAGTCTTCAACCCTTCCATCTTCCCAAACTCCCTACAAACATCAGAAGTGGGATAAAGAACGGGTCTTGTAAATTAATTACGGACCGCGAGTGCAAGTGGAAAAGTTGTATTGTGTTATTTACGGTTAAACGGTGATTAAAAGTGACCATATTGTTCTCGATCAATTGCGTGAAAGGTGAATCAATTGTGACATATTGTTCAAGGTGAAGTTACGGATTGTGCAGCTGAGATTCAAGCGCGTTGGCGTATTTTGTGAAAAACAGCGACGTTAATTTTACCACCGAAAATGTCGAAGGAGTACACTCTTCACGAATTGAGAGAATTTTTGCGAGCGCGTAATTTGGCAGTGTCAGGCTCAAAATCTGAATTAATTTTGAGGTTGGAAGATTTTGACTCCAACATCTGGAATACAATCGCAATAGAAAAGGGTGCGGCTCAGGAAAGTGAACGACAGCGACGGGACGGTGAGATGGAAGAAGAAGAAGCAAGACAACCTCTTCGCGAAGACAGACACCGGGAGGAAGAAATGCAGGAACGCGAATGGAGGTTGATGCGTTTGGAGCGCGATCTGTTGCAACGAGAGGTGGAGCTCCTCCGTCGGGAACGAGCTGCCTCAAACAACCCTTTGACGGACAGTCCAGGAATCTCTGAAACCACCGCTAGTCGAAGATCTGTGTCTGCGAGTATTAGCATACGAGCCATCGGAGATTTATTGAGCGAATTTGACGCTCGCGACAGCACTTTTTGGAAGTGGGAGCAGCAAGTGCGGTTACTCCGAGATAATTATGAATTGGACGATAAGGCGACCAGAGTGTTGATCAGTTCTAAATTAAAGGGACGCGCCGCGAACTGGTTCCACTCGAGATCGGAACATCTCGCGATGGATATAGATACGCTACTGAGGGAGATGAAAGTAATGTTTGATCATCGACCAAGTAAACTAGCGTTACGGAAAGAATTTGAGAACCGGGTATGGACCGCCGGGGAACACTTCTCCGAATACTATCATGACAAAATAATTCTCGGGAATCGTGTGCCGATCCCGAGTGACGAAATAATAGATTACCTGATCGACGGTATCACGGATCTATGGCTCCGAGATCAGGCTAGAATAGGACGATTCCGAACAACGGCAGACTTATTGGAATCATTCGAGAAAGTCACTTTGAACCCGCGGAAAGTTGCCCATAGTGACAAGAAACCATTAAGAGGGAGCTATGAATCGAAGGAGAAACCGGAGATGCAGAGGAAGACGGTCCGGTGTTTTAATTGTGGGGAAACGGGGCATGTGTCCCCAAGGTGCCAAAAACCAGAGAAACGAGAACGTGGATCCTGTTTTGGATGTGGATCCACGACGCATCGGGTGATGGATTGCCCGCGACGGATAGAGAGTCAGCGGGGGAGAAGCAGCATACCACAGGATCCCAGGCCGACGACGTCGGCGAACATGGTCCAGCCAACACTCCCAGCGCCGTATTTACTATCGCTTAGCTATTCAATAATAGATAAAAACGAACATTGTTGTAAGTATACTGTAAGCGCGATGTTGGACTCGGGATCACCAATTAGTTTCATTAAGAGCAGTTTTTTACCCGTGGAATCGCGAACTCCGTTGCCGAAAACAAATTATGAATTTACGGGAATTAATGGCTCGCGCATGGAAATTTTAGGCTTTGTCGAACGCGAGGTTGAAGTTGAAGGCATCCCCATAGAGCTAAGACTTTACATAGTTCCGGATCATACGATGGCGTATATGGCGATATTAGGACGGGATTTCTCCTCGAATCCGTTAATTAAAGTATCCGTCGATAACGGTCTCAAAGTATCGCGGAAGGAAAGAAAAAATACGAACGAATTCGATTCGACGATTGCGCAAATTTTGAATATCGATTGTGTGAGCGAACCGGTTACTGAACCAGAAAAATTGCGAATCAACCCGGAAATTGACCCCGCGGTTACGGAAAAAATTAAAGAATTGTATCAGTCAGATTATCGACACATTAAGGAATCAAGTACCGATAGCATTGATTTTGAAATGAAGATTGTTTTAAAACATGATCAGCCAATTAGTTTTAGGCCGCGGCGACTCTCCTACGCGGATAAGGAAAAAGTACAGATCATCTTAGATGACCTGTTAGCTAGAAAAATCATCCGCCCAAGCGAATCACCATACAGCAGCCCGATTGTTTTGGTAAGAAAGAAGAGCGGCGAGCTTAGGCTTTGTGTAGATTTCCGCGAACTAAACAAAATAACAATAAAAGATAATTTCCCGAGTCAATTAATAGACGACAATATTGACCGGCTGAAAAATAAAAAATATTACACGATACTAGATTTGAAAGACGGTTATTATAATGTCCGGATGGCGGAAGACGCGATTAAATTTACGTCATTTGTCACACCCCTCGGACAATACGAATTTTTGTTTTGCCCCTTCGGATTAGCTAATGCGCCAAGAGCTTTTGCACGATTTGTACAGAAGGTATTCTGTGATCTAATCCGAAGCGGGAAGTTATTGGTATATTTTGATGACTTTTTAATTGCAACGGAAACACTCGAGGAACATTTGGAAATTTTAGGAAAGGTCTTTCAGACGGCAGGCCGGTATCGATTAGCATTTAAATTGAACAAATGCGCTTTCGTACAAACTGAAGTCGATTATTTAGGGTACCGTGTCAATATTGAAGGGATTCGCCCGAATGACGACAATATCCAAGCCGTTCTTAATTATCCGTGTCCGCGCAACACAAAAGATGTTTTACGTTTTGTGTCCCTAGCCAGCTATTTCCGTCGCTTTATACCTGGATTTTCTATCATCGCGAAGCCCTTATACGACCTGGTTAAGAAAAATGCTAAATTTTTATTTGAGGAAAAGGAAAACGGAGCTTTTGAGACATTGAAAACCTTTTTAGCAAACAAACCAATTCTATCGATTTATTGTCCGACGGCCGAAACTGAAATACATTGCGATGCGAGCACGTCGGGATTTGGCGCGATAGTACTACAAAAGCAAGCGGACGGATGTCGTAAACCGATTGCATATTATAGCCAACGCACGACACCGGTAGAGGCCAGATATCATAGTTTCGAGTTGGAATGTCTTGCAGTAGTAAACGCAATTAAGAGATTTAGAATTTATCTGAGCGGGATACATTTTAAAATATTTACGGATTGTGATAGTTTCCGGTTGACGTTAAGTAAGCAAAACGTGAATCCACGAATTTCCCGGTGGGCTCCATATCTGCAAGATTTCGATTATGAAATTCAGCACAGGCCAGGGAAAAGAATGAATCACGTTGACGCACTTAGCCGTTGCCATAGTGTTTTAGTAGTTGAGGGCAATACTTTTGAGCAGACATTATCAATATGCCAGGATAAGGACCCCGAAATTACGAAGATCCGAGATGAATTAGAAAGAACCGAATTAAAACATTTCGAATTACGCAATGGATTGGTATACCGTAAAGATAAATCGAAGAAATTGTTATTTTATGTACCTCGTTCGATGGAGGACAAAGTAATACGAACGTGTCACGATGACTTGGGTCACGTGGGCCAAGATAAGGTTATAAATAATATTGTAAAGTTGTATTGGTTCCCGGATCTACGGGGAAAAATTAGAGAATACATTTCTAATTGCTTGCGGTGCATAGAGTTTTCACCTCCTAACGGAAAGCAAGAGGGATACCTGTATAATATCGATAAAGGGAAAGTGCCGTTCCATACCATTCATATTGACCATCTTGGGCCGCTTGAAAAAACGGGAAGAGGCTACAGACATTTATTAGTTATTGTAGACGGATTTACTAAATTCATTAGGATCTTTCCCTGTAAATCGACCGGTTCCCAGGAAGTCGTTAAATTCTTAAGGGAATATTTTCGGAGTTATAGCACCCCGAAACGGATAATAACAGATCGCGGAACCGCGTTTACATCAAACATTTTCAAAGAATTTATAACAAGCGAAAACGTTCAACACACGTTGATTGCGGTAGGCACCCCTAGAGCGAATGGTCAAGTAGAACGATTTAATCGCACCATAGTACCGATGCTTGCAAAATTGTGTGAAACGCCGAGTAAATGGGATAGAGTGCTGGAGCAGGTAGAATTTGCGTTGAACAACACGGTTTGCCGAACGACAAAAGAAACCCCTAGCCGTCTACTATTTGGAGTGGAACAATTAGGGAAATTAAACGATTGTTTGCGACCGGTATTAGAATCAACGTTGAACGAAGAAAGAAATTTGGAGGCAATACGTGAAAGGGCAGCGGAAAACACGAAAAAGGTACAAACGGCTAATGAGGATCGTTATAATAATAAGCGAAAAGACGCGCTAGTATATAACGTCGGAGATTACGTCATGATCAGGAACACGGATACATCGGCAGGTATTAATAAGAAGTTGATACCTAAATTTAAAGGACCATACGTAGTGGAAAAGGTTTTAGGCTGTGACCGGTATGTAATCAGTGATATAGAAGGGTTTCAGGTGACGCAAATGCCGTACAACGGTGTTTTATCTCCGGACAATATGAAACCATATATTGCAGTGTAAATTTTAAGAACTTTGAATATTTAATAGCGATAAGAACTGTGTGGGTGTGACAAATAATTTTATTAATTGTTATTAGAGTATGCTATGTATGTAAATATAATATGAATGCAATAGGTAGTAAGTACCCTTAGGTAAAGGAAGGAATATCGTTGCATTTGGGTTAGCCGGGACGGCTAACAGGTCAGGATGGCAGAACTGTAGGCATTTTAAGCGCTTAGGGAGAGAGACAGAGGAGAAACAGCAGAGATGGAGTAGAAACAAGAGATGGAGTAGAAACAGCAGATGGAGGAGAAACAGGGAGAGGATAGAGGAGAGGTGGACAGAATGGAAATAGGAGGAAAGAGCGACTGACCGTTAGTAAAGAAGTTTTGGAGTACGCAACCGACAATTTGTATTTTTATTTGAAGTCTTCAACCCTTCCATCTTCCCAAACTCCCTACAGTAGGAAATGCATCTCTCAGCTGGAAACCCCACGAAAACGAAGATATCGCAGTTTCGGTATATCAAACGCACTGTGGAGTGCTAAAACACCAGAAGACGTGTTTTTCGTATTACATATCACGAAAACAGCGATTTCGGTGAATCTGCACACTTGTAACAGCAGAATCATGAGGATTATCACTGATAATGCATATCTCAGCTGGAAAACCAACGAAACCGAAGATATCGCAGTTTCCGCATGTGGAGTGCTGAAAACACCACGAAACGTGTTTTTCGCATTCAATAGCACGAAAACAGCGATTTCGGAGATTCTGCATCTTTCTCACAGAAGCATATCCAAGATTCTCGTAGAAAATGCATATCTCAGCTGGAAACCCAACGAAACCAAAGATATCGCTGTTTCCGCATATCAAACGCATTGTAGAGTGCTGAAAGCACCAGGAAACGTGTATTTCGCATTCAATAGCACGAAAACAGCGATTTTGGTGATTCTGCACACTTCTAACAGCAGAATCATGCAGATTATCACTGAAAATGCATATCTCAGCTGGAACCCAACGAAACCGAAGATATTGCAGTTTCCGCATGTCAAACGCACTGTGGAGTGCTGATAACACCAGAAAACGTGTTTTTCGCATTCAATAGCACGAAAACAGCGATTTCAGTGATTCTGCACACTTCTAACAGTAGAATCATGAGGATTATCACTGATAATGCATATCTCAGCTGGAACCCAACGAAACCGAAGATATCGCTGCTTCCGCAAATCACACGCACTGTGGAGTGCTGAAAACGCCAGGTAACGTGTTTTTCGCATTCAACAGCACGAAAACAGCGATTTCGGTGATTCTGCACACTTCTAACAGCAGAATCATGCAGATTATCACTGAAAATGCATATCTCAGCTGGAACCCAACGAAACCGAAGATATTGCAGTTTCCGCATGTCAAACGCACTGTGGAGTGCTGATAACACCAGAAAACGTGTTTTTCGCATTCAATAGCACGAAAACAGCGATTTCAGTGATTCTGCACACTTCTAACAGCAGAATCATGCAGATTATCACTGAAAATGCATATCTCAGCTGGAACTCAACGAAACCGAAGATATCGCTGTTTCCGCATATCAAACGCACTGTGCAGTGCTGAAAGCGCCAGGAAACGTGTTTTTCGCATTCAATAGCACGAAAACAGCGATTTCGGTGATTCTGCACACTTCTAACAGCAGAATCATGCAGATTATCACTGAAAATGCATAACTCAGCTGGAACCCAACGAAACCGAAGATATTGCAGTTTCCGCATGTCAAACGCACTGTGGAGTGCTGATAACACCAGAAAACGTGTTTTTCGCAATCAATAGCACGAAAACAGCAATTTCGGTGATTCTGCACACTTCTAACAGTAGAATCATGAGGATTATCACTGATAATGCATATCTCAGCTGGAACCCAACCAAACCGAAGATATCGCTGCTTCCGCAAATCACACGCACTGTGGAGTGCTGAAAACGCCAGGTAACGTGTTTTTCGCATTCAACAGCACGAAAACAGCGATTTCGGTGATTCTGCACACTTCTAACAGCAGAATCATGCAGATTATCACTGAAAATGCATATCTCAGCTGGAACCCAACGAAACCGAAGATATTGCAGTTTCCGCATGTCAAACGCACTGTGGAGTGCTGATAACACCAGAAAACGTGTTTTTCGCATTCAATAGCACGAAAACAGCGATTTCAGTGATTCTGCACACTTCTAACAGCAGAATCATGCAGATTATCACTGAAAATGCATATCTCAGCTGGAACTCAACGAAACCGAAGATATCGCTGTTTCCGCATATCAAACGCACTGTGCAGTGCTGAAAGCGCCAGGAAACGTGTTTTTCGCATTCAATAGCACGAAAACAGCGATTTCGGTGATTCTGCACACTTCTAACAGCAGAATCATGCAGATTATCACTGAAAATGCATAACTCAGCTGGAACCCAACGAAACCGAAGATATTGCAGTTTCCGCATGTCAAACGCACTGTGGAGTGCTGATAACACCAGAAAACGTGTTTTTCGCATTCAACAGCACGAAAACAGCGATTTCGGTGATTCTGCACACTTCTAACAGTAGAATCATGAGGATTATCACTGATAATGCATATCTCAGCTGGAACCCAACGAAACCGAAGATATCGCTGCTTCCGCAAATCACACGCACTGTGGAGTGCTGAAAACGCCAGGTAACGTGTTTTTCGCATTCAACAGCACGAAAACAGCGATTTCGGTGATTCTGCACACTTCTAACAGCAGAATCATGCAGATTATCACTGAAAATGCATATCTCAGCTGGAACCCAACGAAACCGAAGATATTGCAGTTTCCGCATGTCAAACGCACTGTGGAGTGCTGATAACACCAGAAAACGTGTTTTTCGCATTCAATAGCACGAAAACAGCGATTTCAGTGATTCTGCACACTTCTAACAGCAGAATCATGCAGATTATCACTGAAAATGCATATCTCAGCTGGAACTCAACGAAACCGAAGATATCGCTGTTTCCGCATATCAAACGCACTGTGCAGTGCTGAAAGCGCCAGGAAACGTGTTTTTCGCATTCAATAGCACGAAAACAGCGATTTCGGTGATTCTGCACACTTCTAACAGCAGAATCATGCAGATTATCACTGAAAATGCATAACTCAGCTGGAACCCAACGAAACCGAAGATATTGCAGTTTCCGCATGTCAAACGCACTGTGGAGTGCTGATAACACCAGAAAACGTGTTTTTCGCAATCAATAGCACGAAAACAGCAATTTCGGTGATTCTGCACACTTCTAACAGTAGAATCATGAGGATTATCACTGATAATGCATATCTCAGCTGGAACCCAACGAAACCGAAGATATCGCTGCTTCCGCAAATCACACGCACTGTGGAGTGCTGAAAACGCCAGGTAACGTGTTTTTCGCATTCAACAGCACGAAAACAGCGATTTCGGTGATTCTGCACACTTCTAACAGTAGAATCATGAGGATTATCACTGATAATGCATATCTCAGCTGGAACCCAACGAAACCGGAGATATCGCTGTTTCCGCATGTCAAACGCACTGTGCAGTGCTGAAAGCGCCAGGAAACGTGTTTTTCGCATTCAATAGCACGAAAACAGCGATTTCGGTGATTCTGCATACTTCTCACAGAAGAATATCCAAGATTCTCGTAGAAAATGCATATCTCAGCTGGAAACCCAACGAAACCAAAGATATCGCTGTTTCCGCATATCAAACGCATTGTAGAGTGCTGAAAGCACCAGGAAACGTGTTTTTCGCATTCAATAGCACGAAAACAGCGATTTCGGTGATCCTGCACACATCTAACAGCAGAATCATGCAGATTATCACCGAAAATGCATATCTCAGCTGGAACCCAACGAAACCGAAAATATCGCTGTTTACGCATATCAAACGCATTGTAGAGTGCTGAAAGCACCAGGAAACGTGTTTTTCGCATTCAACAGCACGAAAACAGCGATTTCGGCGATTCTGCACACTTCTAACAGTAGAATCATGAAGATTATCACTGATAATGCATATCTCAGCTGGAAACCAACGAAACCGAAGATATCGCTGTTTCCGCATATCAAACGCACTGTGGAGTGCTGAAAGCGCCAGGAAACGTGTTTTTCGCATTCATTAGCACGATAACAGCGATTTCGGAGATTCTGCATACTTCTCACAGAAGCATATCCAAGATTCTCGTAGAAAATGCATATCGCAAATGGAAACCCAACGAAACCAAAGATACCGCAGTTTCCGCATGTGAAAGGCACTATGGAGTGTTGAAAACACCAGCAAACGTGTTTTTCGCATTCAATAGCACGAGAACAGCGATTTCGGTGATTCTGCAGACTTCTCACAGAAGAATATCCAAGATTATCGTAGAAAATGCATCTCTCAGCTGGAAACCCAACGAAACCAAAGATATCGCTGTTTCCGCATATCAAACGCAGTGTAGAGTGCTGAAAGCACCAGGAAACGTGTTTTTCGCATTCAATAGCACGAAAACAGCGATTTCGGTGATTCTGCATACTTCTCACAGAAGAATATCCAAGATTCTCGTAGAAAATGCATATCTCAGCTGGAAACCCAACGAAACCAAAGATATCGCTGTTTCCGCATATCAAACGCATTGTAGAGTGCTGAAAGCACCAGGAAACGTGTTTTTCGCATTCAATAGCACGAAAACAGCGATTTCGGTGATCCTGCACACATCTAACAGCAGAATCATGCAGATTATCACTGAAAATGCATATCTCAGCTGGAACCCAACGAAACCGAAGATATTGCAGTTTCCGCATGTCAAACGCACTGTGGAGTGCTGATAACACCAGAAAACGTGTTTTTCGCATTCAACAGCACGAAAACAGCGATTTCGGTGATTCTGCATACTTCTCACAGAAGAATATCCAAGATTATCGTAGAAAATGCATCTCTCAGCTGGAAACCCCACGAAAACGAAGATATCGCAGTTTCGGTATATCAAACGCACTGTGGAGTGCTAAAACACCAGAAGACGTGTTTTTCGTATTACATATCACGAAAACAGCGATTTCGGTGATTCTGCACACTTGTAACAGCAGAATCATGAGGATTATCACTGATAATGCATATCTCAGCTGGAAACCCAACGAAATCGAAGATATCGCAGTTTCCGCATGTGGAGTGCTGAAAACACCACGAAACGTGTTTTTCGCATTCATTAGCACGATAACAGCGATTTCGGAGATTCTGCATACTTCTCACAGAAGCATATCCAAGATTCTCGTAGAAAATGCATATCGCAAATGGAAACCCAACGAAACCAAAGATACCGCAGTTTCCGCATGTGAAAGGCACTATGGAGTGCTGAAAACACCAGCAAACGTGTTTTTCGCATTCAATAGCACGAGAACAGCGATTTCGGTGATTCTGCAGACTTCTCACAGAAGAATATCCAAGATTATCGTAGAAAATGCATCTCTCAGCTGGAAACCCCACGAAAACGAAGATATCGCAGTTTCGGTATATCAAACGCACTGTGGAGTGCTAAAACACCACAAGACGTGTTTTTCGTATTACATATCACGAAAACAGCGATTTCGGTGATTCTGCACACTTGTAACAGCAGAATCATGAGGATTATCACTGATAATGCATATCTCAGCTGGAAACCCAACGAAATCGAAGATATCGCAGTTTCCGCATGTGGAGTGCTGAAAACACCAGCAAACGTGTTTTTCGCATTCAATAGCACGAGAACAGCGATTTCGGTGATTCTGCAGACTTCTCACAGAAGAATATCCAAGATTATCGTAGAAAATGCATCTCTCAGCTGGAAACCCAACGAAACCAAAGATATCGCTGTTTCCGCATATCAAACGCATTGTAGAGTGCTGAAAGCACCAGGAAACGTGTTTTTCGCATTCAATAGCACGAAAACAGCGATTTCGGTGATTCTGCATACTTCTCACAGAAGAATATCCAAGATTCTCGTAGAAAATGCATATCTCAGCTGGAAACCCAACGAAACCAAAGATATCGCTGTTTCCGCATATCAAACGCATTGTAGAGTGCTGAAAGCACCAGGAAACGTGTTTTTCGCATTCAATAGCACGAAAACAGCGATTTCGGTGATCCTGCACACATCTAACAGCAGAATCATGCAGATTATCACTGAAAATGCATATCTCAGCTGGAACCCAACGAAACCGAAGATATTGCAGTTTCCGCATGTCAAACGCACTGTGGAGTGCTGATAACACCAGAAAACGTGTTTTTCGCATTCAACAGCACGAAAACAGCGATTTCGGTGATTCTGCATACTTCTCACAGAAGAATATCCAAGATTATCGTAGAAAATGCATCTCTCAGCTGGAAACCCCACGAAAACGAAGATATCGCAGTTTCGGTATATCAAACGCACTGTGGAGTGCTAAAACACCAGAAGACGTGTTTTTCGTATTACATATCACGAAAACAGCGATTTCGGTGATTCTGCACACTTGTAACAGCAGAATCATGAGGATTATCACTGATAATGCATATCTCAGCTGGAAACCCAACGAAATCGAAGATATCGCAGTTTCCGCATGTGGAGTGCTGAAAACACCACGAAACGTGTTTTTCGCATTCATTAGCACGATAACAGCGATTTCGGAGATTCTGCATACTTCTCACAGAAGCATATCCAAGATTCTCGTAGAAAATGCATATCGCAAATGGAAACCCAACGAAACCAAAGATACCGCAGTTTCCGCATGTGAAAGGCACTATGGAGTGCTGAAAACACCAGCAAACGTGTTTTTCGCATTCAATAGCACGAGAACAGCGATTTCGGTGATTCTGCAGACTTCTCACAGAAGAATATCCAAGATTATCGTAGAAAATGCATCTCTCAGCTGGAAACCCCACGAAAACGAAGATATCGCAGTTTCGGTATATCAAACGCACTGTGGAGTGCTAAAACACCACAAGACGTGTTTTTCGTATTACATATCACGAAAACAGCGATTTCGGTGATTCTGCACACTTGTAACAGCAGAATCATGAGGATTATCACTGATAATGCATATCTCAGCTGGAAACCCAACGAAATCGAAGATATCGCAGTTTCCGCATGTGGAGTGCTGAAAACACCACGAAACGTGTTTTTCGCATTCATTAGCACGATAACAGCGATTTCGGAGATTCTGCATACTTCTCACAGAAGCATATCCAAGATTCTCGTAGAAAATGCATATCTCAAATGGAAACCCAACGAAACCAAAGATACCGCAGTTTCCGCATGTGAAACGCACTATGGAGTGCTGAAAACACCACCAAACGTGTTTTTCGCATTCAATAGCACGAGAACAGCGATTTCGGTGATTCTGCAGACTTCTCACAGAAGAATATCTAAGATTATCGTAGAAAATGCATCTCTCAGCTGGAAACCCCACGAAAACGAAGATATCGCAGTTTCGGTATATCAAACGCACTGTGGAGTGCTAAAACACCACAAGACGTGTTTTTCGTATTACATATCACGAAAACAGCGATTTCGGTGATTCTGCACACTTGTAACAGCAGAATCATGAGGATTATCACTGATAATGCATATCTCAGCTGGAAACCCAACGAAATCGAAGATATCGCAGTTTCCGCATGTGGAGTGCTGAAAACACCACGAAACGTGTTTTTCGCATTCATTAGCACGATAACAGCGATTTCGGAGATTCTGCATACTTCTCACAGAAGCATATCCAAGATTCTCGTAGAAAATGCATATCTCAAATGGAAACCCAACGAAACCAAAGATACCGCAGTTTCTGAAACGCACTATGGAGTGCTGAAAACACCAGCAAACGTGTTTTTCGCATTCAATAGCACGAGAACAGCGATTTCGGTGATTCTGCAGACTTCTCACAGAAGAATATCCAAGATTCTCGTAGAAAATGCATATCTCAGCTGGAAACCCAACGAAATCAAAGATATCGCGGTTTCCGCATATCAAACGCATTGTAGAGTGCTGAAAGCACCAGGAAACGTGTTTTTCGCATTCAATAGCACGAAAACAGCGATTTCGGTGATTCTGCACACTTCTAACAGTAGAATCATGAAGATTATCACTGATAATGCATATCTCAGCTGGAACCCAACGAAACCAAAGATACCGCAGTTTCCGCATGTGAAACGCACTATGGAGTGCTGAAAACACCAGCAAACGTGTTTTTCGCATTCAATAGCACGAGAACAGCGATTTCGGTGATTCTGCATACTTCTCAAAGAAGAATATCCAAGATTCTCGCAGAAAATGCATATCTCAGCTGGAAACCCAACGAAACCAAAGATATCGCAGCTTCCGCATGTGAAACGCACAGTGGAGTGCTGAAAACACCAGCAAACGTGTTTTTCGCATTCAATAGCACGAAAACAGCGATTTCGGTGATTCTGCATACTTCTCACAGAAGAATATCCAAGATTATCGTAGAAAATGCATCTCTCAGCTGGAAACCCCACGAAAACGAAGATATCGCAGTTTCGGTATATCAAACGCACTGTGGAGTGCTAAAACACCAGAAGACGTGTTTTTCGTATTACATATCACGAAAACAGCGAGTTCGGTGATTCTGCACACTTGTAACAGCAGAATCATGAGGATTATCACTGATAATGCATATCTCAGCAGGAAACCCAACGAAATCGAAGATATCGCAGTTTCCGCATGTGGAGTGCTGAAAACACCACGAAACGTGTTTTTCGCATTCATTAGCACGAAAACAGCGATTTCGGAGATTCTGCATACTTCTCAAAGAAGAATATCCAAGATTCTCGCAGAAAATGCATATCTCAGCTGGAACCCAACGAAACCAAAGATATCGCTGTTTCCGCATATCAAACGCATTGTAGAGTGCTGAAAGCTCCAGGAAACGTGTTTTTCGCATTCAATAGCACGAAAACAGCGATTTCGGAGATTCTGCATTCTTCTCACAGAAGCATATCCAAGATTCTCGTAGAAAATGCATATCTCAGCTGGAACCCAACGAAACCAAAGATACCGCAGTTTCCGCATGTGAAACGCACTATGGAGTGCTGAAAACACCAGCAAACGTGTTTTTCGCATTCAATAGCACGAGAACAGCGATTTCGGTGATTCTGCATACTTCTCAATGAAGAATATCCAAGATTCTCGCAGAAAATGCATATCTCAGCTGGAAACCCAACGAAACCAAAGATATCGCAGCTTCCGCATGTGAAACGCACTGTGGAGTGCTGAAAACACCAGCAAACGTGTTTTTCGCATTCAATAGCACGAAAACAGCGATTTCGGTGATTCTGCATACTTCTCACAGAAGAATATCCAAGATTATCGTAGAAAATGCATCTCTCAGCTGGAAACCCCACGAAAACGAAGATATCGCAGTTTCGGTATATCAAACGCACTGTGGAGTGCTAAAACACCAGAAGACGTGTTTTTCGTATTACATATCACGAAAACAGCGAGTTCGGTGATTCTGCACACTTGTAACAGCAGAATCATGAGGATTATCACTGATAATGCATATCTCAGCAGGAAACCCAACGAAATCGAAGATATCGCAGTTTCCGCATGTGGAGTGCTGAAAACACCACGAAACGTGTTTTTCGCATTCATTAGCACGAAAACAGCGATTTCGGAGATTCTGCATACTTCTCAAAGAAGAATATCCAAGATTCTCGCAGAAAATGCATATCTCAGCTGGAAACCCAACGAAACCAATGATATCGCAGCTTCCGCATGTGAAACGCACTATGGAGTACTGAAAACACCAGCAAACGTGTTTTTCGCATTCAATAGCACGAAAACAGCGATTTCGGTGATTCTGCATACTTCTCACAGAAGAATATCCAAGATTATCGTAGAAAATGCATCTCTCAGCTGGAAACCCCACGAAAACGAAGATATCGCAGTTTCGGTATATCAAACGCACTGTGGAGTGCTAAAACACCAGAAGACGTGTTTTTCGTATTACATATCACGAAAACAGCGATTTCGGTGATTCTGCACACTTGTAACAGCAGAATCATGAGGATTATCACTGATAATGCATATCTCAGCAGGAAACCCAACGAAATCGAAGATATCGCAGTTTCCGCATGTGAAACGCACTGTGGAGTGCTGATAACACCAGAAAACGTGTTTTTCGCATTCAATAGCGCAAAAACAGCGATTTCAGTGATTCTGCACACTTCTAACAGCAGAATCATGAAGATTATCACTGTAAATGCATATCTCAGCTGGATCCCAACGAAACCGAAGATATCGCTGTTTCCGCATATCAAACGCACTGTGGAGTGCTAAAACACCAGAAGACGTGTTTTTCGTATTAAATAGCACGAAAACAGCGATTTCGGTGATTCTGCACACTTGTCACAGAAGAATCATGAAGATTATCACTGAATATGCATATCTCAGCTGGAAACCCAACGAAACCGAAGATATCGCAGTTTCCGCATGCCAAACGAACCATTGAGTGCTGAAAGCACCAGGAAACGTGTTTTTCGCATTCAATAGCACGAAAACAGCTATTTCTGTGATTCTGCACACTTCTAACAGCAGAATCATGCAGATTATCACTGAAAATGCATATCTCAGCTGGAACCCATCGAAACCGAAGATATCGCAGTTTCCGCATGTCAAACGCATTGTAGAGTGCTGAAAGCACCAGGAAACGTGTTTTTCGCATTCAATAGCACGAAAAGAGCGATTTCGGTGATTCTGCACACTTCTAACAGCAGAATCATGCAGATTAACAATGAAAATGCATAACTCAGCTGGAACCCAACGAAACCGAAGATATTGCAGTTTCCGCATGTCAAACGCAATGTGGAGTGCTGATAACACCAGAAAACGTGTTTTTCGCATTCAATAGCACGAAAACAGCGATTTCGGTGATTCTGCACGCTTCTAACAGTAGAATCATGAAGATTATCACTGTAAATGCATATCTCTGCTGGATCCCAACGAAACCGAAGATATCGCAGTTTCGGCATGTCAAACGCACTGTGGAGTGTTGATAATACCAGAAAACGTGTTTTTCAAATTCAAATGCACGAAAACAGCGATTTCGGTGATTCTGCACACTTGTCACAGCAGAATTATGAGGATTATCACTGATAATGCATATCTCAGCTGGAACCCAACGAAACCGAAGATATCGCTGTTTCCGCATATCACACGCACTGTGGAGTGCTGAAAGCGCCAGGAAACGTGTTTTTCGCATTCAACAGCACGAGAACAGCGATTTCGGTGATTCTGCATCTTGCTCACAGAAGCATATCCAAGATTCTCGTACAAAATGCATATCTCAGCTGGAAACCTAACGAAACCGTAGATACCGCAGTTTACGCATGTGAAACGCACTGTGGAGTGCTGAAAACACTAGCAAACGTGTTTTTCGCATTCAATAGCACGAGAACAGCGATTTCGGAGATTCTGCAAACTTCTAACAGTAGAATCATGAAGATTATCACTGAAAATGCATATCTCAGCTGGAAACCCAACGAAACCGAAGATATCGCAGTTTCCGCATGTCAAACGCACTGTGGAGTGTTGATAATACCAGAAAACGTGTTTTTCGCATTCAATAGCACGAAAACAGCAATTTCGGGGATTCTGCACACTTGTCACAGCAGAATCATGAGGATTATCACTGATAATGCATATCTCAGCTGGAACCCAACGAAACCGAAGATATCGCTGTTTCCGCATATCAAACGCATTGTAGAGTGCTGAAAACACCAGAAAACGTGTTTTTCGCATTCAATAGCACGAGAACAGCGATTTCGGTGATCATGCCTACTTCTCAAAGAAGAATATCCAAGATTCTCGCAGAAAATGCATATCTCAGCTGGAAACCCAACGAAACCAAAGATATCGCAGCTTCCGCATGTGAAACGCACTGTGGAGTGCTGAACACACCAGCAAACGTGTTTTTCGCATTCAGTAGCACGAAAACAGCGATATCGGTGATTCTGCATACTTCTCACAGAAGAATATCCAAGATTATCGTAGAAAATGCATCTCTCAGCTGGAAACCCCACGAAAACGAAGATATCGCAGTTTCGGTATATCAAACGCACTGTGGAGTGCTAAAACACCAGAAGACGTGTTTTTCGTATTACATATCACGAAAACAGCGATTTCGGTGATTCTGCACACTTTTAACAGCAGAATCATGAGGATTATCACTGATAATGCATATCTCAGCTGGAAACCCAACGAAATCGAAGATATCAGTTTCCGCATGTGGAGTGCTGAAAACACCACGAAACGTATTTTTCACATTCAATAGCACGAAAACAGCGAAGTCGGTGATTCTGCACACTTCTACAAGCAGAATCATGCAGATTATCACTGAAAATGCATATCTCAGCTGGAACCCACCGAAACCGAAGATATTGCAGTTTCCGCATGTCAAACGCACTTTGGAGTGCTGATAACACCAGAAAACGTGTTTTTCGCATTCAATAGCACGAAAACAGCGATTTCAGTGATTCTGCACACTTCTAACAGCAGAATCATGAAGATTATCACTGTAAATGCATATCTCAGCTGGATACCAACGAAACCGAAGATATCGCTGTTTCCGCATATCAAACGCACTGTGGAGTGCTAAAACACCAGAAGACGTGTTTTTCGTATTAAATAGCACGAAAACAGCGATTTCGGTGATTCTGCACACTTGTCACAGAAGAATCATGAAGATTATCACTGAATATGCATATCTCAGCTGGAAACCCAACGAAACCAAAGATATTGCAGTTTCCGCATGTCAAACGCACTGTGGAGTGCTGATAACACCAGAAAACGTGTTTTTCGCATTCAATAGCACGAAAACAGCGATTTCAGTGATTCTGCACACTTCTAACAGCAGAATCATGAAGATTAACACTGTAAATGCATATCTCAGCTGGATCCCAACGAAACCGAAGATATCGCTGTTTCCGCATGCCAAACGAATCCATTGAGTGCTGAAAGCACCAGGAAACGTGTTTTTCGCATTCAATAGCACGAAAACAGCTATTTCTGTGATTCTGCATACTTCTCACAGGAGAATATCCAAGATTCTCGTAGAAAATGCATACGTCAGCTGGAAACCCAACGAAACCAAAGATATCGCTGTTTCCGCATATCAAACGCATTGTAGAGTGCTGAAAGCACCAGGAAACGTGTTTTTCGCAATCAATAGCACGAAAACAGCTATTTCTGTGATTCTGCACACTTCTAACAGCAGAATCCTGCAGATTATCACTGAAAATGCATATCTCAGCTGGAACCCAACGAAACCGAAGATATCGCAGTTTCCGCATGTCAAACGCATTGTAGAGTGCTGAAAGCTCCAGGAAACGTGTTTTTCGAATTCAATAGCAAGAAAACAGCGATTTCGGTGATTCTGCACACTTCTAACAGTAGAATCATGAAGATTATCACTGAAAATGCATATCTCAGCTGGAAAACCAACGAAACCGAAGATATCGCAGTTTCCGCATGTCAAACGCACTGTGGAGTGCTGATAACACCAGAACACGTGTTTTTCGCTTTCAATAGCTCGAAAACAGCGATTTTGGTGATTCTGCACACTTGTCACAGCAGAATCATGAAGATTATCACTGAAAATGAATATCTCAGCTGCAACTCAACGAAACCGAAGATATCGCAGTTTCCGCATATCAAACGCATTGTAGAGTGCTGAAAGCGCCAGGAAACGTGTTTTTCGCATTCAACAGCACGAGAACAGCGATTTAGGTGATTCGGCATACTTCTCACAGAAGAATATCCAAGATTCTCGTAGAAAATGCATACCTCAGCTGGAAACCCAACGAAACCGAAGATATCGCTGTTTCCGCATGTCAAACGCACTATGGAGTGCTGAAAACACCAGAAATCGTGTTTTTCGCATATAATAGCACGAAAACAGCGATTTCGGTGATTCTGCACACTTGTCACAGCAGAATCATGCAGATTATCATTGAAAATGCATATCTCAGCTGGAAACCCAACGAAACCGAAGATATCGCAGTCTCCGCATGTCAAACGCACTGTGGAGTGTTGATAATACCAGAAAACGTGTTTTCCGCATTTAATAGCACGAAAACAGCGATTTCGGTGATTCTGCACACTTGTCACAGCAGAATCATGCAGATTATCATTGAAAACGTATATCTCAGCTGCAACCCAACGAAACCGAAGATATCGCAGTTTCCGCATATCAAACGCATTGTAGAGTGCTGAAAGCGCCAGGAAACGTGTTTTTCGCATTCAATAGCACGAAAACAGCGATTTCGGTGATCCAGCACACTTCTAACAGCAGAATCATGCAGATTATCACTGAAAATGCATATCTCAGCTGGATCCCAACGAAACCGAAAATATCGCTGTTTCCGCATATCAAACGCATTGTAGAGTGCTGAAAGCACCAGGAAACGTGTTTTTCGCTTTCAATAGCACGAAAACAGCGATTTCGGTGATTCTGCATTCTTCTCACAGAAGCATATCCAAGATTCTCGTAGAAAATGCATATCTCAGCTGAAACCCAACGAAACCGTAGATATCGCTGTTTCCGCATATCAAACGCACTGTGGAGTGCTGAAAGCGCCAGGAAACGTGTTTTTCGCATATAATAGCACGAAAACAGCGATTTCGGCGATTCTGCACACTTCTAACAGTAGAATCATGAAGATTATCACTGAAAATGCATATCTCAGCTGGAACCCAACGAAACCGAAGATATCGCTGTTTCCGCATATCAAACGCATTGTAGAGTGCTGAAAGCACCAGGAAACGTGTTTGTCGCATTCAATAGCACGAAAACAGCGATTTCGGTGATTCTGCACACTTCTAACAGTAGAATCATGAAGATTATCACTGAAAATGCATATCTCAGCTGGAAACCCAACGAAACCGAAGATGTCGCAGTTTCCGCATGTCAAACGCACTGTGGAGTGGTGAAAGCACCAGAAAACGTGTTTTTCGCATTGAACAGGACGAGAACAGCGATTTCGGTGATTCTGCATACTTCTCACAAAAGAATATCCAAGATTCTCGTAGAAAATGCATATCTCAGCTGGAATCCCAACGAAACCAAAGATATCGCTGTTTCCGCATATCAAACACATTGTAGAGTGCTGAAAGCACCAGGAAACGTGTTTTTCGCATTCAATAGCACGAAAACAGCGATTTCGGTGATTCTGCACACTTCTAACAGCAGAATCATGCAGATTATCACTGAAAATGCATATCTCAGCTGGAACCCAACGAAACCGAAGATATCGCTGTTTCCGCATATCAAACGCATTGTAGAGTGCTGAAAGCACCAGGAAACGTGTTTTTCGCATTCAATAGCACGAAAACAGCGATTTCGGTGATTCTGAACACTTCTAACAGCAGAATCATGCAGATTATCACTGAAAATGCATATCTCAGCTGGAACCCAACGAAACGGATGATATCGCTGTTTCCGCATATCAAACGCATTGTAGAGTGCTGAAAGCACCAGGAAACGTGTTTTTCGCATTCAATAGCACGAGAACAGCGATTTCGGTGATTCTGCATTCTTCTCACAGAAGCATATCCAAGATTCTCGTAGAAAATGCATATCTCAGCTGGAACCCAACGAAACCGTAGATATCGCTGTTTCCGCATATCAAACGCACTGTGGAGTGCTGAAAGCGCCAGGAAACGTGTTTTTCGCTTTCAATAGCACGAAAACAGCGATTTCGGAGATTCTGCATTCTTCTCACAGAAGCATATCCAAGATTCTCGTTGAAAATGCATATCTCAGCTGGAAACCCAACGAAACCGAAGATACCGCAGTTTCCGCATGTGAAACGCACTGTGGAGTTCTGAAAACACCAGCAAACGTGTTTTTCGCATTCACAGCACCAGAACAGCGATTTCGGTGATTCTGCATACTCCCCACAGAAGAATATCCAAGATTCTTGTAGAAAATGCATATCTCAGCTGGAAACCCAACGAAACCAAAGATATCGCTGTTTCCGCATATCAAACGCATTGTAGAGTGCTGACAGCACCAGGAAACGTGTTTTTCGCATTCAATAGCTCGAGAACAGCGATTTCGGAGATTTTGCATTCTTCTCACAGAAGCATATCCAAGATTCTCGTAGAAAATGCATATCTCAGCTGGAAACCCAACGAAACCGAAGATGTCGCAGTTTCCGCATGTCAAACGCACTGTGGAGTGCTGAAAACACCAGAAAACGTGTTTTTCGCATATAATAGCACGAAAACAGCGATTTCGGCGATTCTGCACACTTCTAACAGTAGAATCATGAAGATTATCACTGAAAATGCATATCTCAGCTGGAAACCCAACAAAACCGAAGATGTCGCAGTTTCCGCATGTCAAACGCACTGTGGAGTGCTGAAAGCACCAGAAAACGTGTTTTTCGCATTGAACAGCACGAGAACAGCGATTTCGGTGATTCTGCATACTTCTCACAAAAGAATATCCAAGATTCTCGTAGAAAATGCATATCTCAGCTGGAATCCCAACGAAACCAAAGATATCGCTGTTTCCGCATATCAAACGCATTGTAGAGTGCTGAAAGCACTAGGAAACGTGTTTTTCGCATTCAATAGCACGAAAACAGCGATTTCGGTGATTCTGCACACTTCTAACAGCAGAATCATGCAGATTATCACTGAAAATGCATATCTCAGCTGGAACCCAACGAAACCGAAGATATCGCTGTTTCCGCATATCAAACGCATTGTAGAGTGCTGAAAGCACCAGGAAACGTGTTTTTCGCATTCAATAGCACGAAAACAGCGATTTCGGAGATTCTGCATTCTTCTCACAGAAGCATATCCAAGATTCTCGTTGAAAATGCATATCTCAGCTGGAAACCCAACGAAACCGAAGATACCGCAGTTTCCGCATGTGAAACGCACTGTGGAGTTCTGAAAACACCAGCAAACGTGTTTTTCGCATTCACAGCACCAGAACAGCGATTTCGGTGATTCTGCATTCTTCTCACAGAAGCATTTCCAAGATTCTCGTAGAAAATGCATATCTCAGCTGGAACCCAACGAAACCGTAGATATCGCTGTTTCCGCATATCAAACGCACTGTGGAGTGCTGAAAGCGCCAGGAAACGTGTTTTTCGCTTTCAATAGCACGAAAACAGCGATTTCGGAGATTTTGCATTCTTCTCACAGAAGCATATCCAAGATTCTCGTAGAAAATGCATATCTCAGCTGGAAACCCAACGAAACCGAAGATGTCGCAGTTTCCGCATGTCAAACGCACTGTGGAGTGCTGAAAACACCAGAAAACGTGTTTTTCGCATATAATAGCACGAAAACAGCGATTTCGGCGATTCTGCACACTTCTAACAGTAGAATCATGAAGATTATCACTGAAAATGCATATCTCAGCTGGAAACCCAACAAAACCGAAGATGTCGCAGTTTCCGCATGTCAAACGCACTGTGGAGTGCTGAAAGCACCAGAAAACGTGTTTTTCGCATTGAACAGCACGAGAACAGCGATTTCGGTGATTCTGCATACTTCTCACAAAAGAATATCCAAGATTCTCGTAGAAAATGCATATCTCAGCTGGAATCCCAACGAAACCAAAGATATCGCTGTTTCCGCATATCAAACGCATTGTAGCGTGCTGAAAGCACCAGGAAACGTGTTTTTCGCATTCAATAGCACGAAAACAGCGATTTCGGTGATTCTGCACACTTCTAACAGTAGAATCATGAAGATTATCACTGAAAATGCATATCTCAGCTGGAAACCCAACGAAACCGAAGATATCGCAGTTTCCGCATGTCAAACGCACTATGGAGTGCTGAAAACACCAGAAATCGTGTTTTTCGCATATAATAGCACGAAAACAGCGATTTCGGTGATTCTGCATACTTCTCACAGAAGAATATCCAAGATTCTCGTAGAAAATGCATATCTCAGCTGGAAACCCAACGAAACCAAAGATGTCGCTGTTTCCGCATATCAAACGTATTGTAGAGTGCTGAAAGCACCAGGAAACGTGTTTTTCGCATTCAATAGCACGAGAACAGCGATTTCGGTGATTCTGCGTACTTCTCACAGAAGAATATCCAAGATTCTCGTAGAAAATGCATACCTCAGCTGGAAACCCAACGAAACCAAAGATATCGCTGTTTCCGCATATCAAACGCATTGTAGAGTGCTGAAAGCACCAGGAAACGTGTTTTTCGCATTCAATAGCACGAAAACAGCCATTTCCGGGATTCTGCACATGTCTAACAGTAGAATCATGAAGATTATCACTGAAAATGCATATCTCAGCTGGAACCCAACGAAACCGAAGATATCGCTGTTTCCGCATATCAAACGCATTGTAGAGTGCTGAAAGCACCAGGAAACGTGTTTTTCGCATTCAATAGCACGAAAACAGCGATTTCGGTGATTCAGCACACTTCTAACAGTAGAATCATGAAGATTATCACTGAAAATGCATATCTCAGCTGGAAACCCAACGAAACCGAAGATATCGCAGTTTCCGCATGTCAAACGCACTGTGGAGTGCTGATAACACCTGAAAACGTGTTTTTCGCATTCAATAGCACGAAAACAGCGATTTCGGTGATTCTGCACACTTCTAACAGTAGAATCATGAAGATTATCACTGAAAATGCATATCTCAGCTGGAAACCCAACGAAACCGAAGATATCGCAGTTTCCGCATGTCAAACGCACTGTGGAGTGTTGATAATACCAGAAAACGTGTTTTTCGCATTTAATAGCACGAAAACAGCGATTTCGGTGATTCTGCATACTTGTCACAGCAGAATCATGAGGATTATCACTGATAATGCATATCTCAGCTGGAACCCAACGAAACCGAAGATATCGCTGTTTCCGCATATCAAACGCACTGTGGAGTCCTGAAAGCGCCAGGAAACGTGTTTTTCGCTTTCAATAGCACGAAAACAGCGATTTCGGAGATTCTGCATTCTTCTCACAGAAGCATATCCAAGATTCTCGTAGAAAATGCATATCTCAGCTGGAAACCCAACGAAACCGAAGATGTCGCAGTTTCCGCATGTCAAACGCACTGTGGAGTGCTGAAAACACCAGAAAACGTGTTTTTCGCATATAATAGCACGAAAACAGCGATTTCGGCGATTCTGCACACTTCTAACAGTAGAATCATGAAGATTATCACTGAAAATGCATATCTCAGATGGAAACCCAACGAAACCGAAGATATCTCAGTTTCCGCATGTCAAACGCACTATGGAGTGCTGAAAGCACCAGAAAACGTGTTTTTCGCATTGAACAGCACGAGAACAGCGATTTCGGTGATTCTGCATACTTCTCACAAAAGAATATCCAAGATTCTCGTAGAAAATGCATATCTCAGCTGGAACCCAACGAAACGGAAGATATCGCTGTTTTCGCATATCAAACGCATTGTAGAGTGCTGAAAGCACCAGGAAACGTGTTTTTCGCATTCAATAGCACGAAAACAGCGATTTCCGGGATTCTGCACATGTCTAACAGTAGAATCATGAAGATTATCACTGAAAATGCATATCTCAGCTGGAACCCAACGAAACCGAAGATATCGCTGTTTCCGCATATCAAACGCATTGTAGAGTGCTGAAAGCACCAGGAAACGTGTTTTTCGCATTCAATAGCACGAAAACAGCGATTTCGGTGATTCTGCACACTTCTAACAGTAGAATCATGAAGATTATCACTGAAAATGCATATCTCAGCTGGAAACCCAACGAAACCGAAGATATCGCAGTTTCCGCATGTCAAACGCACTGTGGAGTGCTGATAACACCTGAAAACGTTTTTTTCGCATTCAACAGCACCAGAACAGCGATTTCGGAGATTCTGAATACTTCCCACAGAAGAATATCCAAGATTCTCGTAGAAAATGCATATCTCAGCTGGAAACCCAACGAAACCGAAGATACCGCAGTTTCCGCATGTGAAACGCACTGTGGAGTGCTGAAAACACCAGCAAACGTGTTTTTCGCATTCAACAGCACCAGAACAGCGATTTCGGTGATTCTGAATACTTCCCACAGAAGAATATCCAAGATTCTTGTAGAAAATGCATATCTCAGCTGGAAACCCAACGAAACCAAAGATATCGCTGTTTCCGCATATCGAACGCATTGTAGAGTGCTGAAAGCACCAGGAAACGTGTTTTTCGCATTCAATAGCACGAAAACAGCGATTTCGGTGATTCTGCACACTTCTAACAGCAGAATCATGCAGATTATCACTGAAAATGCGTATCTCAGCTGGAACCCAACGAAACCGAAGATATCGCTGTTTCCGCATATCAAACGCATTGTAGAGTGCTGAAAGCACCAGGAAACGTGTTTTTCGCATTCAATAGCACGAAAACAGCGATTTCGGTGATTCTGCACACATCTAACAGTAGAATCATGAAGATTATCACTGAAAATGCATATCTCAGCTGGAAACCCAACGAAACCGAAGATATCGCAGTTTCCGCATGTCAAACGCACTATGGAGTGCTGAAAACACCAGAAATCGTGTTTTTCGCATATAATAGCACGAAAACAGCGATTTCGGCGATTCTGCTCACTTCTAACAGTAGAATCATGAAGATTATCACTGAAAATGCATATCTCAGCTGGAACCCAACGAAACCAAAGATATCGCTGTTTCCGCATATCAAACGCATTGTAGAGTGCTGAAAGCACCAGGAACGTGTTTTTCGCTTTCAATAGCACGAAAACAGCGATTTCGGATATTCTGCATTCTTCTCACAGAAGCATATCCAAGATTCTCGTAGAAAATGCATATCTCAGCTGGAAACCCAACGAAACCGAAGATGTCGCAGTTTCCGCATGTCAAACGCACTGTGGAGTGCTGAAAACACCAGAAAACGTGTTTTTCGCATATAATAGCACGAAAACAGCGATTTCGGCGATTCTGCACACTTCTAACTGTAGAATCATGAAGATTATCACTGAAAATGCATATCTCCGATGGAAACCCAACGAAACCGAAGATATCTCAGTTTCCGCATGTCAAACGCACTATGGAGTGCTGAAAACACCAGAAATCATGTTTTTCGCATATAATAGCACGAAAACAGCGATTTCGGCGATTCTGCACACTTCTAACAGTAGAATCATGAAGATTATCACTGAAAATGCATATCTCAGATGGAAACCCAATGAAACCGAAGATATCGCAGTTTCCGCATATCAAACGCATTGTAGAGTGCTGAAAGCACCAGGAAACGTGCTTTTCGCATTCAATAGCACGAGAACAGCGATTTCGGTGATTCTGCGTACTTCTCGCAGAAGAATATCCAAGATTCTCGTAGAAAATGCATACCTCAGCTGGAAACCCAACGAAACCAAAGATGTCGCTGTTTCCGCATATCAAACGCATTGTAGAGTGCTGAAAGCACCAGGAAACGTGCTTTTCGCATTCAATAGCACGAGAACAGCGATTTCGGTGATTCTGCGTACTTCTCGCAGAAGAATATCCAAGATTCTCGTAGAAAATGCATACCTCATCTGGAAACCCAACGAAACCAAAGATATCGCTGTTTCCGCATATCAAACGCATTGTAGAGTGCTGAAAGCACCAGGAAACGTGTTTTTCGCAATCAATAGCACGAAAACAGCTATTTCTGTGATTCTGCACACTTCTAACAGCAGAATCATGCAGATTATCACTGAAAATGCATATCTCAGCTGGAACCCAACGAAACCGAAGATATCGCTGTTTCCGCATATCAAACGCATTGTAGAGTGCTGAAAGCGCCAGGAAACGTGTTTTTCGCATTCAATAGCACGAAAACAGCGATTTCGGTGATTCTGCACACTTCTAACAGTAGAATCATGAAGATTATCACTGAAAATGCATATCTCAGCTGGAAACCCAACGAAACCGAAGATATCGCAGTTTCCGGATGTCAAACGCACTATGGAGTGCTGAAAACACCAGAAATCATGTTTTTCGCATATAATAGCACGAAAACAGCGATTTCGGCGATTCTGCACACTTCTAACAGTAGAATCATGAAGATTATCACTGAAAATGCATATCTCAGATGGAAACCCAATGAAACCGAAGATATCGCAGTTTCCGCATGTCAAACGCACTGTGGAGTGCTGATAACACCTGAAAACGTGTTTTTCGCATTCAATAGCACGAAAACAGCGATTTCGGTGATTCTGCATACTTCTCGCAGAAGAATATCCAAGATTCTCGTAGAAAATGCATATCTCAGCTGGAAACCCAACGAAACCAAAGATGTCGCTGTTTCCGCATATCAAACGCATTGTAGAGTGCTGAAAGCACCAGGAAACGTGCTTTTCGCATTCAATAGCACGAGAACAGCGATTTCGGTGATTCTGCGTACTTCTCGCTGAAGAATATCCAAGATTCTCGTAGAAAATGCATACCTCAGCTGGAAACCCAACGAAACCAAAGATATCGCTGTTTCCGCATATCAAACGCATTGTAGAGTGCTGAAAGCACCAGGAAACGTGTTTTTCGTATTCAATAGCACGAAAACAGCGATTTCGGTGATCCTGCACACTTCTAACAGCAGAATCATGCAGATTATCACTGAAAATGCATATCTCAGCTGGAACCCGACGAATCCAAAGATATCGCTGTTTCCGCATATCAAACGCATTGTAGAGTGCTGAAAGCACCAGGAAACGTGTTTTTCGCAATCAATAGCACGAAAACAGCTATTTCTGTGATTCTGCACACTTCTAACAGCAGAATCATGCAGATTATCACTGAAAATGCATATCTCAGCTGGAACCCAACGAAACCGAAGATATCGCAGTTTCCGCATGTCAAACGCATTGTAGAGTGCTGAAAGCACCAGGAAACGTGTTTTTCGCATTCAATAGCACGAAAACAGCGATTTCGGTGATTCTGCACACTTCCTAACAGTAGAATCATGAAGATTATCACTGTAAATGCATATCTCAGCTGGAAACCCAACGAAACCGAAGATATTGCAGTTTCCGCATGTCAAACGCACTGTGGAGTGTTGATAATACCAGAAAACGTGTTTTTCGCATTCAATAGCACGAAAACTGCGATTTCGGTGATTCTGCACACTTGTCACAGCAGAATCATGAGGATTATCACTGATAATGCATATCTCAGCTGGAACCCAACGAAACCGAAGATATCGCTGTTTCCGCAATTCACACGCACTGTGGAGTGCTGAAAGCGCCAGGAAACGTGTTTTTCGCATTCAATAGCACGAGAACAGCGATTTCGGTGATTCTGCATACTTCTCACAGAATAATATCCAAGATTTTCGTAGAAAATGCATATCTCAGCTGGAAACCCAACGAAACCTAAGATATCGCTGTTTCCACATATCAAACGCATTCTAGAGTGCTGAATGCACCAGGAAACGTGTTTTTCGCATTCAATAGCACGAAAACAGCGATTTCGGTGATTCTGCACACTTCTAACAGCAGAATCATGCAGATCATCACTGAAAATGCATATCTCATCTGGAACCCAACGAAACCGAAGATATCGCTGTTTCCGCATATCAAACGCATTGTAGAATGTTGAAAGCACCAGGAAACGTGTTTTTCGCATTCAATAGCACGAAAACAGCGATTTCGGTGATCCTGCACACTTCTAACAGCAGAATCATGCAGATTATCACTGAAAATGCATATCTCAGCTGGAACCCAACGAAACCAAAGATATCGCTGTTTCCGCATATCAAACGCATTGTAGAGTGCTGAAAGCTCCAGGAAACGTGTTTTTCGCATTCAATAGCACGAAAACAGCGATTTCGGAGATTCTGCATTCTTCTCACAGAAGCATATCCAAGATTCTCGTAGAAAATGCATATCTCAGCTGGAATCTCAACGAAACCGAAGATACCGCAGTTTCCGCATGTGAAACGCACTGTGGAGTGCTGAAAACACCAGCAAACGTGTTTTTCGCATTCAACAGCACCAGAACAGCGATTTCGGTGATTCTGTATACTTCCCACAGAAGAATATCCAAGATTCTTGTAGAAAATGCATATCTCAGCTGGAAACCCAACGAAACCAAAGATATCGCTGTTTCCGCATATCAAACGCATTGTAGAGTGCTGAAAGCACCAGGAAACGTGTTTTTCGCATTCAATAGCACGAAAACAGCGATTTCGGAGATTCTGCATTCTTCTCACAGAAGCATATCCAAGATTCTCGTAGAAAATGCATATCTCAGCTGGAAACCCAACGAAACCGAAGATGTCGCAGTTTCCGCATGTCAAACGCACTGTGGAGTGCTGAAAACACCAGAAAACGTGTTTTTCGCATATAACAGCACAAAAACAGCGATTTCGGCGATTCTGCACACTTCTAACAGTAGAATCATGAAGATTATCACTGAAAATGCATATCTCAGATGGAAACCCAACGAAACCGAAGATATCTCAGTTTCCGCATGTCAAACGCACTATGGAGTGCTGAAAGCACCAGAAAACGTGTTTTTCGCATTGAACAGCACGAGAACAGCGATTTCGGTGATTCTGCATACTTCTCACAGAAGAATATCCAAGATTCGCGTAGAAAATGCATATCTCAGCTGGAATCCCAACGAAACCAAAGATATCGCTGTTTCCGCATATCAAACGCATTGTAGAGTGCTGAAAGCACGAGGAAACGTGTTTTTCGCATTCAATAGCACGAAAACAGCGATTTCGGTGATCCTGCACACTTCTAACAGCAGAATCATGCAGATTATCACTGAAAATGCATATCTCAGTTGGAAACCCAACGAAACCGAAGATATCGCAGTTTCCACATGTCAAACGCACTGTGGAGTGCTGATAACACCTGAAAACGTGTTATTCGCATTCAATAGCACGAAAACAGCGATTTCGGTGATTCTGCACACTTCTAACAGTAGAATCATGAAGATTATCACTGAAAATGCATATCTCAGCTGGAAACCCAACGAAACCGAAGATATCGCAGTTTCCGCATGTCAAACGCACTGTGGAGTGGTGATAATACCAGAAAACGCGTTTTTCGCATTCAATAGCACGAAAACAGCGATTTCGGTGATTCTGCACACTTGTCACAGCAGAATCATGAGGATTATCACTGATAATGCATATCTCAGCTGGAACCCAACGAAACCGAAGATATCGCTGATTCCGCATATCACACGCACTGTGGAGTGCTGAAAGCGCCAGGAAACGTGTTTTTCGCATTCAACAGCACGAGATCAGCGATTTCGGTGATTCTGTATACTTCTCACAGAATAATATCCAAGATTCTCGTAGAAAATGCATATCTCAGCTGGAAACCCAACGAAACCAAAGATATCGCTGTTTCCGCATATCAAACGCATTGTAGAGTGCTGAAAGCACCAGGAAACGTGTTTTTCGCATTCAATAGCACGAAAACAGCGATTTCGGTGATCCTGCACACTTCTAACAGCAGAATCATGCAGATTATCACTGAAAATGCATATCTCAGCTGGAACCCAACGAAACCAAAGATATCGCTGTTTCCGCATATCAAACGCATTGTAGAGTGCTGAAAGCACCAGGAAACGTGTTTTTCGCATTCAATAGCACGAAAACAGCGATTTCGGAGATTCTGCATTCTTCTCACAGAAGCATATCCAAAATTCTCGTAGAAAATGCATATCTCAGCTGGAATCCCAACGAAACCGAAGATACCGCAGTTTCCGCATGTGAAACGCACTGTGGAGTGCTGAAAACACCAGCAAACGTGTTTTTCGCATTCAACAGCACCAGAACAGCGATTTCGGTGATTCTGTATACTTCCCACCGAAGAATATCCAAGATTCTTGTAGAAAATGCATATCTCAGCTGGAAACCCAACGAAACCAAAGATATCGCTGTTTCCGCATATCAAACGCATTGTAGAGTGCTGAAAGCACCAGGAAACGTGTTTTTCGCTTTCAATAGCACGAAAACAGCGATTTCGGAGATTCTGCATTCTTCTCACAGAAGCATATCCAAGATTCTCGTAGAAAATGCATATCTCAGCTGGAAACCCAACGAAACCGAAGATGTCGCAGTTTCCGCATGTCAAACGCACTGTGGAGTGCTGAAAACACCAGAAAACGTGTTTTTCGCATATAATAGCACGAAAACAGCGATTTCGGCGATTCTGCACACTTCTAACAGTAGAATCATGAAGATTATCACTGAAAATGCAAATCTCAGATGGAAACCCAACGAAACCGAAGATATCTCAGTTTCCGCATGTCAAACGCACTATGGAATGCTGAAAGCACCAGAAAACGTGTTTTTCGCATTGAACAGCACGAGAACAGCGATTTCGGTGATTCTGCATACTTCTCACAGAAGAATATCCAAGATTCTCGTAGAAAATGCATATCTCAGCTGGAAACCCAACGAAACCAAAGATATCGCTGTTTCCGCATATCAAACGCATTGTAGAGTGCTGAAAGCACCAGGAAACGTGTTTTTCGCTTTCAATAGCACGAAAACAGCGATTTCGGAGATTCTGCATTCTTCTCACAGAAGCATATCCAAGATTCTCGTAGAAAATGCATATCTCAGCTGGAAACCCAACGAAACCGAAGATGTCGCAGTTTCCGCATGTCAAACGCACTGTGGAGTGCTGAAAACACCAGAAAACGTGTTTTTCGCATTCAATAGCACGTAAACAGCGATTTCGGTGATTCTGCACACTTCTAACAGTAGAATCATGAAGATTATCACTGAAAATGCATATCTCAGATGGAAACCCAATGAAACCGAAGATATCGCAGTTTCCGCATGTCAAACGCACTGTGGAGTGCTGATAACACCTGAAAACGTGTTTTTCGCATTCAATAGCACGAAAACAGCGATTTCGGTGATTCTGCATACTTCTCACATAAGAATATCCAAGATTCTCGTAGAAAATGCATATCTCACCTGGAAACCCAACGAAACCAAAGATGTCGCTGTTTCCGCATATCAAACGCATTGTAGAGTGCTGAAAGCACCAGGAAACGTGTTTTTCGCATTCAATAGCACGAGAACAGCGATTTCGGTGATTCTGCGTACTTCTCACAGAAGAATATCCAAGATTCTCGTAGAAAATGCATACCTCAGCTGGAAACCCAACGAAACCAAAGATATCGCTGTTTCCGCATATCAAACGCATTGTAGAGTGCTGAAAGCACCAGGAAACGTGTTTTTCGCATTCAATAGCACGAAAACAGCGATTTCGGAGATTCTGCATTCTTCTCACAGAAGCATATCCAAAATTCTCGTAGAAAATGCATATCTCAGCTGGAATCCCAACGAAACCGAAGATACCGCAGTTTCCGCATGTGAAACGCACTGTGGAGTGCTGAAAACACCAGCAAACGTGTTTTTCGCATTCAACAGCACCAGAACAGCGATTTCGGTGATTCTGTATACTTCCCACCGAAGAATATCCAAGATTCTTGTAGAAAATGCATATCTCAGCTGGAAACCCAACGAAACCAAAGATATCGCTGTTTCCGCATATCAAACGCATTGTAGAGTGCTGAAAGCACCAGGAAACGTGTTTTTCGCTTTCAATAGCACGAAAACAGCGATTTCGGAGATTCTGCATTCTTCTCACAGAAGCATATCCAAGATTCTCGTAGAAAATGCATATCTCAGCTGGAAACCCAACGAAACCGAAGATGTCGCAGTTTCCGCATGTCAAACGCACTGTGGAGTGCTGAAAACACCAGAAAACGTGTTTTTCGCATATAATAGCACGAAAACAGCGATTTCGGCGATTCTGCACACTTCTAACAGTAGAATCATGAAGATTATCACTGAAAATGCAAATCTCAGATGGAAACCCAACGAAACCGAAGATATCTCAGTTTCCGCATGTCAAACGCACTATGGAGTGCTGATAACACCTGAAAACGTGTTTTTCGCATTCAATAGCACGAAAACAGCGATTTCGGTGATTCTGCATACTTCTCACATAAGAATATCCAAGATTCTCGTAGAAAATGCATATCTCACCTGGAAACCCAACGAAACCAAAGATGTCGCTGTTTCCGCATATCAAACGCATTGTAGAGTGCTGAAAGCACCAGGAAACGTGTTTTTCGCATTCAATAGCACGAGAACAGCGATTTCGGTGATTCTGCGTACTTCTCACAGAAGAATATCCAAGATTCTCGTAGAAAATGCATACCTCAGCTGGAAACCCAACGAAACCAAAGATATCGCTGTTTCCGCATATCAAACGCATTGTAGAGTGCTGAAAGCACCAGGAAACGTGTTTTTCGCATTCAATAGCACGTAAACAGCGATTTCGGTGATTCTGCACACTTCTAACAGTAGAATCATGAAGATTATCACTGAAAATGCATATCTCAGATGGAAACCCAATGAAACCGAAGATATCGCAGTTTCCGCATGTCAAACGCACTGTGGAGTGCTGATAACACCTGAAAACGTGTTTTTCGCATTCAATAGCACGAAAACAGCGATTTCGGTGATTCTGCACACTTCTAACAGCAGAATCATGCAGATTATCACTGAAAATGCATATCTCATCTGGAACCCAACGAAACCGAAGATATCGCTGTTTCCGCATATCAAACGCATTGTAGAGTGTTGAAAGCACCAGGAAACGTGTTTTTCGCATTCAATAGCACGAAAACAGCGATTTCGGTGATCCTGCACACTTCTAACAGCAGAATCATGCAGATTATCACTGAAAATGCATATCTCAGCTGGAAACCCAACGAAACCGAAGATATCGCAGTTTCCACATGTCAAACGCACTGTGGAGTGCTGATAACACCTGAAAACGTGTTATTCGCATTCAATAGCACGAAAACAGCGATTTCGGTGATTCTGCACACTTCTAACAGTAGAATCATGAAGATTATCACTGAAAATGCATATCTCAGCTGGAAACCCAACGAAACCGAAGATATCGCAGTTTCCGCATGTCAAACGCACTGTGGAGTGTTGATAATACCAGAAAACGTGTTTTTCGCATTCAATAGCACGAAAACAGCGATGTCGGTGATTCTGCACACTTGTCACAGCAGAATCATGGGGATTATCACTGATAATGCATATCTCAGCTGGAACCCAACGAAACCGAAGATATCGCTGATTCCGCATATCACACGCACTGTGGAGTGCTGAAAGCGCCAGGAAACGTGTTTTTCGCATTCAACAGCACGAGAACAGCGATTTCGGTGATTCTGTATACTTCTCACAGAAGAATATCCAAGATTCTCGTAGAAAATGCATATCTCAGCTGGAAACCCAACGAAACCAAAGATATCGCTGTTTCCGCATATCAAACGCATTGTAGAGTGCTGAAAGCACCAGGAAACGTGTTTTTCGCATTCAATAGCACGAAAACAGCGATTTCGGAGATTCTGCATTCTTCTCACAGAAGCATATCCAAGATTCTCGTAGCAAATGCATATCTCAGCTGGGATCCCAACGAAACCGAAGATACCGCAGTTTCCGCATGTGAAACGCACTGTGGAGTGCTGAAAACACCAGAAAACGTGTTTTTCGCATATAATAGCACGAAAACAGCGATATCGGCGATTCTGCACACTTCTAACAGTAGAATCATGAAGATTATCACTGAAAATGCATATCTCAGATGGAAACCCAACGAAACCGAAGATATCGCAGTTTCCGCATGTCAAACGCACTATGGAGTGCTGAAAGCACCAGAAAACGTGGTTTTCGCATTGAACAGCACGAGAACAGCGATTTCGGTGATTCTGCATACTTCTCACAGAAGAATATCCAAGATTCTCGTAGAAAATGCATATCTCAGCTGGAATCCCAACGAAACCAAAGATATCGCTGTTTCCGCATATCAAACGCATTGTAGAGTGCTGAAAGCACCAGGAAACGTGTTTTTCGCATACAATAGCACGAAAACAGCGATTTCGGTGATTCCGAACACTTCTAACAGCAGAATCATGCAGATTATCACTGAAAATGCATATCTCAGCTGGAACCCAACGAAACCGAAGATATCGCTGTTTTCGCATATCAAACGCATTGTAGAGTGCTGAAAGCACCAGGAAACGTGTTTTTCGCATTCAATAGCACGAAAACAGCGATTTCCGGGATTCTGCACATGTCTAACAGTAGAATCATGAAGATTATCACTGAAAATGCATATCTCAGCTGGAACCCAACGAAACCGAAGATATCGCTGTTTCCGCATATCAAACGCATTGTAGAGTGCTGAAAGCACCAGGAAACGTGTTTTTCGCATTCAATAGCACGAAAACAGCGATTTCGGTGATTCTGCACACTTCTAACAGTAGAATCATGAAGATTATCACTGAAAATGCATATCTCAGCTGGAAACCCAACGAAACCGAAGAAACCGCAGTTTCCGCATGTGAAACGCACTGTGGAGTGCTGAAAACGCCAGCAAACGTGTTTTTCGCATTCACAGCACCAGAACAGCGATTTCGGTGATTCTGCATACTCCTCACAGAAGAATATCCAAGATTCTTGTAGAAAATGCATATCTCAGCTGGAAACCCAACGAAACCAAAGATATCGCTGTTTCCGCATATCAAACGCATTGTAGAGTGCTGACAGCACCAGGAAACGTGTTTTTCGCATTCAATAGCACGAGAACAGCGATTTCGGTGATTCTGCGTACTTCTCACAGAAGAATATCCAAGATTCTCGTAGAAAATGCATACCTCAGCTGGAAACCCAACGAAACCAAAGATATCGCTGTTTCCGCATATCAAACGCATTGTAGAGTGCTGAAAGCACCAGGAAACGTGTTTTTCGCATTCAATAGCACGTAAACAGCGATTTCGGTGATTCTGCACACTTCTAACAGTAGAATCATGAAGATTATCACTGAAAATGCATATCTCAGATGGAAACCCAATGAAACCGAAGATATCGCAGTTTCCGCATGTCAAACGCACTGTGGAGTGCTGATAACACCTGAAAACGTGTTTTTCGCATTCAATAGCACGAAAACAGCGATTTCGGTGATTCTGCACACTTCTAACAGCAGAATCATGCAGATTATCACTGAAAATGCATATCTCATCTGGAACCCAACGAAACCGAAGATATCGCTGTTTCCGCATATCAAACGCATTGTAGAGTGTTGAAAGCACCAGGAAACGTGTTTTTCGCATTCAATAGCACGAAAACAGCGATTTCGGTGATCCTGCACACTTCTAACAGCAGAATCATGCAGATTATCACTGAAAATGCATATCTCAGCTTGAAACCCAACGAAACCGAAGATATCGCAGTTTCCACATGTCAAACGCACTGTGGAGTGCTGATAACACCTGAAAACGTGTTATTCGCATTCAATAGCACGAAAACAGCGATTTCGGTGATTCTGCACACTTCTAACAGTAGAATCATGAAGATTATCACTGAAAATGCATATCTCAGCTGGAAACCCAACGAAACCGAAGATATCGCAGTTTCCGCATGTCAAACGCACTGTGGAGTGTTGATAATACCAGAAAACGTGTTTTTCGCATTCAATAGCACGAAAACAGCGATGTCGGTGATTCTGCACACTTGTCACAGCAGAATCATGGGGATTATCACTGATAATGCATATCTCAGCTGGAACCCAACGAAACCGAAGATATCGCTGATTCCGCATATCACACGCACTGTGGAGTGCTGAAAGCGCCAGGAAACGTGTTTTTCGCATTCAACAGCACGAGAACAGCGATTTCGGTGATTCTGTATACTTCTCACAGAAGAATATCCAAGATTCTCGTAGAAAATGCATATCTCAGCTGGAAACCCAACGAAACCAAAGATATCGCTGTTTCCGCATATCAAACGCATTGTAGAGTGCTGAAAGCACCAGGAAACGTGTTTTTCGCATTCAATAGCACGAAAACAGCGATTTCGGAGATTCTGCATTCTTCTCACAGAAGCATATCCAAGATTCTCGTAGCAAATGCATATCTCAGCTGGGATCCCAACGAAACCGAAGATACCGCAGTTTCCGCATGTGAAACGCACTGTGGAGTGCTGAAAACACCAGCAAACGTGTTTTTCGCATTCAACAGCACCAGAACAGCGATTTCGGTGTTTCTGTATACTTCCCACAGAAGAATATCCAAGATTCTTGTAGAAAATGCATATCTCAGCTGGAAACCCAACGAAACCAAAGATATCGCTGTTTCCGCATATCAAACGCATTGTAGAGTGCTGACAGCACCAGGAAACGTGTTTTTCGCATTCAATAGCACGAGAACAGCGATTTCGGTGATTCTGCGTACTTCTCACAGAAGAATATCCAAGATTCTCGTAGAAAATGCATACCTCAGCTGGAAACCCAACGAAACCAAAGATATCGCTGTTTCCGCATATCAAACGCATTGTAGAGTGCTGAAAGCACCAGGAAACGTGTTTTTCGCATTCAATAGCACGTAAACAGCGATTTCGGTGATTCTGCACACTTCTAACAGTAGAATCATGAAGATTATCACTGAAAATGCATATCTCAGATGGAAACCCAATGAAACCGAAGATATCGCAGTTTCCGCATGTCAAACGCACTGTGGAGTGCTGATAACACCTGAAAACGTGTTTTTCGCATTCAATAGCACGAAAACAGCGATTTCGGTGATTCTGCACACTTCTAACAGCAGAATCATGCAGATTATCACTGAAAATGCATATCTCATCTGGAACCCAACGAAACCGAAGATATCGCTGTTTCCGCATATCAAACGCATTGTAGAGTGTTGAAAGCACCAGGAAACGTGTTTTTCGCATTCAATAGCACGAAAACAGCGATTTCGGTGATCCTGCACACTTCTAACAGCAGAATCATGCAGATTATCACTGAAAATGCATATCTCAGCTGGAAACCCAACGAAACCGAAGATATCGCAGTTTCCACATGTCAAACGCACTGTGGAGTGCTGATAACACCTGAAAACGTGTTATTCGCATTCAATAGCACGAAAACAGCGATTTCGGTGATTCTGCACACTTCTAACAGTAGAATCATGAAGATTATCACTGAAAATGCATATCTCAGCTGGAAACCCAACGAAACCGAAGATATCGCAGTTTCCGCATGTCAAACGCACTGTGGAGTGTTGATAATACCAGAAAACGTGTTTTTCGCATTCAATAGCACGAAAACAGCGATGTCGGTGATTCTGCACACTTGTCACAGCAGAATCATGGGGATTATCACTGATAATGCATATCTCAGCTGGAACCCAACGAAACCGAAGATATCGCTGATTCCGCATATCACACGCACTGTGGAGTGCTGAAAGCGCCAGGAAACGTGTTTTTCGCATTCAACAGCACGAGAACAGCGATTTCGGTGATTCTGTATACTTCTCACAGAAGAATATCCAAGATTCTCGTAGAAAATGCATATCTCAGCTGGAAACCCAACGAAACCAAAGATATCGCTGTTTCCGCATATCAAACGCATTGTAGAGTGCTGAAAGCACCAGGAAACGTGTTTTTCGCATTCAATAGCACGAAAACAGCGATTTCGGAGATTCTGCATTCTTCTCACAGAAGCATATCCAAGATTCTCGTAGCAAATGCATATCTCAGCTGGGATCCCAACGAAACCGAAGATACCGCAGTTTCCGCATGTGAAACGCACTGTGGAGTGCTGAAAACACCAGCAAACGTGTTTTTCGCATTCAACAGCACCAGAACAGCGATTTCGGTGTTTCTGTATACTTCCCACAGAAGAATATCCAAGATTCTTGTAGAAAATGCATATCTCAGCTGGAAACCCAACGAAACCAAAGATATCGCTGTTTCCGCATATCAAACGCATTGTAGAGTGCTGAAAGCACCAGGAAACGTGTTTTTCGCATTCAATAGCACGAGAACAGCGATTTCGGTGATTCTGCATTCTTCTCACAGAAGCATATCCAAGATTCTCGTAGAAAATGCATATCTCAGCTGGAACCCAACGAAACCGTAGATATCGCTGTTTCCGCATATCAAACGCACTGTGGAGTGCTGAAAGCGCCAGGAAACGTGTTTTTCGCTTTCAATAGCACGAAAACAGCGATTTCGGAGATTCTGCATTCTTCTCACAGAAGCATATCCAAGATTCTCGTAGAAAATGCATATCTCAGCTGGAAACCCAACGAAACCGAAGATGTCGTAGTTTCCGCATGTCAAACGCACTGTGGAGTGCTGAAAACACCAGAAAACGTGTTTTTCGCATATAATAGCACGAAAACAGCGATATCGGCGATTCTGCACACTTCTAACAGTAGAATCATGAAGATTATCACTGAAAATGCATATCTCAGATGGAAACCCAACGAAACCGAAGATATCGCAGTTTCCGCATGTCAAACGCACTATGGAGTGCTGAAAGCACCAGAAAACGTGGTTTTCGCATTGAACAGCACGAGAACAGCGATTTCGGTGATTCTGCATACTTCTCACAGAAGAATATCCAAGATTCTCGTAGAAAATGCATATCTCAGCTGGAATCCCAACGAAACCAAAGATATCGCTGTTTCCGCATATCAAACGCATTGTAGAGTGCTGAAAGCACCAGGAAACGTGTTTTTCGCATACAATAGCACGAAAACAGCGATTTCGGTGATTCCGAACACTTCTAACAGCAGAATCATGCAGATTATCACTGAAAATGCATATCTCAGCTGGAACCCAACGAAACCGAAGATATCGCTGTTTTCGCATATCAAACGCATTGTAGAGTGCTGAAAGCACCAGGAAACGTGTTTTTCGCATTCAATAGCACGAAAACAGCGATTTCCGGGATTCTGCACATGTCTAACAGTAGAATCATGAAGATTATCACTGAAAATGCATATCTCAGCTGGAACCCAACGAAACCGAAGATATCGCTGTTTCCGCATATCAAACGCATTGTAGAGTGCTGAAAGCACCAGGAAACGTGTTTTTCGCATTCAATAGCACGAAAACAGCGATTTCGGTGATTCTGCACACTTCTAACAGTAGAATCATGAAGATTATCACTGAAAATGCATATCTCAGCTGGAAACCCAACGAAACCGAAGAAACCGCAGTTTCCGCATGTGAAACGCACTGTGGAGTGCTGAAAACGCCAGCAAACGTGTTTTTCGCATTCACAGCACCAGAACAGCGATTTCGGTGATTCTGCATACTCCTCACTGAAGAATATCCAAGATTCTTGTAGAAAATGCATATCTCAGCTGGAAACCCAACGAAACCAAAGATATCGCTGTTTCCGCATATCAAACGCATTGTAGAGTGCTGACAGCACCAGGAAACGTGTTTTTCGCATTCAATAGCACGAGAACAGCGATTTCGGTGATTCTGCATTCTTCTCACAGAAGCATATCCAAGATTTTCGTAGAAAATGCATATCTCAGCTGGAACCCAACGAAACCGTAGATATCGCTGTTTCCGCATATCAAACGCACTGTGGAGTGCTGAAAGCGCCAGGAAACGTGTTTTTCGCTTTCAATAGCACGAAAACAGCGATTTCGGAGATTCTGCATTCTTCTCACAGAAGCATATCCAAGATTCTCGTAGAAAATGCATATCTCAGCTGGAAACCCAACGAAACCGAAGATGTCGCAGTTTCCGCATGTCAAACGCACTGTGGAGTGCTGAAAACACTAGAAAACGTGTTTTTCGCATACAATAGCACGAAAACAGCGATTTCGGCGATTCTGCACACTTCTAACAGTAGAATCATGAAGATTATCACTGAAAATGCATATCTCAGCTGGAAACCCAACGAAACCGAAGATATCGCAGTTTCCGCATGTCAAACGCACTGTGGAGTGTTGATAATACCAGGAAACGATTTTTTCGCATTCAATAGCACGAAAACAGCGATTTCGGAGATTCTGCATTCTTCTCACAGTAGCATATCCAAGATTCAAGTAGAAAATGCATATCTCAGCTGGAAACCCAACGAAACCGAAGATACCGCAGTTTCCGCATGTGAAACGCACTGTGGAGTGCTGAAAACGCCAGCAAACGTGTTTTTCGCATTCACAGCACCAGAACAGCGATTTCGGTGATTCAGCATACTCCCCACAGAAGAATATCCAAGATTCTCGTAGAAAATGCATATCTCAGCTGGAAACCCAACGAAACCAAAGATATCGCTGTTTCCGCATATCAAACGCACTGTGGAGTGCTGAAAGCGCCAGGAAACGTGTTTTTCGCTTTCAATAGCACGAAAACAGCGATTTCGGAGATTCTGCATTCTTCTCACAGAAGCATATCCAAGATTCTCGTAGAAAATGCATATCTCAGCTGGAACCCAACGAAACCGTAGATATCGCTGTTTCCGCATATCAAACGCACTGTGGAGTGCTGAAAGCGCCAGGAAACGTGTTTTTCGCATTCAATAGCACGAGAACGGCGATTTCGGTGATTCTGCATTCTTCTCACAGAAGCATATCCAAGATTCTCGTAGAAAATGCATATCTCAGCTGGAACCCAACGAAACCGTAGATATCGCTGTTTCCGCATATCAAACGCACTGTGGAGTGCTGAAAGCGCCAGGAAACGTGTTTTTCGCTTTCAATAGCACGAAAACAGCGATTTCGGCGATTCTGCACACTTCTAACAGTAGAATCATGAAGATTATCACTGAAAATGCATATCTCAGCTGGAAACCCAACGAAACCGAAGATATCGCAGTTTCCGCATGTCAAACGCACTGTGGAGTGTTGATAATACCAGAAAACGTGTTTTTCGCATTTAATAGCACGAAAACAGCGATTTCGGTGATTCTGCATACTTGTCACAGCAGAATCATGAGGATTATCACTGATAATGCATATCTCAGCTGGAACCCAACGAAACCGAAGATATCGCTGTTTCCGCATATCAAACGCACTGTGGAGTCCTGAAAGCGCCAGGAAACGATTTTTTCGCATTCAATTGCACGAAAACAGCGATTTCGGAGATTCTGCATTCTTCTCACAGAAGCATATCCAAGATTCTCGTAGAAAATGCATATCTCAGCTGGAAACCCAACGAAACCGAAGATACCGCAGTTTCCGCATGTGAAACGCACTGTGGAGTGCTGAGAACGCCAGCAAACGTGTTTTTCGCATTCACAGCACCAGAACAGCGATTTCGGTGATTCTGCATACTCCCCACAGAAGAATATCCAAGATTCTTGTAGAAAATGCATATCTCAGCTGGAAACCCAACGAAACCAAAGATATCGCTGTTTCCGCATATCAAACGCATTGTAGAGTGCTGACAGCACCAGGAAACGTGTTTTTCGCATTCAATGGCACGAGAACAGCGATTTCGGTGATTCTGCATTCTTCTCACAGAAGCATATCCAAGATTCTCGTAGAAAATGCATATCTCAGCTGGAACCCAACGAAACCGTAGATATCGCTGCTTCCGCATATCAAACGCACTGTGGAGTGCTGAAAGCGCCAGGAAACGTGTTTTTCGCTTTCAATAGCACGAAAACAGCGATTTCGGAGATTCTGCATTCTTCTCACAGAAGCATATCCAAGATTCTCGTAGAAAATGCATATCTCAGCTGGAACCCAACGAAACCGTAGATATCGCTGTTTCCGCATATCAAACGCACTGTGGAGTGCTGAAAGCGCCAGGAAACGTGTTTTTCGCTTTCAATAGCACGAAAACAGCGATTTCGGAGATTCTGCATTCTTCTCACAGAAGCATATCCAAGATTCTCGTAGAAAATGCATATCTCAGCTGGAAACCCAACGAAACCGAAGATGTCGCAGTTTCCGCATGTCAAACGCACTGTGGAGTGCTGAAAACACCAGAAAACGTGTTTTTCGCATATAATAGCACGAAAACAGCGATTTCGGCGATTCTGCACACTTCTGACAGTAGAATCATGAAGATTATCACTGAAAATGCATATCTCAGCTGGAAACCCAACGAAACCGACGATATCGCAGTTTCCGCATGTCAAACGCACTGTGGAGTGTTGATAATACCAGAAAACGTGTTTTTCGCATTTAATAGCACGAAAACAGCGATTTCGGTGATTCTGCATACTTGTCACAGCAGAATCATGAGGATTATCACTGATAATGCATATCTCAGCTGGAACCCAACGAAACCGAAGATATCGCTGTTTCCGCATATCAAACGCACTGTGGAGTCCTGAAAGCGCCAGGAAACGATTTTTTCGCATTCAATTGCACGAAAACCGCGATTTCGGAGATTCTGCATTCTTCTCACAGAAGCATATCCAAGATTCTCGTAGAAAATGCATATCTCAGCTGGAAACCCAACGAAACCGAAGATACCGCAGTTTCCGCATGTGAAACGCACTGTGGAGTGCTGAGAACGCCAGCAAACGTGTTTTTCGCATTCACAGCACCAGAACAGCGATTTCGGTGATTCTGCATACTCCCCACAGAAGAATATCCAAGATTCTTGTAGAAAATGCATATCTCAGCTGGAAACCCAACGAAACCAAAGATATCGCTGTTTCCGCATATCAAACGCATTGTAGAGTGCTGACAGCACCAGGAAACGTGTTTTTCGCATTCAATGGCACGAGAACAGCGATTTCGGTGATTCTGCATTCTTCTCACAGAAGCATATCCAAGATTCTCGTAGAAAATGCATATCTCAGCTGGAACCCAACGAAACCGTAGATATCGCTGCTTCCGCATATCAAACGCACTGTGGAGTGCTGAAAGCGCCAGGAAACGTGTTTTTCGCTTTCAATAGCACGAAAACAGCGATTTCGGAGATTCTGCATTCTTCTCACAGAAGCATATCCAAGATTCTCGTAGAAAATGCATATCTCAGCTGGAACCCAACGAAACCGTAGATATCGCTGTTTCCGCATATCAAACGCACTGTGGAGTGCTGAAAGCGCCAGGAAACGTGTTTTTCGCTTTCAATAGCACGAAAACAGCGATTTCGGTGATTCTGCATTCTTCTCACAGAAGCATATCCAAGATTCTCGTAGAAAATGCATATCTCAGCTGGAAACCCAACGAAACCGAAGATGTCGCAGTTTCCGCATGTCAAACGCACTGTGGAGTGCTGAAAACACCAGAAAACGTGTTTTTCGCATATAATAGCACGAAAACAGCGATTTCGGCGATTCTGCACACTTCTAACAGTAGAATCATGAAGATTATCACTGAAAATGCATATATCAGATGGAAACCCAACGAAACCGAAGATATCGCAGTTTCCGCATGTCAAACGCACTATGGAGTGCTGAAAGCACCAGAAAACGTGTTTTTCGCATTGAACAGCACGAGAACAGCGATTTCGGTGATTCTGCATACTTCTCACAGAAGAATATCCAAGATTCTCGTAGAAAATGCATATCTCAGCTGGAATCCCAACGAAACCAAAGATATCGCTGTTTCCGCATATCAAACGCATTGTAGAGTGCTGAAAGCACCAGGAAACGTGTTTTTCGCATTCAATAGCACGAAAACTGCGATATCGGTGATTCTGCACACTTCTAACAGTAGAATCATGAAGATTATCACTGAAAATGCATATCTCAGCTGGAACCCCAACGAAACCGAAGATATCGCAGTTTCCGCATGTCAAACGCACTATGGAGTGCTGAAAACACCTGAAATCGTGTTTTTCGCATATAATAGCACGAAAACAGCGATTTCGGCGATTCTGCACACTTCTAACAGTAGAATCATGAAGATTATCACTGAAAATGCATATTTCAGATGGAAACCCAATGAAACCGAAGATATCGCAGTTTCCGAATGTCAAACGCACTGTGGAGTGCTGATAACACCTGAAAACGTGTTTTTCGCACTCAATAGCACGAAAACAGCGATTTCGGTGATTCTGCATACTTCTCACAGAAGAATATCCAAGATTCTCGTAGAAAATGCATATCTCAGCTGGAAACCCAACGAAACCGAAGATATCGCAGTTTCCACATGCCAAACGCACTGTGGAGTGCTCATAACACCTGAAAACGTGTTTTTCGCATTCAATAGCACGAAAACAGCGATTTCGGTGATCCTCCACACTTCTAACAGCAGAATCATGCAGATTATCACTGAAAATGCATATCTCAGCTGGAAACGCAACGAAACCGAAGATATCGCAGTTTCCACATGCCAAACGCACTGTGGAGTGCTCATAACACCTGAAAACGTGTTTTCCGCATTCAATAGCACGAAAACAGCGATTTCGGTGATTCTGCACACTTCTAACAGTAGAATCATGAAGATTATCACTGAAAATGCATATCTCAGCTGGAAACCCAACGAAACCGAAGATATCGCAGTTTCCACATGCCAAACGCACTGTGGAGTGCTCATAACACCTGAAAACGTGTTTTTCGCACTCAATAGCACGAAAACAGCGATTTCGGTGATTCTGCATACTTCTCACAGAAGAATATCCAAGATTCTCGTAGAAAATGCATATCTCAGCTGGAAACCCAACGAAACCGAAGATATCGCAGTTTCCACATGCCAAACGCACTGTGGAGTGCTGATAACACCTGAAAACGTGTTTTTCGCACTCAATAGCACGAAAACAGCGATTTCGGTGATTCTGCATACTTCTCACAGAAGAATATCCACGATTCTCGTAGAAAATGCATATCTCAGCTGGAATCCCAACGAAACCAAAGATATCGCTGTTTCCGCATATCAAACGCATTGTAGAGTGCTGAAAGCACCAGGAAACGTGTTTTTCGCATTCAATAGCACGAAAACAGCGATTTCGGTGATCCTCCACACTTCTAACAGCAGAATCATGCAGATTATCACTGAAAATGCATATCTCAGCTGGAAACCCAACGAAACCGAAGATATCGCAGTTTCCACATGCCAAACGCACTGTGGAGTGCTCATAACACCTGAAAACGTGTTTTCCGCATTCAATAGCACGAAAACAGCGATTTCGGTGATTCTGCACACTTCTAACAGTAGAATCATGAAGATTATCACTGAAAATGCATATCTCAGCTGGAAACCCAACGAAACCGAAGATATCGCAGTTTCCGCATGTCAAACGCACTGTGGAGTGTTGATAATACCAGAAAACGTGTTTTTCGCATTCAATAGCACGAATACTGCGATTTCGGTGAATCTGCACACTTGTCACAGCAGAATCATGAGGATTATCACTGATAATGCATATCTCAGCTGAAACCCAACGAAACCGAAGATATCGCTGTTTCCGCATATCACACGCACTGTGGAGTGCTGAAAGCGCCAGGAAACGTGTTTTTCGCATTCAACAGCACGAGAACAGCGATTTCGGTGATTCTGCATACTTCTCACAGAAGAATATCCAAGATTATCGTTGAAAAAACATGTCTCAGCTGGAAAACCCACGAAAACGAAGATATCGTGGTCTCCGCATATCAAGCGCACTGCGGAGTTCTGAATGCGCTAGGAAACGAGTTTTTCGTATTCAATAGCACGAAAACAGCGATTACGGAGATTCTGCATACTTCTCACAAAAGCATATCCAAGATTCTCGTAGAAAATGCATATCTCAAATGGAAACCCAACAAAACCGAAGATACCGCAGTTTCCGCATGTGAAGCGCACTGTGGAGTGCTGAAATCACCAGCAAACGTGTTTTTCGCATTCAATAGCACGAAAACAGCGATTTCGGTGATTCTGCACACTTGTAAAAGCTGAATCATGAAGAATATCACTGAAAATGCATATCTCAGCTGGAAACCCAACGATACCGAAGATATCGCAGTTTCCGCATGGCAAACGCACGGTGGAGAGCAGAAAACACCAGAAAACGTGTTTTTCGCTTTCAATAGCACGAAAACAGCGATTTCGGTGTTTCTGCATACTTCTCACAGAAGAATCTCGACGATTATCACTGAAAATGCATATCTCAGCCGGAAACCCCACGAAAACGAAGATTTCGCAGTTTCCGCATGTCAAACGCACTGCGGAGTGCTGAAAACACCAGCAAACGTGTTTTTCGCATTCAATAGCACGAAAACAGCGATTTCGGTGATTCTGCACACTTGTAAAAGCTGAATCATGAAGAATATCACTGAAAATGCATATCTCAGCTGGAAACCCAACGATACCGAAGATATCGCAGTTTCCGCATCGCAAACGCACGGTGGAGAGCAGAAAACACCAGAAAACGTGTTTTTCGCTTTCAATAGCACGAAAACAGCGATTTCGGTGTTTCTGCATACTTCTCACAGAAGAATCTCGACGATTATCACTGAAAATGCATATCTCAGCCGGAAACCCCACGAAAACGAAGATTTCGCAGTTTCCGCATGTGAAACGCACTGCGGAGTGCTGATAACACCAGAAAACGTGTTTTTCGCATTCAATAGCACGAAAACAGCGATTTCGGAGATTCTGCATACTTCTCACAAAAGCATATCCAAGATTCTCGTAGAAAATGCATATCTCAGCTGGAAATCCAACGAAACCGAAGATATCGCAGTTTCCGCATATCAACCGCACTATACAGTGCTGAAAACACCAGAAAACGTGTTTTTCGCTTTCAATAGCACGAAAACTGCGATTTCGGTGATTCTGCACACTTTTAAAAGCAGAATCATGAAGAATATCACTGAAAATGCATATCTCATATGGAAACCCCACGAAAACGAAGATATCGCAGTTTCCGCATTTCAAACGCACTGTGCAGAGCTGAAATCACCAGAAAACGTGTTTTTCGCATTAGATAGCACGAAAACAGCGGTTTCTGTGATTTTGCATACTTCTCACAGAAGAATATCCAAGATTCTCGTAGAAAATGCATATCTCAGCTGGAAACCCAACGAAACCGAAGATATCGCAGTTTCCACATGCCAAACGCACTGTGGAGTGCTGATAACACCTGAAAACGTGTTTTTCGCACTCAATAGCACGAAAACAGCGATTTCGGTGATTCTGCATACTTCTCACAGAAGAATATCCACGATTCTCGTAGAAAATGCATATCTCAGCTGGAATCCCAACGAAACCAAAGATATCGCTGTTTCCGCATATCAAACGCATTGTAGAGTGCTGAAAGCACCAGGAAACGTGTTTTTCGCATTCAATAGCACGAAAACAGCGATTTCGGTGATCCTCCACACTTCTAACAGCAGAATCATGCAGATTATCACTGAAAATGCATATCTCAGCTGGAAACCCAACGAAACCGAAGATATCGCAGTTTCCACATGCCAAACGCACTGTGGAGTGCTCATAACACCTGAAAACGTGTTTTCCGCATTCAATAGCACGAAAACAGCGATTTCGGTGATTCTGCACACTTCTAACAGTAGAATCATGAAGATTATCACTGAAAATGCATATCTCAGCTGGAAACCCAACGAAACCGAAGATATCGCAGTTTCCGCATGTCAAACGCACTGTGGAGTGTTGATAATACCAGAAAACGTGTTTTTCGCATTCAATAGCACGAATACTGCGATTTCGGTGAATCTGCACACTTGTCACAGCAGAATCATGAGGATTATCACTGATAATGCATATCTCAGCTGAAACCCAACGAAACCGAAGATATCGCTGTTTCCGCATATCACACGCACTGTGGAGTGCTGAAAGCGCCAGGAAACGTGTTTTTCGCATTCAACAGCACGAGAACAGCGATTTCGGTGATTCTGCATACTTCTCACAGAAGAATATCCAAGATTATCGTTGAAAAAACATGTCTCAGCTGGAAAACCCACGAAAACGAAGATATCGTGGTCTCCGCATATCAAGCGCACTGCGGAGTTCTGAATGCGCTAGGAAACGAGTTTTTCGTATTCAATAGCACGAAAACAGCGATTACGGAGATTCTGCATACTTCTCACAAAAGCATATCCAAGATTCTCGTAGAAAATGCATATCTCAAATGGAAACCCAACAAAACCGAAGATACCGCAGTTTCCGCATGTGAAGCGCACTGTGGAGTGCTGAAATCACCAGCAAACGTGTTTTTCGCATTCAATAGCACGAAAACAGCGATTTCGGTGATTCTGCACACTTGTAAAAGCTGAATCATGAAGAATATCACTGAAAATGCATATCTCAGCTGGAAACCCAACGATACCGAAGATATCGCAGTTTCCGCATGGCAAACGCACGGTGGAGAGCAGAAAACACCAGAAAACGTGTTTTTCGCTTTCAATAGCACGAAAACAGCGATTTCGGTGTTTCTGCATACTTCTCACAGAAGAATCTCGACGATTATCACTGAAAATGCATATCTCAGCCGGAAACCCCACGAAAACGAAGATTTCGCAGTTTCCGCATGTCAAACGCACTGCGGAGTGCTGAAAACACCAGCAAACGTGTTTTTCGCATTCAATAGCACGAAAACAGCGATTTCGGTGATTCTGCACACTTGTAAAAGCTGAATCATGAAGAATATCACTGAAAATGCATATCTCAGCTGGAAACCCAACGATACCGAAGATATCGCAGTTTCCGCATCGCAAACGCACGGTGGAGAGCAGAAAACACCAGAAAACGTGTTTTTCGCTTTCAATAGCACGAAAACAGCGATTTCGGTGTTTCTGCATACTTCTCACAGAAGAATCTCGACGATTATCACTGAAAATGCATATCTCAGCCGGAAACCCCACGAAAACGAAGATTTCGCAGTTTCCGCATGTGAAACGCACTGCGGAGTGCTGATAACACCAGAAAACGTGTTTTTCGCATTCAATAGCACGAAAACAGCGATTTCGGAGATTCTGCATACTTCTCACAAAAGCATATCCAAGATTCTCGTAGAAAATGCATATCTCAGCTGGAAATCCAACGAAACCGAAGATATCGCAGTTTCCGCATATCAACCGCACTATACAGTGCTGAAAACACCAGAAAACGTGTTTTTCGCTTTCAATAGCACGAAAACTGCGATTTCGGTGATTCTGCACACTTTTAAAAGCAGAATCATGAAGAATATCACTGAAAATGCATATCTCATATGGAAACCCCACGAAAACGAAGATATCGCAGTTTCCGCATTTCAAACGCACTGTGCAGAGCTGAAATCACCAGAAAACGTGTTTTTCGCATTAGATAGCACGAAAACAGCGGTTTCTGTGATTTTGCATACTTCTCACAGAAGAATATCCAAGATTATCGTATAAAATGCATCCCTCAGCTGGAAACACCACGAAAACGAAGATATCGCAGTTTCGGGATATCAAACGCACTGTCGAGTGCTGAAAACACCAGAAGACGTGTTTTTCGTATTAAATAGCACGAAAACAGCGATTTCCATGATTCTGCACACTTGTAACAGCAGAATCATGAGAATTATCACTGAAAATGCATATCTCAGCTGGAAATCCAACGAAACCGAAGATATCGCAGTTTCCGCATATCAACCGCAGTATAGAGTGCTGAAAACACCAGAAAACGTGTTTGTCGCTTTCAATAGCACGAAAACAGCGATTTCGGTGATTCTGCACACTTGTAAAAGCAGAATCATGAAGAATATCACTGAAAATGCATATCTCATCTGGAAACCCCACGAAAACGAAGATATCGCAGTTTCCGCATTTCAAACGCACTGTGCAGAGCTGAAAACACCAGAAAACGTGTTTTTCGCATTAGATAGCACGAAAACAGCGGTTTCTGCGATTTTGCATACTTCTCACAGAAGATTATCCAAGATTATCGTATAAAATGCATCTCTCAGCTGGAAACACCACGAAAACGAAGATATCGCAGTTTCGGGATATCAAACGCACTGTCGAGTGCTGAAAACACCAGAAGACGTGTTTTTCGTATTAAATAGCACGAAAACAGCGCTTTCGGTGATTATGCACACTTGTCACAGAAGAAACCTGAAGATTATCACTGAAAATGCATATCACAGCTGGAAACCCAACGAAAACGAAGATATCGCTGTTTCCGCATATCAAACGCCTTGTAGAGTGCTGAAAGCACCATAAAACGAGTTTTTCGCATTCAATAGCACGAAAACAGCGATTTCGGTGATCCTGCACACTTGTCACAGAAGAATCATGAAGATTATCACTGAAAATGCATATCTCAGCTGGAACCCAACGAAACCGAAGATATCGCTGTTTCCGCATATCAAACGCATTGTAGAGTGCTGAAAGCACCAGGAAACGTGTTTTTCGCTTTCAATAGCACGAAATCTGCTATTTCGGTGATTCTGCACACTTCTAACAGCAGAAACATGCAGATTATCACTGAAAATGCATATCTCAGCTGGAAGCCCAACGAAACCGGAGATATCGCAGTTTCCGCATATCAAACGCACTGTGGAGTGCTGAAAACACCAGAAAACGTGTTTTTCGCATTCAATAGCTCGAAAACAGCGATTTCGGTGATTATGCACACTTGTCACGGAAGAATCATGAAGATTATCACTGAAAATGCATATCTCAGCTGGAACCCAACGAAACCGAAGATATTGCAGTTTCCGCATGTCAAACGCACTGTGGAGCGCTGAAAACACCAGAAGACGTGTTTTTCGCATTCAATAGCACGAAAACAGCGATTTCGGTGATTCTGCATACTTCTCACAGAAGAATATCCACGATTCTCGTAGAAAATGCATATCTCAGCTGGAAACCCAACGAAACCAAAGATATCGCTGTTTCCGCATATCAAACGCATTGTAGAGTGCTGAAAGCACCAGGAAACGTGTTTTTCGCATTCAACAGCACGAAAACAGCGATTTCGGAGATTCTGCATACTTCTCACAGAACAATAACCAGATTATCGTAGAAAATGCATCTCTCAGCTGGAACCCAACGAAACCGAAGATATCGCTGTTTCGGCATATCAAACGCACTGTGGAGTGCTAAAACACCAGAAGACGTGTTTTTCGTATTAAATAGCACGAAAACAGCGATTTCGGTGATTCTGCACACTTGTCACAGAAGAATCATGAAGATTATCACTGAAAATGCATATCTCAGCTGGAACCCAACGAAACCGAAGATATCGCTGTTTCCGCATATCAAACGCATTGTAGAGTGCTGAAAGCACCAGGAAACGTGTTTTTCGCTTTCAATAGCACGAAATCTGCTATTTCGGTGATTCTGCACACTTCTAACAGCAGAAACATGCAGATTATCACTGAAAATGCATATCTCAGCTGGAAGCCCAACGAAACCGGAGATATCGCAGTTTCCGCATATCAAACGCACTGTGGAGTGCTGAAAACACCAGAAAACGTGTTTTTCGCATTCAATAGCTCGAAAACAGCGATTTCGGTGATTATGCACACTTGTCACGGAAGAATCATGAAGATTATCACTGAAAATGCATATCTCAGCTGGAAACCCAACGAAAACGAAGATATCACAGTTTCCGCGTGTCAAACGCACTGTGGAGTGCAGAAAACACCAGAAAACGTGTTTTTCGCATTCAATAGCACGAAAACAGCGGTTTCTGTGATTCTGCATCCTTCTCACAGAAGAATATGCAAGATTATCGTATAAAATGCGTATCTCAGCTAGAAAACGCACGATAGCATAAATATCGCAGTTTCCGCATATCAAACGCACTGTGGAGTGCTGGAACAGCAAGAAACGTGTTATTTCGCATTCATTAGCACGAAAACAGCGGTATCGGTGATTCTGCACACTTGTCACAGCAGAATCATGAAGATTATCACTGAAAATGCATATCTCAGCTGGAAACCCCACGAAAACGAAGATATCGCAGTTTCCTCATACCAAACGCACTGTGGAGTGCTGGAACACAAGAAGCGTGTTATTTCGCATTAAATAGCAGTAAGCCAGCGATTTCGGTGATTATGCACACTTGTCACAGAAGAAACCTGAAGATTATCACTGAAAATGCATATCACAGCTGGAAACCCAACGAAAACGAAGATATCGCAGTTTCCGCATGTCAAACGCACTGTGGAGTGCTGGTACGCAAGAAACGTGTTACTTCGCACTAAATAGCACGAAAACAGCGATTTCGGCGATTCAGCAAACTTGTGACAGAAGAATCTCGAAGATTATGACTGAAAATGCATAACTCAGCTGGAAACCCCACGAAACCGAAGATATCGCAGTTTCCGCATATCAAACGCACTGTGGAGTGCTGAAAACACCAGAACACGTGTTTTTCGCTTTCAGTAGCACGAAAACAGCGATTTCGGTGATTCTGCATACTTCTCACAGAAGAATATCCACGATTCTCGTAGAAAATGCATATCTCAGCTGGAATCCCAACGAAACCAAAGATATCGCTGTTTCCGCATATCAAACGCCATGTAGAGTGCTGAAAGCACCATAAAACGAGTTTTTCGCATTCAATAGCACGAAAACAGCGATTTCGGTGATCCTGCACACATCTAACAGCAGAATCATGCAGATTATCACTGAAAATGCATATCTCAGCTGGAAACCCCACGAAAACGAAGAAATCGCAGTTTCCTCATACCAAACGCACTGTGGAGTGCTGGAACACAAGAAGCGTGTTATTTCGCATTAAATAGCAGTAAGCCAGCGATTTCGGTGATTATGCACACTTGTCACAGAAGAAACCTGAAGATTATCACTGAAAATGCATATCACAGCTGGAAACCCAACGAAAACGAAGATATCGCTGTTTCCGCATATCAAACGCATTGTAGAGTGCTGAAAGCACCATAAAACGAGTTTTTCGCATTCAATAGCACGAAAACAGCGATTTCGGTGATCCTGCACACATCTAACAGCAGAATCATGCAGATTATCACTGAAAATGCATATTTCAGCTGGAACCCAACGAAACCGAAGATATTGCAGTTTCCGCATGTCAAACGCACTGTGGAGCGCTGAAAACACCAGAAGACGTGTTTTTCGCATTCAATAGCACGAAAACAGCGATTTCGGTGATTCTGCATACTTCTCACAGAAGAATATCCACGATTCTCGTAGAAAATGCATATCTCAGCTGGAAACCCAACGAAACCAAAGATATCGCTGTTTCCGCATATCAAACGCATTGTAGAGTGCTGAAAGCACCAGGAAACGTGTTTTTCGCATTCAACAGCACGAAAACAGCGATTTCGGAGATTCTGCATACTTCTCACAGAACAATAACCAGATTATCGTAGAAAATGCATCTCTCAGCTGGAACCCAACGAAACCGAAGATATCGCTGTTTCGGCATATCAAACGCACTGTGGAGTGCTAAAACACCAGAAGACGTGTTTTTCGTATTAAATAGCACGAAAACAGCGATTTCGGTGATTCTGCACACTTGTCACAGAAGAATCATGAAGATTATCACTGAAAATGCATATCTCAGCTGGAACCCAACGAAACCGAAGATATCGCTGTTTCCGCATATCAAACGCATTGTAGAGTGCTGAAAGCACCAGGAAACGTGTTTTTCGCTTTCAATAGCACGAAATCTGCTATTTCGGTGATTCTGCACACTTCTAACAGCAGAAACATGCAGATTATCACTGAAAATGCATATCTCAGCTGGAACCCAACGAAACCGAAGATATCGCAGTTTCCGCATCTCAAACGCACTATGGAGAGCTGAATACACCAGAAAACGTGTTTTTCGCATTTAATAGCACGAAAACAGCGATTTCGCTGATTCTGCACACATGTCACAGAAGAATCATGAAGGTTATCACTGAAAATGCATATCTCAGCTGGAACCCAACGAAACCGAAGATACCGCAGTTTCCGCATGTGAAACGCACTGTGGTGCGCTGAAAGCTTCAGGAAACGTGTATTTCGCATTCAATAGCACGAAAACAGCGATTACGGAGATTATGCATCTTTCTCACAGAAACATATCCAAGATTCTCGTACTAAATGCATATCTCAGCGGGAAACCTAACGAAACCGAAGATATCGCAGTTTCCGCATGTGAAACGCACTGTGGAGTGCTGAAAACACCAGCAAACGTGTTTTTCGCATTCAATAGCACGAGAATAGCGATTTCGGTGATTCTGCAGACTTTTCACAGAAGAATATCCAAGATTCTCGTAGAAAATGCATATCTCAGCTGGAAACCCAACGAAACCGAAGATATCGCAGTTTTGGCATATCAAACGCACTGTGGAGTGCTAAAACACCAGAAGACGTGTTTTTCGTATTAAATAGCACTAAAACAGCGATTTCGGTGATTCTGCACACTTCTAACAGCAGAATCATGCAGATTATCACTGAAAATGCATATCTCAGCTGGAACCCAACGAAACCGAAGATATTGCAGTTTCCGCATGTCAAACGCACTGTGGAGCGCTGATAACACCAGAAAACGTGTTTTTCGCATTCAATAGCACGAAAACAGCGATTTCGTTGATTCTGCACACTTCTAACAGCAGAATCATGAAGATTATCACTGAAAATGCATATCTCAGCTGGAACCCAACGAAACCGAAGATATTGCAGTTTCCGCATGTGAAACGCACTGTGGAGTGCTGATAACACCAGAAAACGTGTTTTTCGCATTCAATAGCACGAAAACAGCGATTTCGGTGATTCTGCACACTTCTAACAGCAGAATCATGAAGATTATCACTGTAAATGCATATCTCAGCTGGATCCCAACGAAACCGAAGATATCGCTGTTTCCGCATATCAAACGCATTGTAGAGTGCTGAAAGCACCAGGAAACGGGTTTTTCGAATTCAATAGCACGAAAACAGCTATTTCTGTGATTCTGCACACTTCTAACAGCAGAATCATGCAGATTATCACTGAAAATGCATATCTCAGCTGGAACTCAACCAAACCGAAGATATCGCTGTTTCCGCATATCAAACGCACTGTGCAGTGCTGAAAGCGCCAGGAAACGTGTTTTTCGCATTCAATCGCACGAAAACAGCGATTTCGGTGATTCTGCAAACTTCTAACAGCTGAATCATGCAGATTATCACTGAAAATGCATAACTCAGCTGGAACCCAACGAAACCGAAGATATTGCAGTTTCCGCATGTCAAACGCACTGTGGAGTGCTGATAACACCAGAAAACGTGTTTTTCGCAATCAATAGCACGAAAACAGCGATTTCGGTGATTCTGCACACTTCTAACAGTAGAATCATGAGGATTATCACTGGTAATGCATACCTCAGCTGGAACCCAACGAAACCGAAGATATCGCTGCTTCCGCAAATCACACGCACTGTGGAGTGCTGAAAGCGCCAGGTAACGTGTTTTTCGCATTCAACAGCACGAAAACAGCGATTTCGGTGATTCTGCACACTTCTAACAGTAGAATCATGAGGATTATCACTGATAATGCATATCTCAGCTGGAACCCAACGAAACCGAAGATATCGCTGTTTCCGCATGTCAATCGCACTGTGCAGTGCTGAAAGCGCCAGGAAACGTGTTTTTCGCATTCAATAGCACGAAAACAGCGATTTCGGTGATTCTGCATACTTCTCACAGAAGAATATCCAAGATTCTCGTAGAAAATGCATATCTCAGCTGGAAACCCAACGAAACCAAAGATATCGCTGTTTCCGCATATCAAACGCATTGTAGAGTGCTGAAAGCACCAGGAACCGTGTTTTTCGCATTCAATAGCACGAAAACAGCGATTTCGGTGATTCTGCACACTTCTAACAGCAGAATCATGCAGATTATCACTGAAAATGCGTATCTCAGCTGGAACCCAACGAAACCGAAGATATCGCTGTTTCCGCATATCAAACGCATTGTAGAGTGCTGAAAGCACCAGGAAACGTGTTTTTCGCATTCAATAGCACGAAAACAGCGATTTCGGTGATTCTGCACACATCTAACAGTAGAATCATGAAGATTATCACTGAAAATGCATATCTCAGCTGGAAACCCAACGAAACCGAAGATATCGCAGTTTCCGCATGTCAAACGCACTATGGAGTGCTGAAAACACCAGAAATCGTGTTTTTCGCATATAATAGCACGAAAACAGCGATTTCGGCGATTCTGCTCACTTCTAACAGTAGAATCATGAAGATTATCACTGAAAATGAATATCTCAGATGGAAACCCAATGAAACCGAAGATATCGCAGTTTCCGCATGGCAAACGCACTGTGGAGTGCTGATAACACCTGAAAACGTTTTTTTCGCATTCAATAGCACGAAAACAGCGATTTCGGTGATCCTGCACACTTCTAACAGCAGAATCATGCAGATTATCACTGAAAATGCATATCTCAGCTGGAACCCAACGAAACCAAAGATATCGCTGTTTCCGCATATCAAACGCATTGTAGAGTGCTGAAAGCACCAGGAACGTGTTTTTCGCTTTCAATAGCACGAAAACAGCGATTTCGGATATTCTGCATTCTTCTCACAGAAGCATATCCAAGATTCTCGTAGAAAATGCATATCTCAGCTGGAAACCCAACGAAACCGAAGATGTCGCAGTTTCCGCATGTCAAACGCACTGTGGAGTGCTGAAAACACCAGAAAACGTGTTTTTCGCATATAATAGCACGAAAACAGCGATTTCGGCGATTCTGCACACTTCTAACTGTAGAATCATGAAGATTATCACTGAAAATGCATATCTCCGATGGAAACCCAACGAAACCGAAGATATCTCAGTTTCCGCATGTCAAACGCACTATGGAGTGCTGAAAACACCAGAAATCATGTTTTTCGCATATAATAGCACGAAAACAGCGATTTCGGCGATTCTGCACACTTCTAACAGTAGAATCATGAAGATTATCACTGAAAATGCATATCTCAGATGGAAACCCAATGAAACCGAAGATATCGCAGTTTCCGCATATCAAACGCATTGTAGAGTGCTGAAAGCACCAGGAAACGTGCTTTTCGCATTCAATAGCACGAGAACAGCGATTTCGGTGATTCTGCGTACTTCTCGCAGAAGAATATCCAAGATTCTCGTAGAAAATGCATACCTCAGCTGGAAACCCAACGAAACCAAAGATGTCGCTGTTTCCGCATATCAAACGCATTGTAGAGTGCTGAAAGCACCAGGAAACGTGCTTTTCGCATTCAATAGCACGAGAACAGCGATTTCGGTGATTCTGCGTACTTCTCGCAGAAGAATATCCAAGATTCTCGTAGAAAATGCATACCTCATCTGGAAACCCAACGAAACCAAAGATATCGCTGTTTCCGCATATCAAACGCATTGTAGAGTGCTGAAAGCACCAGGAAACGTGTTTTTCGCAATCAATGCACGAAAACAGCTATTTCTGTGATTCTGCACACTTCTAACAGCAGAATCATGCAGATTATCACTGAAAATGCATATCTCAGCTGGAACCCAACGAAACCGAAGATATCGCTGTTTCCGCATATCAAACGCATTGTAGAGTGCTGAAAGCGCCAGGAAACGTGTTTTTCGCATTCAATAGCACGAAAACAGCGATTTCGGTGATTCTGCACACTTCTAACAGTAGAATCATGAAGATTATCACTGAAAATGCATATCTCAGCTGGAAACCCAACGAAACCGAAGATATCGCAGTTTCCACATATCAAACGCATTCTAGAGTGCTGAATGCACCAGGAAACGTGTTTTTCGCATTCAATAGCACGAAAACAGCGATTTCGGTGATTCTGCACACTTCTAACAGCAGAATCATGCAGATCATCACTGAAAATGCATATCTCATCTGGAACCCAACGAAACCGAAGATATCGCTGTTTCCGCATATCAAACGCATTGTAGAATGTTGAAAGCACCAGGAAACGTGTTTTTCGCATTCAATAGCACGAAAATAGCGATTTCGGTGATCCTGCACACTTCTAACAGCAGAATCATGCAGATTATCACTGAAAATGCATATCTCAGCTGGAAACCCAACGAAACCGAAGATATCGCAGTTTCCACATGTCAAACGCACTGTGGAGTGCTGATAACACCTGAAAACGTGTTATTCGCATTCAATAGCACGAAAACAGCGATTTCGGTGATTCTGCACACTTCTAACAGTAGAATCATGAAGATTATCACTGAAAATGCATATCTCAGCTGGAAACCCAACGAAACCAAAGATATCGCTGTTTCCGCATATCAAACGCATTGTAGAGTTCTGAAAGCACCAGGAAACGTGTTTTTCGCATTCAATAGCACGAAAACAGCGATTTCGGTGATCCTGCACACTTCTAACAGCAGAATCATGCAGATTATCACTGAAAATGCATATCTCAGCTGGAACCCAACGAAACCAAAGATATCGCTGTTTCCGCATATCAAACGCATTGTAGAGTGCTGAAAGCTCCAGGAAACGTGTTTTTCGCATTCAATAGCACGAAAACAGCGATTTCGGAGATTCTGCATTCTTCTCACAGAAGCATATCCAAGATTCTCGTAGAAAATGCATATCTCAGCTGGAATCTCAACGAAACCGAAGATACCGCAGTTTCCGCATGTGAAACGCACTGTGGAGTGCTGAAAACACCAGCAAACGTGTTTTTCGCATTCAACAGCACCAGAACAGCGATTTCGGTGATTCTGTATACTTCCCACAGAAGAATATCCAAGATTCTTGTAGAAAATGCATATCTCAGCTGGAAACCCAACGAAACCAAAGATATCGCTGTTTCCGCATATCAAACGGATTGTAGAGTGCTGAAAGCACCAGGAAACGTGTTTTTCGCATTCAATAGCACGAAAACAGCGATTTCGGAGATTCTGCATTCTTCTCACAGAAGCATATCCAAGATTCTCGTAGAAAATGCATATCTCAGCTGGAAACCCAACGAAACCGAAGATGTCGCAGTTTCCGCATGTCAAACGCACTGTGGAGTGCTGAAAACACCAGAAAACGTGTTTTTCGCATATAACAGCACAAAAACAGCGATTTCGGCGATTCTGCACACTTCTAACAGTAGAATCATGAAGATTATCACTGAAAATGCATATCTCAGATGGAAACCCAACGAAACCGAAGATATCTCAGTTTCCGCATGTCAAACGCACTATGGAGTGCTGAAAGCACCAGAAAACGTGTTTTTCGCATTGAACAGCACGAGAACAGCGATTTCGGTGATTCTGCATACTTCTCACAGAAGAATATCCAAGATTCGCGTAGAAAATGCATATCTCAGCTGGAATCCCAACGAAACCAAAGATATCGCTGTTTCCGCATATCAAACGCATTGTAGAGTGCTGAAAGCACGAGGAAACGTGTTTTTCGCATTCAATAGCACGAAAACAGCGATTTCGGTGATCCTGCACACTTCTAACAGCAGAATCATGCAGATTATCACTGAAAATGCATATCTCAGCTGGAACCCAACGAAACCAAAGATATCGCTGTTTCCGCATATCAAACGCATTGTAGAGTGTTGAAAGCACCAGGAAACATGTTTTTCGCATTCAATAGCACGAAAACAGCGATTTCGGTGATCCTGCACACTTCTAACAGCAGAATCATGCAGATTATCACTGAAAATGCATATCTCAGTTGGAAACCCAACGAAACCGAAGATATCGCAGTTTCCACATGTCAAACGCACTGTGGAGTGCTGATAACACCTGAAAACGTGTTATTCGCATTCAATAGCACGAAAACAGCGATTTCGGTGATTCTGCACACTTCTAACAGTAGAATCATGAAGATTATCACTGAAAATGCATATCTCAGCTGGAAACCCAACGAAACCGAAGATATCGCAGTTTCCGCATGTCAAACGCACTGTGGAGTGGTGATAATACCAGAAAACGCGTTTTTCGCATTCAATAGCACGAAAACAGCGATTTCGGTGATTCTGCACACTTGTCACAGCAGAATCATGAGGATTATCACTGATAATGCATATCTCAGCTGGAACCCAACGAAACCGAAGATATCGCTGATTCCGCATATCACACGCACTGTGGAGTGCTGAAAGCGCCAGGAAACGTGTTTTTCGCATTCAACAGCACGAGATCAGCGATTTCGGTGTTTCTGTATACTTCTCACAGAATAATATCCAAGATTCTCGTAGAAAATGCATATCTCAGCTGGAAACCCAACGAAACCAAAGATATCGCTGTTTCCGCATATCAAACGCATTGTAGAGTGCTGAAAGCACCAGGAAACGTGTTTTTCGCATTCAATAGCACGAAAACAGCGATTTCGGTGATCCTGCACACTTCCAACAGCAGAATCATGCAGATTATCACTGAAAATGCATATCTCAGCTGGAACCCAACGAAACCAAAGATATCGCTGTTTCCGCATATCAAACGCATTGTAGAGTGCTGAAAGCACCAGGAAACGTGTTTTTCGCATTCAATAGCACGAAAACAGCGATTTCGGAGATTCTGCATTCTTCTCACAGAAGCATATCCAAAATTCTCGTAGAAAATGCATATCTCAGCTGGAATCCCAACGAAACCGAAGATACCGCAGTTTCCGCATGTGAAACGCACTGTGGAGTGCTGAAAACACCAGCAAACGTGTTTTTCGCATTCAACAGCACCAGAACAGCGATTTCGGTGATTCTGTATACTTCCCACCGAAGAATATCCAAGATTCTTGTAGAAAATGCATATCTCAGCTGGAAACCCAACGAAACCAAAGATATCGCTGTTTCCGCATATCAAACGCATTGTAGAGTGCTGAAAGCACCAGGAAACGTGTTTTTCGCTTTCAATAGCACGAAAACAGCGATTTCGGAGATTCTGCATTCTTCTCACAGAAGCATATCCAAGATTCTCGTAGAAAATGCATATCTCAGCTGGAAACCCAACGAAACCGAAGATGTCGCAGTTTCCGCATGTCAAACGCACTGTGGAGTGCTGAAAACACCAGAAAACGTGTTTTTCGCATATAATAGCACGAAAACAGCGATTTCGGCGATTCTGCACACTTCTAACAGTAGAATCATGAAGATTATCACTGAAAATGCAAATCTCAGATGGAAACCCAACGAAACCGAAGATATCTCAGTTTCCGCATGTCAAACGCACTATGGAGTGCTGAAAGCACCAGAAAACGTGTTTTTCGCATTGAACAGCACGAGAACAGCGATTTCGGTGATTCTGCATACTTCTCACAGAAGAATATCCAAGATTCTCGTAGAAAATGCATATCTCAGCTGGAATCCCAACGAAGCCAAAGATATCGCTGTTTCCGCATATCAAACGCATTGTAGTGTGCTGAAAGCACCAGGAAACGTGTTTTTCGCATTCAATAGCACGAAAACAGCGATTTCGGTGATTCTGCACACTTCTAACAGCAGAATCATGCAGATTATCACTGAAAATGCATATCTCAGCTGGAACCCAACGAAACCGAAGATATCGCTGTTTCCGCATATCAAACGCATTGTAGAGTGCTGAAAGCACCAGGAAACGTGTTTTTCGCATTCAATAACACGTAAACAGCGATTTCGGTGATTCTGCACACTTCTAACAGTAGAATCATGAAGATTATCACTGAAAATGCATATCTCAGATGGAAACCCAATGAAACCGAAGATATCGCAGTTTCCGCATGTCAAACGCACTGTGGAGTGCTGATAACACCTGAAAACGTGTTTTTCGCATTCAATAGCACGAAAACAGCGATTTCGGTGATTCTGCATACTTCTCACATAAGAATATCCAAGATTCTCGTAGAAAATGCATATCTCACCTGGAAACCCAACGAAACCAAAGATGTCGCTGTTTCCGCATATCAAACGCATTGTAGAGTGCTGAAAGCACCAGGAAACGTGTTTTTCGCATTCAATAGCACGAGAACAGCGATTTCGGTGATTCTGCGTACTTCTCACAGAAGAATATCCAAGCTTCTCGTAGAAAATGCATACCTCAGCTGGAAACCCAACGAAACCAAAGATATCGCTGTTTCCGCATATCAAACGCATTGTAGAGTGCTGAAAGCACCAGGAAACGTGTTTTTCGCATTCAATAGCACGAAAACAGCGATTTCGGAGATTCTGCATTCTTCTCACAGAAGCATATCCAAGATTCTCGTAGAAAATGCATATCTCAGCTGGAAACCCAACGAAACCGAAGATGTCGCAGTTTCCGCATGTCAAACGCACTGTGGAGTGCTGAAAACACCAGAAAACGTGTTTTTCGCATATAATAGCACGAAAACAGCGATTTCGGCGATTCTGCACACTTCTAACAGTAGAATCATGAAGATTATCACTGAAAATGCAAATCTCAGCTGAAACCCAACGAAACCGAAGATATCGCTGTTTCCGCATATCACACGCACTGTGGAGTGCTGAAAGCGCCAGGAAACGTGTTTTTCGCATTCAACAGCACGAGAACAGCGATTTCGGTGATTCTGCATACTTCTCACAGAAGAATATCCAAGATTATCGTTGAAAAAACATGTCTCAGCTGGAAAACCCACGAAAACGAAGATATCGTGGTCTCCGCATATCAAGCGCACTGCGGAGTTCTGAATGCGCTAGGAAACGAGTTTTTCGTATTCAATAGCACGAAAACAGCGATTACGGAGATTCTGCATACTTCTCACAAAAGCATATCCAAGATTCTCGTAGAAAATGCATATCTCAAATGGAAACCCAACAAAACCGAAGATACCGCAGTTTCCGCATGTGAAGCGCACTGTGGAGTGCTGAAATCACCAGCAAACGTGTTTTTCGCATTCAATAGCACGAAAACAGCGATTTCGGTGATTCTGCACACTTGTAAAAGCTGAATCATGAAGAATATCACTGAAAATGCATATCTCAGCTGGAAACCCAACGATACCGAAGATATCGCAGTTTCCGCATGGCAAACGCACGGTGGAGAGCAGAAAACACCAGAAAACGTGTTTTTCGCTTTCAATAGCACGAAAACAGCGATTTCGGTGTTTCTGCATACTTCTCACAGAAGAATCTCGACGATTATCACTGAAAATGCATATCTCAGCCGGAAACCCCACGAAAACGAAGATTTCGCAGTTTCCGCATGTCAAACGCACTGCGGAGTGCTGAAAACACCAGCAAACGTGTTTTTCGCATTCAATAGCACGAAAACAGCGATTTCGGTGATTCTGCACACTTGTAAAAGCTGAATCATGAAGAATATCACTGAAAATGCATATCTCAGCTGGAAACCCAACGATACCGAAGATATCGCAGTTTCCGCATCGCAAACGCACGGTGGAGAGCAGAAAACACCAGAAAACGTGTTTTTCGCTTTCAATAGCACGAAAACAGCGATTTCGGTGTTTCTGCATACTTCTCACAGAAGAATCTCGACGATTATCACTGAAAATGCATATCTCAGCCGGAAACCCCACGAAAACGAAGATTTCGCAGTTTCCGCATGTGAAACGCACTGCGGAGTGCTGATAACACCAGAAAACGTGTTTTTCGCATTCAATAGCACGAAAACAGCGATTTCGGAGATTCTGCATACTTCTCACAAAAGCATATCCAAGATTCTCGTAGAAAATGCATATCTCAGCTGGAAATCCAACGAAACCGAAGATATCGCAGTTTCCGCATATCAACCGCACTATACAGTGCTGAAAACACCAGAAAACGTGTTTTTCGCTTTCAATAGCACGAAAACAGCGATTTCGGTGATTCTGCACACTTGTAAAAGCTGAATCATGAAGAATATCACTGAAAATGCATATCTCAGCTGGAAACCCAACGATACCGAAGATATCGCAGTTTCCGCATGGCAAACGCACGGTGGAGAGCAGAAAACACCAGAAAACGTGTTTTTCGCTTTCAATAGCACGAAAACAGCGATTTCGGTGTTTCTGCATACTTCTCACAGAAGAATCTCGACGATTATCACTGAAAATGCATATCTCAGCCGGAAACCCCACGAAAACGAAGATTTCGCAGTTTCCGCATGTCAAACGCACTGCGGAGTGCTGAAAACACCAGCAAACGTGTTTTTCGCATTCAATAGCACGAAAACAGCGATTTCGGTGATTCTGCACACTTGTAAAAGCTGAATCATGAAGAATATCACTGAAAATGCATATCTCAGCTGGAAACCCAACGATACCGAAGATATCGCAGTTTCCGCATCGCAAACGCACGGTGGAGAGCAGAAAACACCAGAAAACGTGTTTTTCGCTTTCAATAGCACGAAAACAGCGATTTCGGTGTTTCTGCATACTTCTCACAGAAGAATCTCGACGATTATCACTGAAAATGCATATCTCAGCCGGAAACCCCACGAAAACGAAGATTTCGCAGTTTCCGCATGTGAAACGCACTGCGGAGTGCTGATAACACCAGAAAACGTGTTTTTCGCATTCAATAGCACGAAAACAGCGATTTCGGAGATTCTGCATACTTCTCACAAAAGCATATCCAAGATTCTCGTAGAAAATGCATATCTCAGCTGGAAATCCAACGAAACCGAAGATATCGCAGTTTCCGCATATCAACCGCACTATACAGTGCTGAAAACACCAGAAAACGTGTTTTTCGCTTTCAATAGCACGAAAACTGCGATTTCGGTGATTCTGCACACTTTTAAAAGCAGAATCATGAAGAATATCACTGAAAATGCATATCTCATATGGAAACCCCACGAAAACGAAGATATCGCAGTTTCCGCATTTCAAACGCACTGTGCAGAGCTGAAATCACCAGAAAACGTGTTTTTCGCATTAGATAGCACGAAAACAGCGGTTTCTGTGATTTTGCATACTTCTCACAGAAGAATATCCAAGATTATCGTATAAAATGCATCCCTCAGCTGGAAACACCACGAAAACGAAGATATCGCAGTTTCGGGATATCAAACGCACTGTCGAGTGCTGAAAACACCAGAAGACGTGTTTTTCGTATTAAATAGCACGAAAACAGCGATTTCCATGATTCTGCACACTTGTAACAGCAGAATCATGAGAATTATCACTGAAAATGCATATCTCAGCTGGAAATCCAACGAAACCGAAGATATCGCAGTTTCCGCATATCAACCGCAGTATAGAGTGCTGAAAACACCAGAAAACGTGTTTGTCGCTTTCAATAGCACGAAAACAGCGATTTCGGTGATTCTGCACACTTGTAAAAGCAGAATCATGAAGAATATCACTGAAAATGCATATCTCATCTGGAAACCCCACGAAAACGAAGATATCGCAGTTTCCGCATTTCAAACGCACTGTGCAGAGCTGAAAACACCAGAAAACGTGTTTTTCGCATTAGATAGCACGAAAACAGCGGTTTCTGCGATTTTGCATACTTCTCACAGAAGAATATCCAAGATTATCGTATAAAATGCATCTCTCAGCTGGAAACACCACGAAAACGAAGATATCGCAGTTTCGGGATATCAAACGCACTGTCGAGTGCTGAAAACACCAGAAGACGTGTTTTTCGTATTAAATAGCACGAAAACAGCGCTTTCGGTGATTATGCACACTTGTCACAGAAGAAACCTGAAGATTATCACTGAAAATGCATATCACAGCTGGAAACCCAACGAAAACGAAGATATCGCTGTTTCCGCATATCAAACGCATTGTAGAGTGCTGAAAGCACCATAAAACGAGTTTTTCGCATTCAATAGCACGAAAACAGCGATTTCGGTGATCCTGCACACTTGTCACAGAAGAATCATGAAGATTATCACTGAAAATGCATATCTCAGCTGGAACCCAACGAAACCGAAGATATCGCTGTTTCCGCATATCAAACGCATTGTAGAGTGCTGAAAGCACCAGGAAACGTGTTTTTCGCTTTCAATAGCACGAAATCTGCTATTTCGGTGATTCTGCACACTTCTAACAGCAGAAACATGCAGATTATCACTGAAAATGCATATCTCAGCTGGAAGCCCAACGAAACCGGAGATATCGCAGTTTCCGCATATCAAACGCACTGTGGAGTGCTGAAAACACCAGAAAACGTGTTTTTCGCATTCAATAGCTCGAAAACAGCGATTTCGGTGATTATGCACACTTGTCACGGAAGAATCATGAAGATTATCACTGAAAATGCATATCTCAGCTGGAACCCAACGAAACCGAAGATATTGCAGTTTCCGCATGTCAAACGCACTGTGGAGCGCTGAAAACACCAGAAGACGTGTTTTTCGCATTCAATAGCACGAAAACAGCGATTTCGGTGATTCTGCATACTTCTCACAGAAGAATATCCACGATTCTCGTAGAAAATGCATATCTCAGCTGGAAACCCAACGAAACCAAAGATATCGCTGTTTCCGCATATCAAACGCATTGTAGAGTGCTGAAAGCACCAGGAAACGTGTTTTTCGCATTCAACAGCACGAAAACAGCGATTTCGGAGATTCTGCATACTTCTCACAGAACAATAACCAGATTATCGTAGAAAATGCATCTCTCAGCTGGAACCCAACGAAACCGAAGATATCGCTGTTTCGGCATATCAAACGCACTGTGGAGTGCTAAAACACCAGAAGACGTGTTTTTCGTATTAAATAGCACGAAAACAGCGATTTCGGTGATTCTGCACACTTGTCACAGAAGAATCATGAAGATTATCACTGAAAATGCATATCTCAGCTGGAACCCAACGAAACCGAAGATATCGCTGTTTCCGCATATCAAACGCATTGTAGAGTGCTGAAAGCACCAGGAAACGTGTTTTTCGCTTTCAATAGCACGAAATCTGCTATTTCGGTGATTCTGCACACTTCTAACAGCAGAAACATGCAGATTATCACTGAAAATGCATATCTCAGCTGGAAGCCCAACGAAACCGGAGATATCGCAGTTTCCGCATATCAAACGCACTGTGGAGTGCTGAAAACACCAGAAAACGTGTTTTTCGCATTCAATAGCTCGAAAACAGCGATTTCGGTGATTATGCACACTTGTCACGGAAGAATCATGAAGATTATCACTGAAAATGCATATCTCAGCTGGAAACCCAACGAAACCGAAGATGTCGCAGTTTCCGCATGTCAAACGCACTGTGGAGTGCTGAAAACACCAGAAAACGTGTTTTTCGCATATAATAGCACGAAAACAGCGATTTCGGCGATTCTGCACACTTCTAACAGTAGAATCATGAAGATTATCACTGAAAATGCAAATCTCAGATGGAAACCCAACGAAACCGAAGATATCTCAGTTTCCGCATGTCAAACGCACTATGGAGTGCTGAAAGCACCAGAAAACGTGTTTTTCGCATTGAACAGCACGAGAACAGCGATTTCGGTGATTCTGCATACTTCTCACAGAAGAATATCCAAGATTCTCGTAGAAAATGCATATCTCAGCTGGAATCCCAACGAAGCCAAAGATATCGCTGTTTCCGCATATCAAACGCATTGTAGTGTGCTGAAAGCACCAGGAAACGTGTTTTTCGCATTCAATAGCACGAAAACAGCGATTTCGGTGATTCTGCACACTTCTAACAGCAGAATCATGCAGATTATCACTGAAAATGCATATCTCAGCTGGAACCCAACGAAACCGAAGATATCGCTGTTTCCGCATATCAAACGCATTGTAGAGTGCTGAAAGCACCAGGAAACGTGTTTTTCGCATTCAATAACACGTAAACAGCGATTTCGGTGATTCTGCACACTTCTAACAGTAGAATCATGAAGATTATCACTGAAAATGCATATCTCAGATGGAAACCCAATGAAACCGAAGATATCGCAGTTTCCGCATGTCAAACGCACTGTGGAGTGCTGATAACACCTGAAAACGTGTTTTTCGCATTCAATAGCACGAAAACAGCGATTTCGGTGATTCTGCATACTTCTCACATAAGAATATCCAAGATTCTCGTAGAAAATGCATATCTCACCTGGAAACCCAACGAAACCAAAGATGTCGCTGTTTCCGCATATCAAACGCATTGTAGAGTGCTGAAAGCACCAGGAAACGTGTTTTTCGCATTCAATAGCACGAGAACAGCGATTTCGGTGATTCTGCATTCTTCTCACAGAAGCATATCCAAGATTCTCGTAGAAAATGCATATCTCAGCTGGAACCCAACGAAACCGTAGATATCGCTGTTTCCGCATATCAAACGCACTGTGGAGTGCTGAAAGCGCCAGGAAACGTGTTTTTCGCTTTCAATAGCACGAAAACAGCGATTTCGGAGATTCTGCATTCTTCTCACAGAAGCATATCCAAGATTCTCGTTGAAAATGCATATCTCAGCTGGAATCCCAACGAAACCGAAGATACCGCAGTTTCCGCATGTGAAACGCACTGTGGAGTGCTGAAAACACCAGCAAACGTGTTTTTCGCATTCAACAGCACCAGAACAGCGATTTCGGTGATTCTGTATACTTCCCACCGAAGAATATCCAAGATTCTTGTAGAAAATGCATATCTCAGCTGGAAACCCAACGAAACCAAAGATATCGCTGTTTCCGCATATCAAACGCATTGTAGAGTGCTGAAAGCACCAGGAAACGTGTTTTTCGCTTTCAATAGCACGAAAACAGCGATTTCGGAGATTCTGCATTCTTCTCACAGAAGCATATCCAAGATTCTCGTAGAAAATGCATATCTCAGCTGGAAACCCAACGAAACCGAAGATGTCGCAGTTTCCGCATGTCAAACGCACTGTGGAGTGCTGAAAACACCAGAAAACGTGTTTTTCGCATATAATAGCACGAAAACAGCGATTTCGGCGATTCTGCACACTTCTAACAGTAGAATCATGAAGATTATCACTGAAAATGCAAATCTCAGATGGAAACCCAACGAAACCGAAGATATCTCAGTTTCCGCATGTCAAACGCACTATGGAGTGCTGATAACACCTGAAAACGTGTTTTTCGCATTCAATAGCACGAAAACAGCGATTTCGGTGATTCTGCATACTTCTCACATAAGAATATCCAAGATTCTCGTAGAAAATGCATATCTCACCTGGAAACCCAACGAAACCAAAGATGTCGCTGTTTCCGCATATCAAACGCATTGTAGAGTGCTGAAAGCACCAGGAAACGTGTTTTTCGCATTCAATAGCACGAGAACAGCGATTTCGGTGATTCTGCGTACTTCTCACAGAAGAATATCCAAGATTCTCGTAGAAAATGCATACCTCAGCTGGAAACCCAACGAAACCAAAGATATCGCTGTTTCCGCATATCAAACGCATTGTAGAGTGCTGAAAGCACCAGGAAACGTGTTTTTCGCATTCAATAGCACGTAAACAGCGATTTCGGTGATTCTGCACACTTCTAACAGTAGAATCATGAAGATTATCACTGAAAATGCATATCTCAGATGGAAACCCAATGAAACCGAAGATATCGCAGTTTCCGCATGTCAAACGCACTGTGGAGTGCTGATAACACCTGAAAACGTGTTTTTCGCATTCAATAGCACGAAAACAGCGATTTCGGTGATTCTGCATACTTCTCACATAAGAATATCCAAGATTCTCGTAGAAAATGCATATCTCACCTGGAAACCCAACGAAACCAAAGATGTCGCTGTTTCCGCATATCAAACGCATTGTAGAGTGCTGAAAGCACCAGGAAACGTGTTTTTCGCATTCAATAGCACGAGAACAGCGATTTCGGTGATTCTGCGTACTTCTCACAGAAGAATATCCAAGATTCTCGTAGAAAATGCATACCTCAGCTGGAAACCCAACGAAACCAAAGATATCGCTGTTTCCGCATATCAAACGTATTGTAGAGTGCTGAAAGCACCAGGAAACGTGTTTTTCGCAATCAATAGCACGAAAACAGCTATTTCTGTGATTCTGCACACTTCTAACAGCAGAATCATGCAGATTATCACTGAAAATGCATATCTCAGCTGGAACCCAACGAAACCGAAGATATCGCAGTTTCCGCATGTCAAACGCATTGTAGAGTGCTGAAAGCACCAGGAAACGTGTTTTTCGCATTCAATAGTACGAAAACAGCGATTTCGGTGATTCTGCACACTTCTAACAGTAGAATCATGAAGATTATCACTGTAAATGCATATCCCAGCTGGAAATCCAACGAAACCGAAGATATCGCAGTTTCGGCATGTCAAACGCACTGTGGAGTGTTGATAATACCAGAAAACGTGTTTTTCGCATTCAATAGCACGAAAACTGCGATTTCGGTGATTCTGCACACTTGTCACAGCAGAATCATGAGGATTATCGCTGATAATGCATATCTCAGCTGGAACCCAACGAAACCGAAGATATCGCTGTTTCCGCATATCACACGCACTGTGGAGTGCTGAAAGCGCCAGGAAACGTGTTTTTCGCATTCAACAGCACGAGAACAGCGATTTCGGTGATTCTGTATACTTCTCACACAAGAATATCCTAGATTCTCGTAGAAAATGCATATCTCAGCTGGAAACCCAACGAAACCAAAGATATCGCTGTTTCCGCATATCAAACGCATTGTAGAGCGCTGATAGCACCAGGAAGCGTGTTTTTCGCATTCAATAGCACGAGAACAGCGATTTCGGTGATTCTGCATACTTCTCACAGAATAATATCCAAGATTCTCGTAGAAAATGCATATCTCAGCTGGAAACCCAACGAAACCAAAGATATCGCTGTTTCCACATATCAAACGCATTGTAGAGTGCTGAAAGCACCAGGAAACGTGTTTTTCGCATTCAATAGCACGAAAACAGCGATTTCGGTGATTCTGCACACTTCTAACAGCAGAATCATGCAGATTATCACTGAAAATGCATATCTCATCTGGAACCCAACGAAACCGAAGATATCGCTGTTTCCGCATATCAAACGCATTGTAGAGTGTTGAAAGCACCAGGAAACGTGTTTTTCGCATTCAATAGCACGAAAACAGCGATTTCGGTGATCCTGCACACTTCTAACAGCAGAATCATGCAGATTATCACTGAAAATGCATATCTCAGCTGGAAACCCAACGAAACCGAAGATATCGCAGTTTCCACATGTCAAACGCACTGTGGAGTGCTGATAACACCTGAAAACGTGTTATTCGCATTCAATAGCACGAAAACAGCGATTTCGGTGATTCTGCACACTTCTAACAGTAGAATCATGAAGATTATCACTGAAAATGCATATCTCAGCTGGAAACCCAACGAAACCGAAGATATCGCAGTTTCCGCATGTCAAACGCACTGTGGAGTGTTGATAATACCAGAAAACGTGTTTTTCGCATTCAATAGCACGAAAACAGCGATGTCGGTGATTCTGCACACTTGTCACAGCAGAATCATGGGGATTATCACTGATAATGCATATCTCAGCTGGAACCCAACGAAACCGAAGATATCGCTGATTCCGCATATCACACGCACTGTGGAGTGCTGAAAGCGCCAGGAAACGTGTTTTTCGCATTCAACAGCACGAGAACAGCGATTTCGGTGATTCTGTATACTTCTCACAGAAGAATATCCAAGATTCTCGTAGAAAATGCATATCTCAGCTGGAAACCCAACGAAACCAAAGATATCGCTGTTTCCGCATATCAAACGCATTGTAGAGTGCTGAAAGCACCAGGAAACGTGTTTTTCGCATTCAATAGCACGAAAACAGCGATTTCGGAGATTCTGCATTCTTCTCACAGAAGCATATCCAAGATTCTCGTAGCAAATGCATATCTCAGCTGGGATCCCAACGAAACCGAAGATACCGCAGTTTCCGCATGTGAAACGCACTGTGGAGTGCTGAAAACACCAGCAAACGTGTTTTTCGCATTCAACAGCACCAGAACAGCGATTTCGGTGTTTCTGTATACTTCCCACAGAAGAATATCCAAGATTCTTGTAGAAAATGCATATCTCAGCTGGAAACCCAACGAAACCGAAGATATCGCTGATTCCGCATATCACACGCACTGTGGAGTGCTGAAAGCGCCAGGAAACGTGTTTTTCGCATTCAACAGCACGAGAACAGCGATTTCGGTGATTCTGTATACTTCTCACAGAAGAATATCCAAGATTCTCGTAGAAAATGCATATCTCAGCTGGAAACCCAACGAAACCAAAGATATCGCTGTTTCCGCATATCAAACGCATTGTAGAGTGCTGAAAGCACCAGGAAACGTGTTTTTCGCATTCAATAGCACGAAAACAGCGATTTCGGAGATTCTGCATTCTTCTCACAGAAGCATATCCAAGATTCTCGTAGAAAATGCATATCTCAGCTGGAACCCAACGAAACCGTAGATATCGCTGTTTCCGCATATCAAACGCACTGTGGAGTGCTGAAAGCGCCAGGAAACGTGTTTTTCGCTTTCAATAGCACGAAAACAGCGATTTCGGAGATTCTGCATTCTTCTCACAGAAGCATATCCAAGATTCTCGTAGAAAATGCATATCTCAGCTGGAAACCCAACGAAACCGAAGATGTCGTAGTTTCCGCATGTCAAACGCACTGTGGAGTGCTGAAAACACCAGAAAACGTGTTTTTCGCATATAATAGCACGAAAACAGCGATATCGGCGATTCTGCACACTTCTAACAGTAGAATCATGAAGATTATCACTGAAAATGCATATCTCAGATGGAAACCCAACGAAACCGAAGATATCGCAGTTTCCGCATGTCAAACGCACTATGGAGTGCTGAAAGCACCAGAAAACGTGGTTTTCGCATTGAACAGCACGAGAACAGCGATTTCGGTGATTCTGCATACTTCTCACAGAAGAATATCCAAGATTCTCGTAGAAAATGCATATCTCAGCTGGAATCCCAACGAAACCAAAGATATCGCTGTTTCCGCATATCAAACGCATTGTAGAGTGCTGAAAGCACCAGGAAACGTGTTTTTCGCATACAATAGCACGAAAACAGCGATTTCGGTGATTCCGAACACTTCTAACAGCAGAATCATGCAGATTATCACTGAAAATGCATATCTCAGCTGGAACCCAACGAAACCGAAGATATCGCTGTTTTCGCATATCAAACGCATTGTAGAGTGCTGAAAGCACCAGGAAACGTGTTTTTCGCATTCAATAGCACGACAACAGCGATTTCCGGGATTCTGCACATGTCTAACAGTAGAATCATGAAGATTATCACTGAAAATGCATATCTCAGCTGGAACCCAACGAAACCGAAGATATCGCTGTTTCCGCATATCAAACGCATTGTAGAGTGCTGAAAGCACCAGGAAACGTGTTTTTCGCATTCAATAGCACGAAAACAGCGATTTCGGTGATTCTGCACACTTCTAACAGTAGAATCATGAAGATTATCACTGAAAATGCATATTTCAGCTGGAAACCCAACGAAACCGAAGATATCGCAGTTTCCGCATGTCAAACGCACTGTGGAGTGTTGATAATACCAGGAAACGATTTTTTCGCATTCAATAGCACGAAAACAGCGATTTCGGAGATTCTGCATTCTTCTCACAGTAGCATATCCAAGATTCAAGTAGAAAATGCATATCTCAGCTGGAAACCCAACGAAACCGAAGATACCGCAGTTTCCGCATGTGAAACGCACTGTGGAGTGCTGAAAACGCCAGCAAACGTGTTTTTCGCATTCACAGCACCAGAACAGCGATTTCGGTGATTCAGCATACTCCCCACAGAAGAATATCCAAGATTCTCGTAGAAAATGCATATCTCAGCTGGAAACCCAACGAAACCAAAGATATCGCTGTTTCCGCATATCAAACGCACTGTGGAGTGCTGAAAGCGCCAGGAAACGTGTTTTTCGCTTTCAATAGCACGAAAACAGCGATTTCGGAGATTCTGCATTCTTCTCACAGAAGCATATCCAAGATTCTCGTAGAAAATGCATATCTCAGCTGGAACCCAACGAAACCGTAGATATCGCTGTTTCCGCATATCAAACGCACTGTGGAGTGCTGAAAGCGCCAGGAAACGTGTTTTTCGCATTCAATAGCACGAGAACGGCGATTTCGGTGATTCTGCATTCTTCTCACAGAAGCATATCCAAGATTCTCGTAGAAAATGCATATCTCAGCTGGAACCCAACGAAACCGTAGATATCGCTGTTTCCGCATATCAAACGCACTGTGGAGTGCTGAAAGCGCCAGGAAACGTGTTTTTCGCTTTCAATAGCACGAAAACAGCGATTTCGGAGATTCTGCATTCTTCTCACAGAAGCATATCCAAGATTCTCGTAGAAAATGCATATCTCAGCTGGAAACCCAACGAAACCGAAGATGTCGCAGTTTCCGCATGTCAAACGCACTGTGGAGTGCTGAAAACACCAGAAAACGTGTTTTTCGCATATAATAGCACGAAAACAGCGATTTCGGCGATTCTGCACACTTCTAACAGTAGAATCATGAAGATTATCACTGAAAATGCATATCTCAGCTGGAAACCCAACGAAACCGAAGATATCGCAGTTTCCGCATGTCAAACGCACTGTGGAGTGTTGATAATACCAGAAAACGTGTTTTTCGCATTTAATAGCACGAAAACAGCGATTTCGGTGATTCTGCATACTTGTCACAGCAGAATCATGAGGATTATCACTGATAATGCATATCTCAGCTGGAACCCAACGAAACCGAAGATATCGCTGTTTCCGCATATCAAACGCACTGTGGAGTCCTGAAAGCGCCAGGAAACGATTTTTTCGCATTCAATTGCACGAAAACAGCGATTTCGGAGATTCTGCATTCTTCTCACAGAAGCATATCCAAGATTCTCGTAGAAAATGCATATCTCAGCTGGAAACCCAACGAAACCGAAGATACCGCAGTTTCCGCATGTGAAACGCACTGTGGAGTGCTGAGAACGCCAGCAAACGTGTTTTTCGCATTCACAGCACCAGAACAGCGATTTCGGTGATTCTGCATACTCCCCACAGAAGAATATCCAAGATTCTTGTAGAAAATGCATATCTCAGCTGGAAACCCAACGAAACCAAAGATATCGCTGTTTCCGCATATCAAACGCATTGTAGAGTGCTGACAGCACCAGGAAACGTGTTTTTCGCATTCAATGGCACGAGAACAGCGATTTCGGTGATTCTGCATTCTTCTCACAGAAGCATATCCAAGATTCTCGTAGAAAATGCATATCTCATCTGGAACCCAACGAAACCGTAGATATCGCTGCTTCCGCATATCAAACGCACTGTGGAGTGCTGAAAGCGCCAGGAAACGTGTTTTTCGCTTTCAATAGCACGAAAACAGCGATTTCGGAGATTCTGCATTCTTCTCACAGAAGCATATCCAAGATTCTCGTAGAAAATGCATATCTCAGCTGGAACCCAACGAAACCGTAGATATCGCTGTTTCCGCATATCAAACGCACTGTGGAGTGCTGAAAGCGCCAGGAAACGTGTTTTTCGCTTTCAATAGCACGAAAACAGCGATTTCGGAGATTCTGCATTCTTCTCACAGAAGCATATCCAAGATTCTCGTAGAAAATGCATATCTCAGCTGGAAACCCAACGAAACCGAAGATGTCGCAGTTTCCGCATGTCAAACGCACTGTGGAGTGCTGAAAACACCAGAAAACGTGTTTTTCGCATATAATAGCACGAAAACAGCGATTTCGGCGATTCTGCACACTTCTGACAGTAGAATCATGAAGATTATCACTGAAAATGCATATCTCAGCTGGAAACCCAACGAAACCGACGATATCGCAGTTTCCGCATGTCAAACGCACTGTGGAGTGTTGATAATACCAGAAAACGTGTTTTTCGCATTTAATAGCACGAAAACAGCGATTTCGGTGATTCTGCATACTTGTCACAGCAGAATCATGAGGATTATCACTGATAATGCATATCTCAGCTGGAACCCAACGAAACCGAAGATATCGCTGTTTCCGCATATCAAACGCACTGTGGAGTCCTGAAAGCGCCAGGAAACGATTTTTTCGCATTCAATTGCACGAAAACCGCGATTTCGGAGATTCTGCATTCTTCTCACAGAAGCATATCCAAGATTCTCGTAGAAAATGCATATCTCAGCTGGAAACCCAACGAAACCGAAGATACCGCAGTTTCCGCATGTGAAACGCACTGTGGAGTGCTGAGAACGCCAGCAAACGTGTTTTTCGCATTCACAGCACCAGAACAGCGATTTCGGTGATTCTGCATACTCCCCACAGAAGAATATCCAAGATTCTTGTAGAAAATGCATATCTCAGCTGGAAACCCAACGAAACCAAAGATATCGCTGTTTCCGCATATCAAACGCATTGTAGAGTGCTGACAGCACCAGGAAACGTGTTTTTCGCATTCAATGGCACGAGAACAGCGATTTCGGTGATTCTGCATTCTTCTCACAGAAGCATATCCAAGATTCTCGTAGAAAATGCATATCTCAGCTGGAAACCCAACGAAACCGAAGATGTCGCAGTTTCCGCATGTCAAACGCACTGTGGAGTGCTGAAAACACCAGAAAACGTGTTTTTCGCATATAATAGCACGAAAACAGCGATTTCGGCGATTCTGCACACTTCTAACAGTAGAATCATGAAGATTATCACTGAAAATGCATATATCAGATGGAAACCCAACGAAACCGAAGATATCGCAGTTTCCGCATGTCAAACGCACTATGGAGTGCTGAAAGCACCAGAAAACGTGTTTTTCGCATTGAACAGCACGAGAACAGCGATTTCGGTGATTCTGCATACTTCTCACAGAAGAATATCCAAGATTCTCGTAGAAAATGCATATCTCAGCTGGAATCCCAACGAAACCAAAGATATCGCTGTTTCCGCATATCAAACGCATTGTAGAGTGCTGAAAGCACCAGGAAACGTGTTTTTCGCATTCAATAGCACGAAAACTGCGATATCGGTGATTCTGCACACTTCTAACAGTAGAATCATGAAGATTGTCACTGAAAATGCATATCTCAGCTGGAACCCCAACGAAACCGAAGATATCGCAGTTTCCGCATGTCAAACGCACTATGGAGTGCTGAAAACACCTGAAATCGTGTTTTTCGCATATAATAGCACGAAAACAGCGATTTCGGCGATTCTGCACACTTCTAACAGTAGAATCATGAAGATTATCACTGAAAATGCATATTTCAGATGGAAACCCAATGAAACCGAAGATATCGCAGTTTCCGAATGTCAAACGCACTGTGGAGTGCTGATAACACCTGAAAACGTGTTTTTCGCACTCAATAGCACGAAAACAGCGATTTCGGTGATTCTGCATACTTCTCACAGAAGAATATCCAAGATTCTCGTAGAAAATGCATATCTCAGCTGGAAACCCAACGAAACCGAAGATATCGCAGTTTCCACATGCCAAACGCACTGTGGAGTGCTCATAACACCTGAAAACGTGTTTTTCGCATTCAATAGCACGAAAACAGCGATTTCGGTGATCCTCCACACTTCTAACAGCAGAATCATGCAGATTATCACTGAAAATGCATATCTCAGCTGGAAACCCAACGAAACCGAAGATATCGCAGTTTCCACATGCCAAACGCACTGTGGAGTGCTCATAACACCTGAAAACGTGTTTTCCGCATTCAATAGCACGAAAACAGCGATTTCGGTGATTCTGCACACTTCTAACAGTAGAATCATGAAGATTATCACTGAAAATGCATATCTCAGCTGGAAACCCAACGAAACCGAAGATATCGCAGTTTCCACATGCCAAACGCACTGTGGAGTGCTCATAACACCTGAAAACGTGTTTTTCGCACTCAATAGCACGAAAACAGCGATTTCGGTGATTCTGCATACTTCTCACAGAAGAATATCCAAGATTCTCGTAGAAAATGCATATCTCAGCTGGAAACCCAACGAAACCGAAGATATCGCAGTTTCCACATGCCAAACGCACTGTGGAGTGCTGATAACACCTGAAAACGTGTTTTTCGCACTCAATAGCACGAAAACAGCGATTTCGGTGATTCTGCATACTTCTCACAGAAGAATATCCACGATTCTCGTAGAAAATGCATATCTCAGCTGGAATCCCAACGAAACCAAAGATATCGCTGTTTCCGCATATCAAACGCATTGTAGAGTGCTGAAAGCACCAGGAAACGTGTTTTTCGCATTCAATAGCACGAAAACAGCGATTTCGGTGATCCTCCACACTTCTAACAGCAGAATCATGCAGATTATCACTGAAAATGCATATCTCAGCTGGAAACCCAACGAAACCGAAGATATCGCAGTTTCCACATGCCAAACGCACTGTGGAGTGCTCATAACACCTGAAAACGTGTTTTCCGCATTCAATAGCACGAAAACAGCGATTTCGGTGATTCTGCACACTTCTAACAGTAGAATCATGAAGATTATCACTGAAAATGCATATCTCAGCTGGAAACCCAACGAAACCGAAGATATCGCAGTTTCCGCATGTCAAACGCACTGTGGAGTGTTGATAATACCAGAAAACGTGTTTTTCGCATTCAATAGCACGAATACTGCGATTTCGGTGAATCTGCACACTTGTCACAGCAGAATCATGAGGATTATCACTGATAATGCATATCTCAGCTGAAACCCAACGAAACCGAAGATATCGCTGTTTCCGCATATCACACGCACTGTGGAGTGCTGAAAGCGCCAGGAAACGTGTTTTTCGCATTCAACAGCACGAGAACAGCGATTTCGGTGATTCTGCATACTTCTCACAGAAGAATATCCAAGATTATCGTTGAAAAAACATGTCTCAGCTGGAAAACCCACGAAAACGAAGATATCGTGGTCTCCGCATATCAAGCGCACTGCGGAGTTCTGAATGCGCTAGGAAACGAGTTTTTCGTATTCAATAGCACGAAAACAGCGATTACGGAGATTCTGCATACTTCTCACAAAAGCATATCCAAGATTCTCGTAGAAAATGCATATCTCAAATGGAAACCCAACAAAACCGAAGATACCGCAGTTTCCGCATGTGAAGCGCACTGTGGAGTGCTGAAATCACCAGCAAACGTGTTTTTCGCATTCAATAGCACGAAAACAGCGATTTCGGTGATTCTGCACACTTGTAAAAGCTGAATCATGAAGAATATCACTGAAAATGCATATCTCAGCTGGAAACCCAACGATACCGAAGATATCGCAGTTTCCGCATGGCAAACGCACGGTGGAGAGCAGAAAACACCAGAAAACGTGTTTTTCGCTTTCAATAGCACGAAAACAGCGATTTCGGTGTTTCTGCATACTTCTCACAGAAGAATCTCGACGATTATCACTGAAAATGCATATCTCAGCCGGAAACCCCACGAAAACGAAGATTTCGCAGTTTCCGCATGTCAAACGCACTGCGGAGTGCTGAAAACACCAGCAAACGTGTTTTTCGCATTCAATAGCACGAAAACAGCGATTTCGGTGATTCTGCACACTTGTAAAAGCTGAATCATGAAGAATATCACTGAAAATGCATATCTCAGCTGGAAACCCAACGATACCGAAGATATCGCAGTTTCCGCATCGCAAACGCACGGTGGAGAGCAGAAAACACCAGAAAACGTGTTTTTCGCTTTCAATAGCACGAAAACAGCGATTTCGGTGTTTCTGCATACTTCTCACAGAAGAATCTCGACGATTATCACTGAAAATGCATATCTCAGCCGGAAACCCCACGAAAACGAAGATTTCGCAGTTTCCGCATGTGAAACGCACTGCGGAGTGCTGATAACACCAGAAAACGTGTTTTTCGCATTCAATAGCACGAAAACAGCGATTTCGGAGATTCTGCATACTTCTCACAAAAGCATATCCAAGATTCTCGTAGAAAATGCATATCTCAGCTGGAAATCCAACGAAACCGAAGATATCGCAGTTTCCGCATATCAACCGCACTATACAGTGCTGAAAACACCAGAAAACGTGTTTTTCGCTTTCAATAGCACGAAAACTGCGATTTCGGTGATTCTGCACACTTTTAAAAGCAGAATCATGAAGAATATCACTGAAAATGCATATCTCATATGGAAACCCCACGAAAACGAAGATATCGCAGTTTCCGCATTTCAAACGCACTGTGCAGAGCTGAAATCACCAGAAAACGTGTTTTTCGCATTAGATAGCACGAAAACAGCGGTTTCTGTGATTTTGCATACTTCTCACAGAAGAATATCCAAGATTATCGTATAAAATGCATCCCTCAGCTGGAAACACCACGAAAACGAAGATATCGCAGTTTCGGGATATCAAACGCACTGTCGAGTGCTGAAAACACCAGAAGACGTGTTTTTCGTATTAAATAGCACGAAAACAGCGATTTCCATGATTCTGCACACTTGTAACAGCAGAATCATGAGAATTATCACTGAAAATGCATATCTCAGCTGGAAATCCAACGAAACCGAAGATATCGCAGTTTCCGCATATCAACCGCAGTATAGAGTGCTGAAAACACCAGAAAACGTGTTTGTCGCTTTCAATAGCACGAAAACAGCGATTTCGGTGATTCTGCACACTTGTAAAAGCAGAATCATGAAGAATATCACTGAAAATGCATATCTCATCTGGAAACCCCACGAAAACGAAGATATCGCAGTTTCCGCATTTCAAACGCACTGTGCAGAGCTGAAAACACCAGAAAACGTGTTTTTCGCATTAGATAGCACGAAAACAGCGGTTTCTGCGATTTTGCATACTTCTCACAGAAGAATATCCAAGATTATCGTATAAAATGCATCTCTCAGCTGGAAACACCACGAAAACGAAGATATCGCAGTTTCGGGATATCAAACGCACTGTCGAGTGCTGAAAACACCAGAAGACGTGTTTTTCGTATTAAATAGCACGAAAACAGCGCTTTCGGTGATTATGCACACTTGTCACAGAAGAAACCTGAAGATTATCACTGAAAATGCATATCACAGCTGGAAACCCAACGAAAACGAAGATATCGCTGTTTCCGCATATCAAACGCATTGTAGAGTGCTGAAAGCACCATAAAACGAGTTTTTCGCATTCAATAGCACGAAAACAGCGATTTCGGTGATCCTGCACACTTGTCACAGAAGAATCATGAAGATTATCACTGAAAATGCATATCTCAGCTGGAACCCAACGAAACCGAAGATATCGCTGTTTCCGCATATCAAACGCATTGTAGAGTGCTGAAAGCACCAGGAAACGTGTTTTTCGCTTTCAATAGCACGAAATCTGCTATTTCGGTGATTCTGCACACTTCTAACAGCAGAAACATGCAGATTATCACTGAAAATGCATATCTCAGCTGGAAGCCCAACGAAACCGGAGATATCGCAGTTTCCGCATATCAAACGCACTGTGGAGTGCTGAAAACACCAGAAAACGTGTTTTTCGCATTCAATAGCTCGAAAACAGCGATTTCGGTGATTATGCACACTTGTCACGGAAGAATCATGAAGATTATCACTGAAAATGCATATCTCAGCTGGAACCCAACGAAACCGAAGATATTGCAGTTTCCGCATGTCAAACGCACTGTGGAGCGCTGAAAACACCAGAAGACGTGTTTTTCGCATTCAATAGCACGAAAACAGCGATTTCGGTGATTCTGCATACTTCTCACAGAAGAATATCCACGATTCTCGTAGAAAATGCATATCTCAGCTGGAAACCCAACGAAACCAAAGATATCGCTGTTTCCGCATATCAAACGCATTGTAGAGTGCTGAAAGCACCAGGAAACGTGTTTTTCGCATTCAACAGCACGAAAACAGCGATTTCGGAGATTCTGCATACTTCTCACAGAACAATAACCAGATTATCGTAGAAAATGCATCTCTCAGCTGGAACCCAACGAAACCGAAGATATCGCTGTTTCGGCATATCAAACGCACTGTGGAGTGCTAAAACACCAGAAGACGTGTTTTTCGTATTAAATAGCACGAAAACAGCGATTTCGGTGATTCTGCACACTTGTCACAGAAGAATCATGAAGATTATCACTGAAAATGCATATCTCAGCTGGAACCCAACGAAACCGAAGATATCGCTGTTTCCGCATATCAAACGCATTGTAGAGTGCTGAAAGCACCAGGAAACGTGTTTTTCGCTTTCAATAGCACGAAATCTGCTATTTCGGTGATTCTGCACACTTCTAACAGCAGAAACATGCAGATTATCACTGAAAATGCATATCTCAGCTGGAAGCCCAACGAAACCGGAGATATCGCAGTTTCCGCATATCAAACGCACTGTGGAGTGCTGAAAACACCAGAAAACGTGTTTTTCGCATTCAATAGCTCGAAAACAGCGATTTCGGTGATTATGCACACTTGTCACGGAAGAATCATGAAGATTATCACTGAAAATGCATATCTCAGCTGGAAACCCAACGAAAACGAAGATATCACAGTTTCCGCGTGTCAAACGCACTGTGGAGTGCAGAAAACACCAGAAAACGTGTTTTTCGCATTCAATAGCACGAAAACAGCGGTTTCTGTGATTCTGCATCCTTCTCACAGAAGAATATGCAAGATTATCGTATAAAATGCGTATCTCAGCTAGAAAACGCACGATAGCATAAATATCGCAGTTTCCGCATATCAAACGCACTGTGGAGTGCTGGAACAGCAAGAAACGTGTTATTTCGCATTCATTAGCACGAAAACAGCGGTATCGGTGATTCTGCACACTTGTCACAGCAGAATCATGAAGATTATCACTGAAAATGCATATCTCAGCTGGAAACCCCACGAAAACGAAGATATCGCAGTTTCCTCATACCAAACGCACTGTGGAGTGCTGGAACACAAGAAGCGTGTTATTTCGCATTAAATAGCAGTAAGCCAGCGATTTCGGTGATTATGCACACTTGTCACAGAAGAAACCTGAAGATTATCACTGAAAATGCATATCACAGCTGGAAACCCAACGAAAACGAAGATATCGCAGTTTCCGCATGTCAAACGCACTGTGGAGTGCTGGTACGCAAGAAACGTGTTACTTCGCACTAAATAGCACGAAAACAGCGATTTCGGCGATTCAGCAAACTTGTGACAGAAGAATCTCGAAGATTATGACTGAAAATGCATAACTCAGCTGGAAACCCCACGAAACCGAAGATATCGCAGTTTCCGCATATCAAACGCACTGTGGAGTGCTGAAAACACCAGAACACGTGTTTTTCGCTTTCAGTAGCACGAAAACAGCGATTTCGGTGATTCTGCATACTTCTCACAGAAGAATATCCACGATTCTCGTAGAAAATGCATATCTCAGCTGGAATCCCAACGAAACCAAAGATATCGCTGTTTCCGCATATCAAACGCCATGTAGAGTGCTGAAAGCACCATAAAACGAGTTTTTCGCATTCAATAGCACGAAAACAGCGATTTCGGTGATCCTGCACACATCTAACAGCAGAATCATGCAGATTATCACTGAAAATGCATATCTCAGCTGGAAACCCCACGAAAACGAAGAAATCGCAGTTTCCTCATACCAAACGCACTGTGGAGTGCTGGAACACAAGAAGCGTGTTATTTCGCATTAAATAGCAGTAAGCCAGCGATTTCGGTGATTATGCACACTTGTCACAGAAGAAACCTGAAGATTATCACTGAAAATGCATATCACAGCTGGAAACCCAACGAAAACGAAGATATCGCTGTTTCCGCATATCAAACGCATTGTAGAGTGCTGAAAGCACCATAAAACGAGTTTTTCGCATTCAATAGCACGAAAACAGCGATTTCGGTGATCCTGCACACATCTAACAGCAGAATCATGCAGATTATCACTGAAAATGCATATTTCAGCTGGAACCCAACGAAACCGAAGATATTGCAGTTTCCGCATGTCAAACGCACTGTGGAGCGCTGAAAACACCAGAAGACGTGTTTTTCGCATTCAATAGCACGAAAACAGCGATTTCGGTGATTCTGCATACTTCTCACAGAAGAATATCCACGATTCTCGTAGAAAATGCATATCTCAGCTGGAACCCAACGAAACCGAAGATATCGCTGTTTCGGCATATCAAACGCACTGTGGAGTGCTAAAACACCAGAAGACGTGTTTTTCGTATTAAATAGCACGAAAACAGCGATTTCGGTGATTCTGCACACTTGTCACAGAAGAATCATGAAGATTATCACTGAAAATGCATATCTCAGCTGGAACCCAACGAAACCGAAGATATCGCTGTTTCCGCATATCAAACGCATTGTAGAGTGCTGAAAGCACCAGGAAACGTGTTTTTCGCTTTCAATAGCACGAAATCTGCTATTTCGGTGATTCTGCACACTTCTAACAGCAGAAACATGCAGATTATCACTGAAAATGCATATCTCAGCTGGAACCCAACGAAACCGAAGATATCGCAGTTTCCGCATCTCAAACGCACTATGGAGAGCTGAATACACCAGAAAACGTGTTTTTCGCATTTAATAGCACGAAAACAGCGATTTCGCTGATTCTGCACACATGTCACAGAAGAATCATGAAGGTTATCACTGAAAATGCATATCTCAGCTGGAACCCAACGAAACCGAAGATACCGCAGTTTCCGCATGTGAAACGCACTGTGGTGCGCTGAAAGCTTCAGGAAACGTGTATTTCGCATTCAATAGCACGAAAACAGCGATTACGGAGATTATGCATCTTTCTCACAGAAACATATCCAAGATTCTCGTACTAAATGCATATCTCAGCGGGAAACCTAACGAAACCGAAGATATCGCAGTTTCCGCATGTGAAACGCACTGTGGAGTGCTGAAAACACCAGCAAACGTGTTTTTCGCATTCAATAGCACGAGAATAGCGATTTCGGTGATTCTGCAGACTTTTCACAGAAGAATATCCAAGATTCTCGTAGAAAATGCATATCTCAGCTGGAAACCCAACGAAACCGAAGATATCGCAGTTTTGGCATATCAAACGCACTGTGGAGTGCTAAAACACCAGAAGACGTGTTTTTCGTATTAAATAGCACTAAAACAGCGATTTCGGTGATTCTGCACACTTCTAACAGCAGAATCATGCAGATTATCACTGAAAATGCATATCTCAGCTGGAACCCAACGAAACCGAAGATATTGCAGTTTCCGCATGTCAAACGCACTGTGGAGCGCTGATAACACCAGAAAACGTGTTTTTCGCATTCAATAGCACGAAAACAGCGATTTCGTTGATTCTGCACACTTCTAACAGCAGAATCATGAAGATTATCACTGAAAATGCATATCTCAGCTGGAACCCAACGAAACCGAAGATATTGCAGTTTCCGCATGTCAAACGCACTGTGGAGTGCTGATAACACCAGAAAACGTGTTTTTCGCATTCAATAGCACGAAAACAGCGATTTCGGTGATTCTGCACACTTCTAACAGCAGAATCATGAAGATTATCACTGTAAATGCATATCTCAGCTGGATCCCAACGAAACCGAAGATATCGCTGTTTCCGCATATCAAACGCATTGTAGAGTGCTGAAAGCACCAGGAAACGGGTTTTTCGAATTCAATAGCACGAAAACAGCTATTTCTGTGATTCTGCACACTTCTAACAGCAGAATCATGCAGATTATCACTGAAAATGCATATCTCAGCTGGAACTCAACCAAACCGAAGATATCGCTGTTTCCGCATATCAAACGCACTGTGCAGTGCTGAAAGCGCCAGGAAACGTGTTTTTCGCATTCAATCGCACGAAAACAGCGATTTCGGTGATTCTGCAAACTTCTAACAGCTGAATCATGCAGATTATCACTGAAAATGCATAACTCAGCTGGAACCCAACGAAACCGAAGATATTGCAGTTTCCGCATGTCAAACGCACTGTGGAGTGCTGATAACACCAGAAAACGTGTTTTTCGCAATCAATAGCACGAAAACAGCGATTTCGGTGATTCTGCACACTTCTAACAGTAGAATCATGAGGATTATCACTGGTAATGCATACCTCAGCTGGAACCCAACGAAACCGAAGATATCGCTGCTTCCGCAAATCACACGCACTGTGGAGTGCTGAAAGCGCCAGGTAACGTGTTTTTCGCATTCAACAGCACGAAAACAGCGATTTCGGTGATTCTGCACACTTCTAACAGTAGAATCATGAGGATTATCACTGATAATGCATATCTCAGCTGGAACCCAACGAAACCGAAGATATCGCTGTTTCCGCATGTCAATCGCACTGTGCAGTGCTGAAAGCGCCAGGAAACGTGTTTTTCGCATTCAATAGCACGAAAACAGCGATTTCGGTGATTCTGCATACTTCTCACAGAAGAATATCCAAGATTCTCGTAGAAAATGCATATCTCAGCTGGAAACCCAACGAAACCAAAGATATCGCTGTTTCCGCATATCAAACGCATTGTAGAGTGCTGAAAGCACCAGGAACCGTGTTTTTCGCATTCAATAGCACGAAAACAGCGATTTCGGTGATCCTGCACACATCTAACAGCAGAATCATGCAGATTATCACTGAAAATGCATATCTCAGCTGGAACCCAACGAAACCGAAAATATCGCTGTTTCCGCATATCAAACGCACTGTGGAGTGCTGAAAACACCAGAAAACGTGTTTTTCGCATTCAATAGCTCGAAAACAGCGATTTCGGTGATTATGCACACTTGTCACGGAAGAATCATGAAGATTATCACTGAAAATGCATATCTCAGCTGGAAACCCAACGAAAACGAAGATATCACAGTTTCCGCGTGTCAAACGCACTGTGGAGTGCAGAAAACACCAGAAAACGTGTTTTTCGCATTCAATAGCACGAAAACAGCGGTTTCTGTGATTCTGCATCCTTCTCACAGAAGAATATGCAAGATTATCGTATAAAATGCGTATCTCAGCTAGAAAACGCACGATAGCATAAATATCGCAGTTTCCGCATATCAAACGCACTGTGGAGTGCTGGAACAGCAAGAAACGTGTTATTTCGCATTCATTAGCACGAAAACAGCGGTATCGGTGATTCTGCACACTTGTCACAGCAGAATCATGAAGATTATCACTGAAAATGCATATCTCAGCTGGAAACCCCACGAAAACGAAGATATCGCAGTTTCCTCATACCAAACGCACTGTGGAGTGCTGGAACACAAGAAGCGTGTTATTTCGCATTAAATAGCAGTAAGCCAGCGATTTCGGTGATTATGCACACTTGTCACAGAAGAAACCTGAAGATTATCACTGAAAATGCATATCACAGCTGGAAACCCAACGAAAACGAAGATATCGCAGTTTCCGCATGTCAAACGCACTGTGGAGTGCTGGTACGCAAGAAACGTGTTACTTCGCACTAAATAGCACGAAAACAGCGATTTCGGCGATTCAGCAAACTTGTGACAGAAGAATCTCGAAGATTATGACTGAAAATGCATAACTCAGCTGGAAACCCCACGAAACCGAAGATATCGCAGTTTCCGCATATCAAACGCACTGTGGAGTGCTGAAAACACCAGAACACGTGTTTTTCGCTTTCAGTAGCACGAAAACAGCGATTTCGGTGATTCTGCATACTTCTCACAGAAGAATATCCACGATTCTCGTAGAAAATGCATATCTCAGCTGGAATCCCAACGAAACCAAAGATATCGCTGTTTCCGCATATCAAACGCCATGTAGAGTGCTGAAAGCACCATAAAACGAGTTTTTCGCATTCAATAGCACGAAAACAGCGATTTCGGTGATCCTGCACACATCTAACAGCAGAATCATGCAGATTATCACTGAAAATGCATATCTCAGCTGGAAACCCCACGAAAACGAAGAAATCGCAGTTTCCTCATACCAAACGCACTGTGGAGTGCTGGAACACAAGAAGCGTGTTATTTCGCATTAAATAGCAGTAAGCCAGCGATTTCGGTGATTATGCACACTTGTCACAGAAGAAACCTGAAGATTATCACTGAAAATGCATATCACAGCTGGAAACCCAACGAAAACGAAGATATCGCTGTTTCCGCATATCAAACGCATTGTAGAGTGCTGAAAGCACCATAAAACGAGTTTTTCGCATTCAATAGCACGAAAACAGCGATTTCGGTGATCCTGCACACATCTAACAGCAGAATCATGCAGATTATCACTGAAAATGCATATTTCAGCTGGAACCCAACGAAACCGAAGATATTGCAGTTTCCGCATGTCAAACGCACTGTGGAGCGCTGAAAACACCAGAAGACGTGTTTTTCGCATTCAATAGCACGAAAACAGCGATTTCGGTGATTCTGCATACTTCTCACAGAAGAATATCCACGATTCTCGTAGAAAATGCATATCTCAGCTGGAACCCAACGAAACCGAAGATATCGCTGTTTCGGCATATCAAACGCACTGTGGAGTGCTAAAACACCAGAAGACGTGTTTTTCGTATTAAATAGCACGAAAACAGCGATTTCGGTGATTCTGCACACTTGTCACAGAAGAATCATGAAGATTATCACTGAAAATGCATATCTCAGCTGGAACCCAACGAAACCGAAGATATCGCTGTTTCCGCATATCAAACGCATTGTAGAGTGCTGAAAGCACCAGGAAACGTGTTTTTCGCTTTCAATAGCACGAAATCTGCTATTTCGGTGATTCTGCACACTTCTAACAGCAGAAACATGCAGATTATCACTGAAAATGCATATCTCAGCTGGAACCCAACGAAACCGAAGATATCGCAGTTTCCGCATCTCAAACGCACTATGGAGAGCTGAATACACCAGAAAACGTGTTTTTCGCATTTAATAGCACGAAAACAGCGATTTCGCTGATTCTGCACACATGTCACAGAAGAATCATGAAGGTTATCACTGAAAATGCATATCTCAGCTGGAACCCAACGAAACCGAAGATACCGCAGTTTCCGCATGTGAAACGCACTGTGGTGCGCTGAAAGCTTCAGGAAACGTGTATTTCGCATTCAATAGCACGAAAACAGCGATTACGGAGATTATGCATCTTTCTCACAGAAACATATCCAAGATTCTCGTACTAAATGCATATCTCAGCGGGAAACCTAACGAAACCGAAGATATCGCAGTTTCCGCATGTGAAACGCACTGTGGAGTGCTGAAAACACCAGCAAACGTGTTTTTCGCATTCAATAGCACGAGAATAGCGATTTCGGTGATTCTGCAGACTTTTCACAGAAGAATATCCAAGATTCTCGTAGAAAATGCATATCTCAGCTGGAAACCCAACGAAACCGAAGATATCGCAGTTTTGGCATATCAAACGCACTGTGGAGTGCTAAAACACCAGAAGACGTGTTTTTCGTATTAAATAGCACTAAAACAGCGATTTCGGTGATTCTGCACACTTCTAACAGCAGAATCATGCAGATTATCACTGAAAATGCATATCTCAGCTGGAACCCAACGAAACCGAAGATATTGCAGTTTCCGCATGTCAAACGCACTGTGGAGCGCTGATAACACCAGAAAACGTGTTTTTCGCATTCAATAGCACGAAAACAGCGATTTCGTTGATTCTGCACACTTCTAACAGCAGAATCATGAAGATTATCACTGAAAATGCATATCTCAGCTGGAACCCAACGAAACCGAAGATATTGCAGTTTCCGCATGTCAAACGCACTGTGGAGTGCTGATAACACCAGAAAACGTGTTTTTCGCATTCAATAGCACGAAAACAGCGATTTCGGTGATTCTGCACACTTCTAACAGCAGAATCATGAAGATTATCACTGTAAATGCATATCTCAGCTGGATCCCAACGAAACCGAAGATATCGCTGTTTCCGCATATCAAACGCATTGTAGAGTGCTGAAAGCACCAGGAAACGGGTTTTTCGAATTCAATAGCACGAAAACAGCTATTTCTGTGATTCTGCACACTTCTAACAGCAGAATCATGCAGATTATCACTGAAAATGCATATCTCAGCTGGAACTCAACCAAACCGAAGATATCGCTGTTTCCGCATATCAAACGCACTGTGCAGTGCTGAAAGCGCCAGGAAACGTGTTTTTCGCATTCAATCGCACGAAAACAGCGATTTCGGTGATTCTGCAAACTTCTAACAGCTGAATCATGCAGATTATCACTGAAAATGCATAACTCAGCTGGAACCCAACGAAACCGAAGATATTGCAGTTTCCGCATGTCAAACGCACTGTGGAGTGCTGATAACACCAGAAAACGTGTTTTTCGCAATCAATAGCACGAAAACAGCGATTTCGGTGATTCTGCACACTTCTAACAGTAGAATCATGAGGATTATCACTGGTAATGCATACCTCAGCTGGAACCCAACGAAACCGAAGATATCGCTGCTTCCGCAAATCACACGCACTGTGGAGTGCTGAAAGCGCCAGGTAACGTGTTTTTCGCATTCAACAGCACGAAAACAGCGATTTCGGTGATTCTGCACACTTCTAACAGTAGAATCATGAGGATTATCACTGATAATGCATATCTCAGCTGGAACCCAACGAAACCGAAGATATCGCTGTTTCCGCATGTCAATCGCACTGTGCAGTGCTGAAAGCGCCAGGAAACGTGTTTTTCGCATTCAATAGCACGAAAACAGCGATTTCGGTGATTCTGCATACTTCTCACAGAAGAATATCCAAGATTCTCGTAGAAAATGCATATCTCAGCTGGAAACCCAACGAAACCAAAGATATCGCTGTTTCCGCATATCAAACGCATTGTAGAGTGCTGAAAGCACCAGGAACCGTGTTTTTCGCATTCAATAGCACGAAAACAGCGATTTCGGTGATCCTGCACACATCTAACAGCAGAATCATGCAGATTATCACTGAAAATGCATATCTCAGCTGGAACCCAACGAAACCGAAAATATCGCTGTTTACGGATATCAAACGCATTGTAGAGTGCTGAAAGCACCAGGAAACGTGTTTTTCGCATTCAACAGCACGAAAACAGCGATTTCGGCGATTCTGCACACTTCTAACAGTAGAATCATGAAGATTATCACTGATAATGCATATCTCAGCTGGAACCCAACGAAGCCGAAGATATCGCTGTTTCCGCATATCAAACGCACTGTGGAGTGCTGAAAGCGCCAGGAAACGTGTTTTTCGCATTCAACAGCACGAGAACAGCGATTTCGGTGATTCTGCATACTTCTCACAGAAGAATATCCAAGATTCTCGCAGAAAATGCATATCTCAGCTGGAAACCCAACGAAACCGAAGATATCGCTGTTTCCGCATATCAAACGCACTGTGGAGTGCTAAAACACCAGAAGACGTGTTTTACGTATTACATATCACGAAAACAGCGATTTCGGTGATTCTGCACACTTGTAACAACAGAATCATGAGGATTATCACTGATAATGCATATCTCAGCTGGAAACCCAACGAAATCGAAGATATCGCAGTTTCCGGATGTGGAGTGCTGAAAACACCACGAAACGTGTTTTTCGCATTCATTAGCACGATAACAGCGATTTCGGAGAATTCTGCATACTTCTCACAGAAGCATATCCAAGATTCTCGTAGAAAATGCATATCTCAAATGGAAACCCAACGAAACCAAAGATACCGCAGTTTCCGCATGTGAAACGCACTGTGGAGTGCTGAAAACACCAGCAAACGTGTTTTTCGCATTCAATAGCACGAGAACAGCGATTTCGGTGATTCTGCAGACTTCTCACAGAAGAATATCCAAGATTCTCGTAGAAAATGCATATCTCAGCTGGAAACCCAACGAAAGCAAAGATATCGCTGTTTCCGCATATCAAACGCATTGTAGAGTGCTGAAAGCACCAGGAAACGTGTTTTTCGCATTCAATAGCACGAAAACAGCGATTTCGGAGATTCTGCACACTTCTAACAGTAGAATCATGAAGATTATCACTGATAATGCATATCTCAGCTGGAACCCAACGAAACAAAAGATATCGCTGTTTCCGCATATCAAACGCACTGTGGAGTGCTGAAAGCGCCAGGAAACGTGTTTTTCGCATTCAGCAGCACGAGAACAGCGATTTCGGTGATTCTGCATACTTCTCAAAGAAGAATATCCAAGATTCTCGCAGAAAATGCATATCTCAGCTGGAAACCCAACGAAACCAAAGATATCGCTGTTTCCGCATATCAAACGCACTGTGGAGTGCTGAAAGCGCCAGGAAACGTGTTTTTCGCATTCAACAGCACGAGAACAGCGATTTCGGTGATTCTGCATACTTCTCACAGAAGAATATCCAAGATTCTCGCAGAAAATGCATATCTCAGCTGGAAACCCAACGAAACCGAAGATATCGCTGTTTCCGCATATCAAACGCACTGTGGAGTGCTAAAACACCAGAAGACGTGTTTTTCGTATTACATATCACGAAAACAGCGATTTCGGTGATTCTGCACACTTGTAACAGCAGAATCATGAGGATTATCACTGATAATGCATATCTCAGCTGGAAACCCAACGAAATCGAAGATATCGCAGTTTCCGCATGTGGAGTGCTGAAAACACCACGAAACGTGGTTTTCGCATTCATTAGCACGAAAACAGCGATTTCGGAGATTCTGCATACTTCTCAAAGAAGAATATCCAAGATTCTCGCAGAAAATGCATATCTCAGCTGGAAACCCAACGAAACCAAAGATATCGCAGCTTCCGCATGTGAAACGCACTGTGGAGTGCTGAAAACACCAGCAAACGTGTTTTTCGCATTCAATAGCACGAAAACAGCGATTTCGGTGATTCTGCATACTTCTCACAGAAGAATATCCAAGATTATCGTAGAAAATGCATCTCTCAGCTGGAAACCCCACGAAAACGAAGATATCGCTGTTTAGATATATCAAACGCACTGTGGAGTGCTAAAACACCAGAAGACGTGTTTTTCGTATTACATATCACGAAAACAGCGATTTCGGTGATTCTGCACACTTGTAACAGCAGAATCATGAGGATTATCACTGTAAATGCATATCTCAGCTGGATCCCAACGAAACCGAAGATATCGCTGTTTCCGCATATCAAACGCACTGTGGAGTGCTAAAACACCAGAAGACGTGTTTTTCGCATTCAATAGCACGAAAACAGCGATTTCAGTGATTCTGCACACTTCTAACAGCAGAATCATGAAGATTATCACTGTAAATGCATATCTCAGCTGGATCCCAACGAAACCGAAGATATCGCTGTTTCCGCATGTGAAACGCACTGTGGAGTGCTGAAAACACCAGCAAACGTGTTTTTCGCATTCAATAGCACGAAAACAGCGATTTCGGTGATTCTGCATACTTCTCAAAGAAGAATATCCAAGATTCTCGCAGAAAATGCATATCTCAGCTGGAAACCCAACGAAACCAAAGATATCGCAGCTTCCGCATGTGAAACGCACTGTGGAGTGCTGAAAACACCACGAAACGTGTTTTTCGCGTTTAATAGCACGAAAACAGCGATTTCGGTGATTCTGCACACTTCTAACAGCAGAATCATGAAGATTATCACTGTAAATGCATATCTCAGCTGGATCCCAACGAAACCGAAGATATCGCTGTTTCCGCATATCAAACGCACTGTGGAGTGCTAAAACACCAGAAGACGTGTTTTTCGTTGTAAATAGCACGAAAACAGCGATTTCGGTGATTCTGCACACTTGTCACAGAAGAATCATGAAGATTATCACTGAATATGCATATCTCAGCTGGAAACCCAACGAAACCGAAGATATTGCAGTTTCCGCATGTCAAACGCACTGTGGAGTGCTGATAACACCAGAAAACGTGTTTTTCGCATTCAATAGCACGAAAACAGCGATTTCGGTGATTCTGCATACTTCTCACAGAAGAATATCCAAGATTATCGTAGAAAATGCATCTCTCAGCTGGAAACCCCACGAAATCGAAGATATCGCAGTTTCGGTATATCAAACGCACTGTGGAGTGCTGAAAACACCAGCAAACGTGTTTTTCGCATTCAATAGCACGAAAACAGCGATTTCGGAGATTCTGCATACTTCTCAAAGAAGAATATCCAAGATTCTCGCAGAAAATGCATATCTCAGCTGGATCCCAACGAAACCGAAGATATCGCTGTTTCCGCATATCAAACGCACTGTGGAGTGCTAAAACACCAGAAGACGTGTTTTTCGTAGTAAATAGCACGAAAACAGCGATTTCGGTGATTCTGCACACTTGTCACAGAAGAATCATGAAGATTATCACTGAATATGCATATCTCAGCTGGAAGCCCAACGAAACCGGAGATATCGCAGTTTCCGCATTTTAAACGCACTGTGGAGTGCTGGAACACAAGAAACGTGTTATTTCACATTAAATAGCAGTAAGCCAGCGATTTCGGTGATTATGCACACTTGTCACGGAAGAATCATGAAGATTATCACTGAAAATGCATATCTCAGCTGGAAACCCAACGAAAACGAAGATATCACAGTTTCCGCATATCAAACGCACTGTGGAGTGCAGAAAACACCAGAGAACGTGTTTTTCGCATTCAATAGCACGAAAACAGCGGTTTCTGTGATTCTGCATCCTTCTCACAGAAGAATATGCAAGATTATCGTATAAAATGCGTATCTCAGCTAGAAAACGCACGATAGCATAAATATCGCAGTTTCCGCATATCAAACGCACTGTGGAGTGCTGGAACAGCAAGAAACGTGTTATTTCGCATTCATTAGCACGAAAACAGCGGTATCGGTGATTCTGCACACTTGTCACAGCAGAATCATGAAGATTATCACTGAAAATGCATATCTCAGCTGGAAACCCCACGAAAACGAAGATATCGCAGTTTCCTCATACCAAACGCACTGTGGAGTGCTGGAACACAAGAAGCGTGTTATTTCGCATTAAGTAGCAGTAAGCCAGCGATTTCGGTGATTATGCACACTTGTCACAGAAGAAACCTGAAGATTATCACTGAAAATGCATATCACAGCTGGAAACCCAACGAAAACGAAGATATCGCAGTTTCCGCATGTCAAACGCACTGTGGAGTGCTGGTACGCAAGAAACGTGTTATTTCGCACTAAATAGCACGAAAACAGCGATTTCGGCGATTCAGCAAACTTGTGACAGAAGAATCTCGAAGATTATGACTGAAAATGCATAACTCAGCTGGAAACCCCACGAAACCGAAGATATCGCAGTTTCCGCATATCAAACGCACTGTGGAGTGCTGAAAACACCAGAACACGTGTTTTTCGCTTTCAGTAGCACGAAAACAGCGATTTCGGTGATTCTGCATACTTCTCACAGAAGAATATCCACGATTCTCGTAGAAAATGCATATCTCAGCTGGAAACCCAACGAAACCAAAGATATCGCTGTTTCCGCATATCAAACGCATTGTAGAGTGCTGAAAGCACCATAAAACGAGTTTTTCGCATTCAATAGCACGAAAACAGCGATTTCGGTGATCCTGCACACATCTAACAGCTGAATCATGCAGATTATCACTGAAAATGCATATCTCAGCTGGAAACCCCACGAAAACGAAGATATCGCAGTTTCCTCATACCAAACGCACTGTGGAGTGCTGGAACACAAGAAGCGTGTTATTTCGCATTAAATAGCAGTAAGCCAGCGATTTCGGTGATTATGCACACTTGTCACAGAAGAAACCTGAAGATTATCACTGAAAATGCATATCACAGCTGGAAACCCAACGAAAACGAAGATATCGCAGTTTCCGCATGTCAAACGCACTGTGGAGTGCTGGTACGCAAGAAACGTGTTATTTCGCACTAAATAGCACGAGAATAGCGATTTCGGTGATTCTGCAGACTTTTCACAGAAGAATATCCAAGATTCTCGTAGAAAATGCATATCTCAGCTGGAAACCCAACGAAACCGAAGATATCGCAGTTTCGGCATATCAAACGCACTGTGGAGTGCTAAAACACCAGAAGACGTGTTTTTCGTATTAAATAGCACTAAAACAGCGATTTCGGTGATTCTGCACACTTCTAACAGCAGAATCATGCAGATTATCACTGAAAATGCATATCTCAGCTGGAACCCAACGAAACCGAAGATATTGCAGTTTCCGCATGTCAAACGCACTGTGGAGTGCTGATAACACCAGAAAACGTGTTTTTCGCATTCAATAGCACGAAAACAGCGATTTCAGTGATTCTGCACACTTCTAACAGCAGAATCATGAAGATTATCACTGTAAATGAATATCTCAGCTGGATCCCAACGAAACCGAAGATATCGCTGTTTCCGCATATCAAACGCACTGTGGAGTGCTAAAACACCAGAAGACGTGTTTTTCGTAGTAAATAGCACGAAAACAGCGATTTCGGTGATTCTGCATAGTTGTCACAGCAGAATCATGAGGATTATCACTGATAATGCATATCTCAGCTGGAACCCAACGAAACCGAAGATATCGCAGTTTCCGCATATCAAACGCACTCTGGAGTCCTGAAAGCGCCAGGAAACGAGTTTTTCGCATTCAATAGCACGAAAACAGCGATTTCGGAGATCCTGCATTCTTCTCACAGAAGCATATCCAAGATTCTCGTAGAAAATGCATATCTCAGCTAGAAACCCAACGAAACCGAAGATACCGCAGTTTCCGCATGTGAAACGCACTGTGGAGTGCTGAAAACACCAGCAAACGTGTTTTTCGCATTCACAGCACCAGAACAGCGATTTCGGTGATTCTGCATACTTCTCACAGAATAATATCCAAGATTCTCGTAGAAAATGCATATCTCAGCTGGAAACCCAACGAAACCAAAGATATCGCTGTTTCCGCATATCAAACGCATTGTAGAGTGCTGAAAGCACCAGCAAACGTGTTTTTCGCATTCATTAGCACGATAACAGCGATTTCGGAGAATTCTGCATACTTCTCACAGAAGCATATCCAAGATTCTCGTAGAAAATGCATATCTCAAATGGAAACCCAACGAAACCAAAGATACCGCAGTTTCCGCATGTGAAACGCAATGTGGAGTGCTGATAACACCAGAACACGTGTTTTTCGCTTTCAATAGCTCGAAAACAGCGGTTTCTGTGATTCTGCATCCTTCTCACAGAAGAATATGCAAGATTATCGTAGAAAATGCATATCTCAGATGGAAATCCAAAGAAACCGCAGATATCGCAGTTTCCGCATATCAAACGCACTGTGGAGTGCTGGAACACCAGGACATGTGCTATTTCGCATTCAATAGCACGAGAACAGCGATTTCGGTGATTCTTCATACTTCTCACAGAAGAATATCCAAGATTCTCGTAGAAAATGCATATCTCAGCTGGAAACCCAACGAAACCAAAGATATCGCTGTTTCCGCATATCAAACGCATTGTAGAGTGCTGAAAGCACCAGGAAACGTGTTTTTCGCAGTCAATAGCACGAGAACAGCGGTTTCGGTGATTCTGCATACTTCTCACAGAAGAATATCCAAGATTCTCGTAGAAAATGCATACCTCAGCTGGAAACCCAACGAAACCGAAGATATCGCAGTTTCCGCATGTCGAACGCACTATGGAGTGCTGAAAACAACAGAAATCGTGTTTTTCGCATATAATAGCACGAAAACAGCGATTTCGGCGATTCTGCACACTTCTAACAGTAGAATCAGGAAGATTATCACTGAAAATGCATATCTCAGATGGAAACCCAATGAAACCGAAGATATCGCTGTTTCCGCATATCAAACGCATTGTAGAGTGCTGAAAGCACCAGGAAACGTGTTTTTCGAATTCAATAGCACGAAAACAGCGATTTCGGTGATCCTGCACGCTTCTAACAGCAGAATCATGCAGATTATCACTGAAAATGCATATCTCAGCAGGAACCCAACGAAACCGAAGATATCGCTGTTTCCGCATATCAAACGCATTGTAGAGTGCTGAAGGCACCAGCAAACGTGTTTTTCGCATTCAATAGCACGAAAACAGCGATTTCGGTGATTCTGCATAGTTGTCACAGCAGAATCATGAGGATTATCACTGATAATGCATATCTCAGCTGGAACCCAACGAAACCGAAGATATCGCAGTTTCCGCATATCAAACGCACTGTGGAGTCCTGAAAGCGCCAGGAAACGAGTTTTTCGCATTCAATAGCACGAAAACAGCGATTTCGGAGATCCTGCATTCTTCTCACAGAAGCATATCCAAGATTCTCGTAGAAAATGCATATCTCAGCTAGAAACCCAACGAAACCAAAGATATCGCTGTTTCCGCATATCAAACGCATTGTAGAGTGCTGACAGCACCAGCAAACGTGTTTTTCGCATTCACAGCACCAGAACAGCGATTTCGGTGATTCTGCATACTCCCCACAGAAGAATATCCAAGATTTTTGTAGAAAATGCATATCTCAGCTGGAAACCCAACGAAACCGAAGATGTCGCAGTTTCCGCATGTCAGACGCACTGTGGAGTGCTGAAAACACCAGAAAACGTGTTTTTCGCATTGAACAGCACGAGAACAGCGATTTCGGTGATTCTGCATACTTCTCACAGAAGAATATCCAAGATTCTCGTAGAAAATGCATATCTCAGCTGGAATCCCAACGAAACCAAAGATATCGCTGTTTCCGCATGTCAAACGCACTGTGGAGTGCTGATAACACCTGAAAACGTGTTTTTCGCATTCAATAGCACGAAAGCAGCGATTTCGGTGATTCTGAACACTTCTAACAGCAGAATCATGCAGATTATCACTGAAAATGCATATCTCAGCTGGAAACCCAACGAAACCCAAGATATCGCAGTTTCCGCATGTCAAACGCACTGTGGAGTGCTGATAACACCTGAAAACGTGTTTTTCGCATTCAATAGCACGAAAACAGCGATTTCGGTGATTCTGCACACTTCTAACAGTAGAATCATGAAGATTATCACTGAAAATGCATATCTCTGCTGGAAACCCAACGAAACCGAAGATATCGCAGTTTCCGCATGTCAAACGCACTGTGGAGTGTTGATAATACCAGAAAACTTGTTTTTCGCATTTAATAGCACCAAAACAGCGATTTCGGTGATTCTGCATACTTGTCACAGCAGAATCATGAGGATTATCACTGATAATGCATATCTCAGCTGGAACCCAACGAAACCGAAGATATCGCTGTTTCCGCATATCAAACGCACTGTGGAGTCCTGAAAGCGCCAGGAAACGAGTTTTTCGCATTCAATAGCACGAAAACAGCGATTTCGGAGATTCTGCATTCTTCTCACAGAAGCATATCTAAGATTCTCGTAGAAAATGCATATCTCAGCTGGAACCCAACGAAACCGTAGATATCGCTGTTTCCGCATATCAAACGCACTGTGGAGTGCTGAAAGCGCCAGGAAACGTGTTTTTCGCTTTCAATAGCACGAAAACAGCGATTTCGGAGATTCTGCATTCTTCTCACAGAAGCATATCCAAGATTCTCGTAGAAAATGCATATCTCAGCTGGAAACCCAACGAAACCGAAGATGTCGCAGTTTCCGCATGTCAAACGCACTGTGGAGTGCTGAAAACACCAGACAACGTGTTTTTCGCATTCAACTGCACGAAAACAGCGATTTCGGTGATTCTGCATACTTCTCACAGAATAATATCCAAGATTCTCGTAGAAAATGCATATCTCAGCTGGAAACCCAACGAAACCAAAGATATCGCTGTTTCCGCATATCAAACGCATTGTAGAGCGCTGAAAGCACCAGGAAACGTGTTTTGCGCATTCAATAGCACGAGAACAGCGATTTCGGTGATTCTGCATACTTCTCACAGAATAATATCCAAGATTCTCGTAGAAAATGCATATCTCCGCTGGAAACCCAACGAAACCAAAGATATCGCTGTTTCCGCATATCAAACGCATTGTAGAGTGCTGAAAGCACCAGCAAACGTGTTTTTCGCATTCAATAGCACGAAAACAGCGATTTCGGTGTTGCTGCACACTTCTAGCAGTAGCATCATGAAGATTATCACTGAAAATGCATATCTCAGCTGGAAACCCAACGAAACCGAAGATATCGCAGTTTCCGCATATCAAACGCATTGTAGAGTGCTGAAAGCACCAGGAAACGTGTTTTTCGCATTCAATAGCACGAAAACAGCGATTTCGGTGTTGCTGCACACTTCTAGCAGTAGCATCATGAAGATTATCACTGAAAATGCATATCTCAGCTGGAAACCCAACGAAACCGAAGATATCGCAGTTTCCGCATATCAAACGCATTGTAGAGTGCTGAAAGCACCAGGAAACGTGTTTTTCGCATTCAATAGCACGAAAACAGCGATTTCGGTGTTGCTGCACAGTTCTAGCAGTAGAATCATGAAGATTATCACTGAAAATGCATATCTCAGCTGGAAACCCAACGAAACCGAAGATATCCCAGTTTCCGCATGTCAAACGCACTATGGAGAGCTGAAAGCACCAGAAAACGTGTTTTTCGCATTGAACAGCACGAGAACAGCGATTTCGGTGATTCTGCATACTTCTCACAGAAGAATATCCAAGATTCTCGTAGAAAATGCATATCTCATCCGGAAACACAACGAAACCAGAGATATCGCTGTTTCCACATATCAAACGCATTCCAGAGTGCTGAAAGAACCAGGAAACGTGTTTTTCGCATTCAATAGCACGAAAACAGCGATTTCGGTGATTCTGCACACTTCTAACAGTAGAATCATGAAGATTATCACTGAAAATGCATATCTCAGATGGAAACCCAACGAAACCGAAGATATCGCAGTTTCCGCATGGCAAACGCACTATGGAGAGCTGAAAGCACCAGAAAACGTGTTTTTCGCATTGAACAGCACGAGAACAGCGATTTCGGTGATTCTGCATACTTCTAGCAGTAGCATCATGAAGATTATCACTGAAAATGCATATCTCAGCTGGAAACCCAACGAAACCGAAGATATCGCAGTTTCCGCATATCAAACGCATTGTAGAGTGCTGAAAGCACCAGGAAACGTGTTTTTCGCATTCAATAGCACGAAAACAGCGATTTCGGTGTTGCTGCACACTTCTAGCAGTAGCATCATGAAGATTATCACTGAAAATGCATATCTCAGCTGGAAACCCAACGAAACCGAAGATATCGCAGTTTCCGCATATCAAACGCATTGTAGAGTGCTGAAAGCACCAGGAAACGTGTTTTTCGCATTCAATAGCACGAAAACAGCGATTTCGGTGTTGCTGCACAGTTCTAGCAGTAGAATCATGAAGATTATCACTGAAAATGCATATCTCAGCTGGAAACCCAACGAAACCGAAGATATCCCAGTTTCCGCATGTCAAACGCACTATGGAGAGCTGAAAGCACCAGAAAACGTGTTTTTCGCATTGAACAGCACGAGAACAGCGATTTCGGTGATTCTGCATACTTCTCACAGAAGAATATCCAAGATTCTCGTAGAAAATGCATATCTCAGCCGGAAACCCAACGAAACCAGAGATATCGCTGTTTCCACATATCAAACGCATTCTAGAGTGCTGAAAGCACCAGGAAACGTGTTTTTCGCATTCAATAGCACGAAAACAGCGATTTCGGTGAATCTGCACACTTCTAACAGTAGAATCATGAAGATTATCACTGAAAATGCATATCTCAGATGGAAACCCAACGAAACCGAAGATATCGCTGTTTCCACATATCAAACGCATTGTAGATTGCTGAAAGCACCATGAAACGTGTTTTTCGCATTCAATAGCACGAGAACAGCGATTTCGGTGATTCTGCATTCTTCTCACAGAAGCATATCCAAGATTCTCGTAGAAAATGCATATCTCAGCTGGAACCCAACGAAACCGTAGATATCGCTGTTTCCGCATATCAAACGCACTGTGGAGTGCTGAAAGCGCCAGGAAACGTGTTTTTCGCTTTCAATAGCAAGAAAACAGCGATTTCGGAGATTCTGCATTCTTCTCACAGAAGCATATCCAAGATTCTCGTAGAAAATGCATATCTCAGCTGGAAACCCAACGAAACCGAAGATGTCGCAGTTTCCGCATGTCAAACGCACTGTGGAGTGCTGAAAACACCAGAAAACGTGTTTTTCGCATATAATAGAACGAAAACAGCGATTTCGGCGATTCTGCACACTTCTAACAGTAGAATCATGAAGATTATCACTGAAAATGCATATCTCAGATGGAAACCCAACGAAACCGAAGATATCGCAGTTTCCGCATGTCAAACGCACTATGGAGAGCAGAAAGCACCAGAAAACGTGTTTTTCGCATTGAACAGCACGAGAACAGAGATTTCGGTGATTCTGCACACTTCTAACAGCAGAATCATGAAGATTATCACTGTAAATGCATATCTCAGCTGGATCCCAACGAAACCGAAGATATCGCTGTTTCCGCATATCAAACGCACTGTGGAGTGCTAAAACACCAGAAGACGTGTTTTTCGTAGTAAATAGCACGAAAACAGCGATTTCGGTGATTCTGCACACTTGTCACAGAAGAATCATGAAGATTATCACTGAATATGCATATCTCAGCTGGAAACCCAACGAAACCGAAGATATTGCAGTTTCCGCATGTCAAACGCACTGTGGAGTGCTAAAACACCAGAAGACGTGTTTTTCGTAGTAAATAGCACGAAAACAGCGATTTCGGTGATTCTGCACACTTGTCACAGAAGAATCATGAAGATTATCACTGAATATGCATATCTCAGCTGGAAACCCAACGAAACCGAAGATATTGCAGTTTCCGCATATCAAACGCACTGTGGAGTGCTAAAACACCAGAAGACGTGTTTTTCGTAGTAAATAGCACGAAAACAGCGATTTCGGTGATTCTGCACACTTGTAACAGCAGAATCATGAGGATTATCACTGATAATGCATATCTCAGCTGGAAACCCAACGAAATCAAAGATATCGCAGTTTCCGCATGTGGAGTGCTGAAAACACCACGAAACGTGTTTTTCGCGTTTAATAGCACGAAAACAGCGATTTCGGTGATTCTGCACACTTCTAACAGCAGAATCATGCAGATTATCACTGAAAATGCATATCTCAGCTGGAACCCAACGAAACCGAAGATATTGCAGTTTCCGCATGTCAAACGCACTGTGGAGTGCTGATAACACCAGCAAACGTGTTTTTCGCATTCAATAGCACGAAAACAGCGATTTCAGTGATTCTGCACACTTCTAACAGCAGAATCATGAAGATTATCACTGTAAATGCATATCTCAGCTGGATCCCAACGAAACCGAAGATATCGCTGTTTCCGCATATCAAACGCACTGTGGAGTGCTAAAACACCAGAAGACGTGTTTTTCGTAGTAAATAGCACGAAAACAGCGATTTCGGTGATTCTGCACACTTGTCACAGAAGAATCATGAAGATTATCACTGAATATGCATATCTCAGCTGGAAACCCAACGAAACCGAAGATATTGCAGTTTCCGCATGTCAAACGCACTGTGGAGTGCTGATAACACCAGAAAACGTGTTTTTCGCATTCAATAGCACGAAAACAGCGATTTCAGTGATTCTGCACACTTCTAACAGCAGAATCATGAAGATTATCACTGTAAATGCATATCTCAGCTGGATCCCCACGAAACCGAAGATATCGCTGTTTCCGCATATCAAACGCACTGTGGAGTGCTGAAAGCGCCAGGAAACGTGTTTTTCGCTTTCAATAGCACGAAAACAGCGATTTCGGAGATTCTGCATTCTTCTCACAGAAGCATATCCAAGATTCTCGTAGCAAATGCATATCTCAGCTGGAAACCCAACGAAACCAGAGATATCGCTGTTTCCACATATCAAACGCATTCCAGAGTGCTGAAAGAACCAGGAAACGTGTTTTTCGCATTCAATAGCACGGAAACAGCGATTTCGGTGATTCTGCACACTTCTAACAGTAGAATCATGAAGATTATCACTGAAAATGCATATCTCAGATGGAAACCCAACGAAACCGAAGATATCGCAGTTTCCGCATGGCAAACGCACTATGGAGAGCTGAAAGCACCAGAAAACGTGTTTTTCGCATTGAACAGCACGAGAACAGAGATTTCGGTGATTCTGCACACTTCTAACAGCAGAATCATGAAGATTATCACTGTAAATGCATATCTCAGCTGGATCCCAACGAAACCGAAGATATCGCTGTTTCCACATATCAAACGCATTCTAGAGTGCTAAAACACCAGAAGACGTGTTTTTCGTATTAAATAGCACGAAAACAGCGATTTCGGTGAATCTGCACACTTCTAACATTAGAATCATGAAGATTATCACTGAAAATGCATATCTCAGATGGAAACCCAACGAAACCGAAGATATCGCTGTTTCCACATATCAAACGCATTGTAGATTGCTGAAAGCACCAGGAAACGTGTTTTTCGCATTCAATAGCACGAGAACAGCGATTTCGGTGATTCTGCATTCTTCTCACAGAAGCATATCCAAGATTCTCGTAGAAAATGCATATCTCAGCTGGAACCCAACGAAACCGTAGATATCGCTGTTTCCGCATATCAAACGCACTGTGGAGTGCTGAAAGCGCCAGGAAACGTGTTTTTCGCTTTCAATAGCAAGAAAACAGCGATTTCGGAGATTCTGCATTCTTCTCACAGAAGCATATCCAAGATTCTCGTAGCAAATGCATATCTCAGCTGGAAACCCAACGAAACCGAAGATGTCGCAGTTTCCGCATGTCAAACGCACTGTGGAGTGCTGAAAACACCAGAAAACGTGTTTTTCGCATATAATAGAACGAAAACAGCGATTTCGGCGATTCTGCACACTTCTAACAGTAGAATCATGAAGATTATCACTGAAAATGCATATCTCAGATGGAAACCCAACGAAACCGATGTTATCGCAGTTTCCGCATATCAAACTCACTGTGGAGTGCAGAAAATACCAGAAAACGTGTTTTTCGCATTCAATAGCACGAAAGCAGCGATTTCGGTGATTCTGCATACTTCTCACAGAAGATTATCCAAGATTATCGTAGAAAATACATGTCTCAGCTGGAAACCCCACGAAAACGAAGATATCGCAGTTTCCGCATGTCACACTCACTGTGGAGTGCAGAAAATACCAGAAAACGTGTTTTTCGCATTCAATAGTACGAAAACAGCGGTTTCTGTGATTCTGCATCCTTCTCACAGAAGAATATGCAAGATTATCGTAGAAAATGCATATCTCAGCTGGAAACACAACGATACCGGAGATATCGCAGTTTCCGCATATCAAACGCACTGTGGAGTGCTGGAACACAAGAAGCGTGTTATTTCGCATTAAATAGCTGTTAGCCAGCGATTTCGGTGATTATGAGCACTTGTAACAGAAGAAGCCTGAAGATTATCGTTGAAAATGCATATCTCAGCTGGAAACCCCACGAAACCGAAGATATCGCAGTTTCCGCATATCAAACGAACCATTGAGTGCTGAAAGCACCAGGAAACGTGTTTTTCGCATTCAATAGCACGAAAACAGCGATTTCGGTGATTCTGCACACTTCTAACAGCAGAATCATGCAGATTATCACTGAAAATGCATAACTCAGCTGGAACCCAACGAAACCGAAGATATTGCAGTTTCCGCATGTCAAACGCAATGTGGAGTGCTGATAACACCTGAAAACGTGTTTTTCAAATTCAAATGCACGAAAACAGCGATTTCGGTGATTCTGCACACTTGTCACAGCAGAATCATGAGGATTATCACTGATAATGCATATCTCAGCTGGAACCCAACGAAACCGAAGATATCGCTGTTTCCGCATATCACACGCACTGTGGAGTGCTGAAAGCGCCAGGAAACGTGTTTTTCGCATTCAACAGCACGAGAACAGCGATTTCAGTGATTCTGCATCTTGCTCACAGAAGCATATCCAAGATTCTCGTACAAAATGCATATCTCAGCTGGAAACCTAACGAAACCGAAGATACCGCAGTTTCCGCATGTGAAACGCACTGTGGAGTGCTGAAAACTCTAGCAAACGTGTTTTTCGCATTCAATAGCACGAGAACAGCGATTTCGGTGATTCTGCAAACTTCTCACAGAAGAATATCCAAGATTCTCGTAGAAAATTCATATCTCAGCTGGAAACCCAACGAAACCAAAGATATCGCTGTTTTCGCATATCAAACGCATTGTAGAGTGCTGAAAGCACCAGGAAACGTGTTTTTCGCATTCAATAGAACGAGAACAGCGATTTCGGTGATTCTGCATACTTCTCACAGAAGAATATCCAAGATTCTCGTAGAAAATGCATACCTCAGCTGGAAACCCAACGAAACCAAAGATATCGCTGTTTCCGCATATCAAACGCATTGTAGAGGGCTGAAAGCACCAGGAAACGTGTTTTTCGCATTCAATAGCACGAAAACAGCGATTTCGGTGATCCTGCACACTTCTAACAGCAGAATCATGCAGATTATCACTGAAAATGCATATCTCAGATGGAACCCAACGAAACCAAAGATATCGCTGTTTCCGCATATCATACGCATTGTAGAGTGCTGAAAGCACCAGGAAACGTGTTTTTCGCATTCAATAGCACGAAAACAGCGATTTCGGTGATTCTGCACACATCTAACAGTAGAATCATGAAGATTATCACTGAAAATGCATATCTCAGCTGGAAACCCAACGAAACCGAAGATATCGCAGTTTCCGCATATCAAACGCATTGTAGAGTGCTGAAAGCACCAGGAAACGTGTTTTTCGCATTCAATAGCACGAAAACAGCGATTTCGGTGATTCTGCACACATCTAACAGTAGAATCATGCAGATTATCACTGAAAATGCATAAGTCAGCTGGAACCCAACGAAACCGAAGATATTGCAGTTTCCGCATGTCAAACGCAATGTGGAGTGCTGATAACACCAGAAAACGTGTTTTTCGCATTCAATAGCACGAAAACAGCGATTTCGGCGATTCTGCACACTTCTAACAGTAGAATCATGAAGATTATCACTGTAAATGCATATCTCAGCTGGATCCCAACGAAACCGAAGATATCGCTGTTTCCGCATATCAAACGCATTGTAGAGTGCTGAAAGCACCAGGAAACGTGTTTTTCGCATTCAATAGCTCGAAAACAGCTATTTCTGTGATTCTGCACACTTCTAACAGTAGAATCATGAAGATTATCACTGAAAATGCATATCTCAGCTGGAAACCCAACGAAACCGAAGATATCGCAGTTTCCGCATGTCAAACGCACTGTGGAGTGTTGATAATACCAGAAAACGTGTTTTTCGCATTCAAATGCACGAAAACAGCGATTTCGGTGATTCTGCACACTTGTCACAGCAGAATCATGAGGATTATCACTGGTAATGCATATCTCAGTTGGAAACCTAACGAAACCGAAGATACCGCAGTTTCCGCATATCAAACGCATTGTAGAGTGCTGAAAGCACCAGGAAACGTGTTTTTCGCATTCAATAGCACGAAAACAGCGATTTCGGTGATTCTGCACACTTCTAACAGCAGAATCATGCAGATTATCACTGAAAATGCATATCTCAGCTGGAACCCAAACGAAACCGAAGATATCGCAGTTTCCGCATATCAAACGCATTGTAGAGTGCTGAAAGCACCAGGAAACGTGTTTTTCGCATTCAATAGCACGAAAACAGCGATTTCGGGGATTCTGCACATGTCTAACAGTAGAATCGGGAAGATTATCACTGAAAATGCATATCTCAGCTGGAACCCAACGAAATCGAAGATATCGCTGTTTCCGCATATCAAACGCATTGTAGAGTGCTGAAAGCACCAGGAAACGTGTTTTTCGCATTCAATAGCACGAAAACAGCTATTTCTGTGATTCTGCACACTTCCAACAGTAGAATCATGAAGATTATCACTGAAAATGCATATCTCAGCTGGAAACCCAACCAAACCGAAGATATCGCAGTTTCCGCATGTCAAACGCACTGTGGAGTGCTGATAACACCTGAAAACGTGTTTTTCGCATTCAATAGCACGCAAACAGCGATTTCGGTGAATCTGCACACTTCTAACAGTAGAATCACGAAGATTATCACTGAAAATGCATATCTCAGCTGGAAACCCAACGAAACCGAAGATATCGCAGTTTCCGCATGTCAAACGCACTGTGGAGTGCTGATAACACCTGAAAACGTGTTTTTCGCATTCAATAGCACGAAAACAGCGATTTCGGTGATTCTGCACACTTCTAACAGTAGAATCATGAAGATTATCACTGAAAATGCATATCTCTGCTGGAAACCCAACGAAACCGAAGATATCGCAGTATCAGCATGTCAAACGCATTGTGGAGTGTTGATAATACCAGAAAACTTGTTTTTCGCATTTAATAGCACCATAACAGCGATTTCGGTGATTCTGCATACTTGTCACAGCAGAATCATGAGGATTATCACTGATAGTGCATATCTCAGCTGGAACCCAACGAAACCGAAGATATCGCTGTTTCCGCATATCAAACGCACTGTGGAGTCCTGAAAGCGCAAGGAAACGAGTTCTTCGCATTCAATAGCACGAAAACAGCGATTTCGGAGATTCTGCATTCTTCTCACAGAAGCATATCCAAGATTCTCGTAGAAAATGCATATCTCAGCTGGAAACCCAACGAAACGGAAGATGTCGCAGTTTCCACATGTCAAACGCACTGTGGAGTGCTGAAAACACAAGCAAACGTGTTTTTCGCTTTCAACAGCACGAGAACAGCGATTTCGGTGATTCTGTATACTTCTCACAGAAGAATATCCTAGATTCTCGTAGAAAATGCATATCTCACCTGGAAACCCAACGAAACCAAAGATATCGCTGTTTCCGCATATCAAACGCATTGTAGAGCGCTGAAAGCACCAGGAAACGTGTTTTGCGCATTCAATAGCACGAGTACAGCGATTTCGGTGATTCTGCATACTTCTCACAGAATAATATCCAAGATTCTCGTAGAAAATGCATATCTCAGCTGGAAACCCAACGAAACCAAAGATATCGCTGTTTCCGCATATCAAACGCATTGTAGAGTGCTGAAAGCACCAGGAAACGTGTTTTTCGCATTCAATAGCACGAAAACAGCGATTTCGGTGTTTCTGCACACTTCTAGCAGTAGAATCATGAAGATTTTCACTGAAAATGCATATCTCAGCTGGAAACCCAACGAAACCGAAGATATCGCAGTTTCCGCATGTCAAACGCACTATGGAGTGCTGAAAACACCAGAAATCGTGTTTTTCGCATTCAATAGCACGAAAACAGCGATTTCGGTGATTCTGCACACTTCTAACAGCAGAATCATGCAGATTATCACTGAAAATGCATATCTCAGCTGGAACCCAACGAAACCGAAGATATCGCAGTTTCTGCATGTCAAACGTACTGTGGAGTGCTGATAATTCCAGATAACGTGTTCTTCAAATTCAATAGCACGAAAACAGCGATTTCGGTGATTCTGCACACTTGTCACAGCGGAATCATGAGGATTATCACTGATAATGCTTATCTCAGCTGGAAACCCAACGAAACCGAAGATATCGCAGTTTCCGCATGTGGAGTGCTGAAAAGACCACGAAACGTGTTTTTTGCATTCAATAGCACGAAAACAGCGATTTCGGTGATTCTGCACACTTGCCACAGAAGAAACTCATAGAGTATCACAGAAAATGCATATCTCAGCTGGAATCCAACGAAACCGTAGATATCTCTGTTTCCGCATATCAAACGCACTGTGGAGTCCTGAAAGCGCCAGGAAACGAGTTTTTCGCATTCAATAGCACGAAATCAGCGATTTCGGAGATTCTGCATTCTTCTCACAGAAGCATATCCAAGATTCTCGTAGAAAATGCATATCTCAGCTGGAAACCCAACGGAACCGAAGATACCGCAGTTTCCGCATGTGAAACGCACTGTGGAGTGCTGAAAACACCAGCAAACGTGTTTTTCGCATTCAACAGCACCAGAACAGCGATTTCGGTGGTTCTGCATACTTCGCACAGAAGAATATCCAAGATTCTTGTAGAAAATGCATATCTCAGCTGCAAACCCAACGAAACCAAAGATATCGCTGTTTCCGCATATCAATCGCATTGTAGAGTGCTGAAAGCACCAGGAAACGTGTTTTTCGCATTCAATAGCACGAGAACAGCGAATTCGGTGATTCTGCATTCTTCTCACAGAAGCATATCCAAGATTCTCGTAGAAAATGCATATCTCAGCTGGAACCCAACGAAACCGTAGATATCGCTGTTTCCGCATATCAAACGCACTGTGGAGTGCTGAAAGCGCCAGGAAACGTGTTTTTCGCTTTCAATAGCACGAAAACAGCGATTTCGGAGATTCTGCATTCTTCTCACAGAAGCATATCCAAGATTCTCGTAGAAAATGCATATCTCAGCTGGAAACCCAACGAAACCGAAGATGTCGCAGTTTCCGCATGTCAAACGCACTGTGGAGTGCTGAAAACACCAGAAAACGTGTTTTTCGCATATAATAGAACGAAAACAGCGATTTCGGCGATTCTACATACTTCTAACAGTAGAATCATGAAGATTATCACTGAAAATGCATATCTCAGATGGAAACCCAACGAAACCGAAGATATCGCAGTTTCCGCATGTCAAACGCACTATGGAGTGCTGAAAGCACCAGAAAACGTGTTTTTCGCATTGAACAGCACGAGAACAGCGATTTCGGTGATTCTGCACGCTTCTATCAGCAGAATCATGCAGATAATCACTGAAAATGCATATCTCAGCTGGAACCCAACGAAACCGAAGATATCGCAGTTTCCGCATGTCAAACGCACTGTGGAGTGCTGATAATTCCAGAAAACGTGTTTTTCAAATTCAATAGCACGAAAACAGCGATTTCGGTGATTCTGCACACTTGTCACAGCGGAATCATGAGGATTATCACTGATAATGCATATCTCAGCTGGAAACCCAACGAAACCGAAGATATCGCAGTTTCCGCATGTCAAACGCACTGTGGAGTGCTGATAATTCCAGAAAACGTGTTTTTCAAATTCAATAGCACGAAAACAGCGATTTCGGTGATTCTGCACACTTGTCACAGCGGAATCATGAGGATTATCACTGACAATGCATATCTCAGCTGGAAACCCAACGAAACCGAAGATATCGCAGTTTCCGCATGTGGAGTGCTGAAAACACCACGAAACGTGTTTTTCGCATTCAATAGCACGAAAACAGCGATTTCGGTGATTCTGCACACTTGTCACAGAAGAAACTCATAGAGTATCACAGAAAATGCATATCTCAGCTGGAACCCAACGAAACCGTAGATATCGCTGTTTCCGCATATCAAACGCACTGTGGAGTGCTGAAAGCGCCAGGAAACGTGTTTTTCGCATTCAATAGCACGAAAACAGCGATTTCGGACATTCTGCATTCTTCTCACTGAAGCATATCCAAGATTCTCGTAGAAAATGCATATCTCAGCTGGAAACCCAACGAAACCGAAGATACCGCAGTTTCCGCATGTGAAACGCACTGTGGAGTGCTGAAAACACCAGCAAACGTGTTTTTCGCATTCAACAGCACCAGAACAGCGATTTCGGTGATTCTGCATACTTCCCACCGAAGAATATCCAAGATTCTTGTAGAAAATGCATATCTCAGCTGGAAACCCAACGATACCGGAGATATCGTTGTATCCGCATGTCAAACGCACTGTGGAGTGCTGAAAACACCAGAACACGTGTGTTTCGCATTCAATAGCACGAAAACAGTGATTTCGGTGATTCTGCATACTTCTCACAGAAGAATATACAAGATTATCGTAGAAAATACATGCCTCAGCTGGAAACCCCACGAATACGAAGATATCGCAGTTTCCGCATATCAAACGCTCTGTGGAGTGCTGAAAACAGCAGAAAACGTGTTTTTCGCAAAAATTGCACGACCAGAGCGATTTCGGTGATTCTGCACACTTGTCACAGCGGAATCATGAGGATTATCACTGATAATGCTTATCTCAGCTGGAAACCCAACGAAACCGAAGATATCGCAGTTTCCGCATGTGGAGTGCTGAAAAGACCACGAAACGTGTTTTTCGCATATAATAGAACGAAAACAGCGATTTCGGCGATTCTACATACTTCTAACAGTAGAATCATGAAGATTATCACTGAAAATGCATATCTCAGATGGAAACCCAACGAAACCGAAGATATCGCAGTTTCCGCATGTCAAACGCACTATGGAGTGCTGAAAGCACCAGAAAACGTGTTTTTCGCATTGAACAGCACGAGAACAGCGATTTCGGTGATTCTGCACGCTTCTATCAGCAGAATCATGCAGATAATCACTGAAAATGCATATCTCAGCTGGAACCCAACGAAACCGAAGATATCGCAGTTTCCGCATGTCAAACGCACTGTGGAGTGCTGATAATTCCAGAAAACGTGTTTTTCAAATTCAATAGCACGAAAACAGCGATTTCGGTGATTCTGCACACTTGTCACAGCGGAATCATGAGGATTATCACTGATAATGCATATCTCAGCTGGAACCCAACGAAACCGTAGATATCGCTGTTTCCGCATATCAAACGCACTGTGGAGTGCTGAAAGCGCCAGGAAACGTGTTTTTCGCATTCAATAGCACGAAAACAGCGATTTCGGACATTCTGCATTCTTCTCACAGAAGCATATCCAAGATTCTCGTAGAAAATGCATATCTCAGCTGGAAACCCAACGAAACCGAAGATACCGCAGTTTCCGCATGTGAAACGCACTGTGGAGTGCTGAAAACACCAGCAAACGTGTTTTTCGCATTCAACAGCACCAGAACAGCGATTTCGGTGATTCTGCATACTTCCCACCGAAGAATATCCAAGATTCTTGTAGAAAATGCATATCTCAGCTGGAAACCCAACGATACCGGAGATATCGTTGTATCCGCATGTCAAACGCACTGTGGAGTGCTGAAAACACCAGAACACGTGTGTTTCGCATTCAATAGCACGAAAACAGTGATTTCGGTGATTCTGCATACTTCTCACAGAAGAATATACAAGATTATCGTAGAAAATACATGCCTCAGCTGGAAACCCCACGAATACGAAGATATCGCAGTTTCCGCATATCAAACGCTCTGTGGAGTGCTGAAAACAGCAGAAAACGTGTTTTTCGCAAAAATCGCACGACCAGAGCGATTTCGGTGATTCTGCACACTTGTCACACATGAATCAAGGAGATTATCACTGAGAATGCATATCTCAGCTGGAAACCCAACGATACTGGAGATATCGCAGTTTCCGCATATCAAACGCACTGTGGAGTGCTGGAACACAAGAAGCGTGTTATTTCGCATTAAATAGCAGTAAGCCAGCGATTTCGGTGATTATGAGCACTTGTAACAGAAGAATCCTGAAGATTATCACTGAAAATGCATATCTCAGCTGGAAACCCAACGATACCGGAGAAATCGTTGTATCCGCATGTCAAACGCACTGTGGAGTGCTGAAAACACCAGAAAACGTGTTTTTCGCTTTCAATAGCACGAAAACAGCGATTTCGGCGATACAGCAAACTTGTGACAGAAGAATCTCTAGGATTATGACTGAAAATGCATAACTTAGCTGGAAACCCCACGAAACCGAAGATATCGCAGTTTCCGCATATCAAACGCACTGTGGAGTTCTGAAAACACCAGAAAACGTTTGTTTCGCATTTAATAGCACGAAAACAGTGATTTCGGTGATTCTGCACACTTCTCACAAAAGAATATACAAGATTATAGTAGAAAATACATGTCTCAGCTGGAAACCCCACGAATACGAAGATATCGCAGTTTCCGCATATCAAACTATCTGTGGAGTGCTGAAAACAGCAGAAAACGTGTTTTTCGCAAAAATCGCACGACCAGAGCGATTTCGGTGATTCTGCACACTTGTCACACATGAATCAAGGAGATTATCACTGAGAATGCATTTCTCAGCTGGAAACACAACGATACCGGAGATATCGCAGTTTCCGCATATCAAACGCACTGTGGAGTGCTGGAACACAAGAAGCGTGTTATTTCGCATTAAATAGCTGTTAGCCAGCGATTTCGGTGATTATGAGCACTTGTAACAGAAGAAGCCTGAAGATTATCGCTGAAAATGCATATCTCAGCTGGAAACCCCACGAAACCGAAGATATCGCAGTTTCCGCATATCAAACGCACTGTGGAGTGCTGAAAACACCAGAACACGTGTTTCTCGCTTTCAGTAGCACGAAAACAGCGATTTCGGTGATTCTGCATACTTCTCACAGAAGATTATCCAAGATTATCGTAGAAAATACATGTCTCAGCTGGAAACCCCACGAAAACGAAGATATCGCAGTTTCCGCATGTCAAACTCACTGTGGAGTACAGAAAACACCAGAAAACGTGTGTTTCGCATCCAATAGCACGAACACAGCGATTTCGGTGATTATGCACACTTGTCACAGCAGAATCATGAAGATGATCGTAGAAAATGCATATCTCAGCTAGAAAACGCACGATAACATAGATATCGCGGTTTCCGCATATCAAACGCACTGTGGAGTGCTGGAACACAAGAAGCGTGATATTTCGCATTAAATAGCAGTTAGCCAGCGGTTCCGGTGATTTTGAGCACTTGTAACCGAAGAATCATGAAGATTATCACTGAAAATGCATATCTCAGCTGGAAACCCAACGAAACCGAAGTTATCGCAGTTTCCGCATATCAAACTCACTGTGGAGTGCAGAAAATACCAGAAAACGTGTTTTTCGCATTCAATAGCACGAAAGCAGCGATTTCGGTGATTCTGCATACTTCTCACAGAAGATTATCCAAGATTATCGTAGAAAATACATGTCTCAGCTGGAAACCCCACGAAAACGAAGATATCGCAGTTTCCGCATGTCACACTCACTGTGGAGTGCAGAAAATACCAGAAAACGTGTTTTTCGCATTCAATAGTACGAAAACAGCGGTTTCTGTGATTCTGCATCCTTCTCACAGAAGAATATGCAAGATTATCGTAGAAAATGCATATCTCAGCTGGAAACCCAAAGAAACCGCAGATATCGCAGTTTCCGCATATCAAACGCACTGTGGAGTGCTGGAACACCAGGACATGTGCTATTTCGCATTAAATAGCAGTTTGCCAGCGATTTCGGTGATTATGCACACTTGTCACAGAAACAACCTGAAGATTATCACTGAAAATGCATATCTCAGCTGGAAACCCCACGAAAACGAAGATATCGCAGTTTCCGCATGTCACACTCACTGTGGAGTGCAGAAAATACCAGAAAACGTGTTTTTCGCATTCAATAGCACGAAAGCAGCGATTTCGGTGATTCTGCATACTTCTCACAGAAGAATAACCAAGAATATCGTATAAAATGCGTATCTCAGCTAGAAAACGCACGATAACATAGATATCGCAGTTTCCGCATATCAAACGCACTGTGGAGTGCTGGAACAGCAAGAAACGTGTTATTTCGCATTCATTAGCACGAAAACAGCGGTATCGGTGATTCTGCACACTTGTCACAGCAGAATCATGAAGATTATCACTGAAAATGCATATCTCAGCTGGAAACCCCACGAAAACGAAGATATCGCAGTTTCCGCATACCAAACGCACTGTGGAGTGCTGGAACACAAGAAGCGTGTTATTTCGCATTAAATAGCAGTAAGCCAGCGATTTCGGTGATTATGCACGCTTGTCACAGAAGAAACCTGAAGAATATCACTGAAAATGCATAACTCAGCTGGAAACCCCACGAAACCGAAGATATCGCAGTTTCCGCATATCAAACGCACTGTGGAGTGCTGAAAACACCAGAATACGTGTTTTTCGCTTTCAGTAGCACGAAAACAGCGATTTCGGTGATTCTGCATAGTTCTCACAGAAGATTATCCAAGATTATCGTAGAAAATACATATCTCAGCTGGAAACCCCACGAAAACGAAGATATCGCAGTTTCCGCATGTCAAACTCACTGTGGAGTGCAGAAAACACCAGAAAACGTGTGTTTCGCATCCAATAGCACGAAAACAGCGATTTCGGTGATTATGCACACTTGTTACAGCAGAATCATGAAGATTATCGTAGAAAATGCATATCTCAGCTAGAAAACGCACGATAACATAGATATCGCGGTTTCCGCATATCAAACGCACTGTGGAGTGCTGGAACACAAGAAGCGTGATATTTCGCATTAAATAGCAGTGAGCCAGCGGTTCCGGTGATTATGAGCACTTGTAACAGAAGAATCATGAAGATTATAACTGAAAATGCATATCTCAGCTGGAAGCCCAACGAAACCGGAGATATCGCAGTTTCCGCATTTTAAACGCACTGTGGAGTGCTGGAACACAAGAAGCGTGATATTTCGCATTAAATAGCAGTGAGCCAGCGATTTCGGTGATTATGAGCACTTGTAACAGAAGAAGCCTGAAGATTATCGCTGAAAATGCATATCTCAGCTGGAAACCCAACGATACCGGAGATATCGTTGTATGCGCATGTCAAACGCACTGTGGAGTGCTGAAAACACCAGAAAACGTGTGTTTCGCATTCAATAGCACGAAAACAGTGATTTCGGTGATTCTGCATACTTCTCACAGAAGAATATACAAGATTATCGTAGAAAATACATGTCTCAGCTGGAAACCCCACGAATACGAAGATATCGCAGTTTCCGCATATCAAACGCTCTGTGGAGTGCTGAAAACCCCAGTATACGGGTTTTTCGCATTAAATAGCACGACCAGAGCGATTTCGTTGATTCTGCACACTTGTCACACATGAATCAAGGAGATTATCACTGAGAATGCATTTCTCAGCTGGAAACACAACGATACCGGAGATATCGCAGTTTCCGCATATCAAACGCACTGTGGAGTGCTGGAACACAAGAAGCGTGTTATTTCGCATTAAATAGCTGTTAGCAAGCGATTTCGGTGATTATGAGCACTTGTAACAGAAGAAGCCTGAAGATTATCGCTGAAAATGCATATCTCAGCTGGAAACCCCACGAAACCGAAGATATCGCAGTTTCCGCATATCAAACGCACTGTGGAGTGCTGAAAACACCAGAATACGTGTTTTTCGCTTTCAGTAGCACGAAAACAGCGATTTCGGTGATTCTGCATAGTTCTCACAGAAGATTATCCAAGATTATCGTAGAAAATACATGTCTCAGCTGGAAACCCCACGAAAACGAAGATATCGCAGTTTCCGCATGTCAAACTCACTGTGGAGTGCAGAAAACACCAGAAAAAGTGTGTTTCGCATCCAATAGCACGAAAACAGCGATTTCGGTGATTATGCACACTTGTTACAGCAGAATCATGAAGATTATCGTAGAAAATGCATTTCTCAGCTGGAAACACAACGATACCGGAGATATCGCAGTTTCCGCATATCAAACGCACTGTGGAGTGCTGGAACACAAGAAGCGTGTTATTTCGCATTAAATAGCTGTTAGCAAGCGATTTCGGTGATTATGAGCACTTGTAACAGAAGAAGCCTGAAGATTATCGCTGAAAATGCATATCTCAGCTGGAAACCCCACGAAACCGAAGATATCGCAGTTTCCGCATATCAAACGCACTGTGGAGTGCTGAAAACACCAGAATACGTGTTTTTCGCATTCAATAGTACGAAAACAGCGGTTTCTGTGATTCTGCATCCTTCTCACAGAAGAATATGCAAGATTATCGTAGAAAATACATGTCTCAGCCGGAAACCCCACGAAAACGAAGATATCGCAGTTTCCGCATGTCAAACTCACTGTGGAGTGCAGAAAACACCAGAAAACGTGTGTTTCGCATTCAATAGTACGAAAACAGCGGTTTCTGTGATTCTGCATCCTTCTCACAGAAGAATATGCAAGATTATCGTAGAAAATGCATATCTCAGCTGGAAACCCAAAGAAACCGCAGATATCGCAGTTTCCGCATATCAAACGCACTGTGGAGTGCTGGAACACCAGGACATGTGCTATTTCGCATTAAATAGCAGTTTGCCAGCGATTTCGGTGATTATGCACACTTGTCACAGAAACAACCTGAAGATTATCACTGAAAATGCATATCTCAGCTGGAGACCCCACGAAAACGAAGATATCGCAGTTTCCGCATGTCACACTCACTGTGGAGTGCAGAAAATACCAGAAAACGTGTTTTTCGCATTCAATAGCACGAAAGCAGCGATTTCGGTGATTCTGCATACTTCTCACAGAAGAATATCCAAGAATATCGTATAAAATGCGTATCTCAGCTAGAAAACGCACGATAACATAGATATCGCAGTTTCCGCATATCAAACGCACTGTGGAGTGCTGGAACAGCAAGAAACGTGTTATTTCGCATTCATTAGCACGAAAACAGCGGTATCGGTGATTCTGCACACTTGTCACAGCAGAATCATGAAGATTATCACTGAAAATGCATATCTCAGCTGGAAACCCCACGAAAACGAAGATATCGCAGTTTCCGCATACCAAACGCACTGTGGAGTGCTGGAACACAAGAAGCGTGTTAGTTCGCATTAAATAGCAGTAAGCCAGCGATTTCGGTGATTATGCACGCTTGTCACAGAAGAAACCTGAAGAATATCACTGAAAATGCATAACTCAGCTGGAAACCCCACGAAACCGAAGATATCGCAGTTTCCGCATATCAAACGCACTGTGGAGTGCTGAAAACACCAGAATACGTGTTTTTCGCTTTCAGTAGCACGAAAACAGCGATTTCGGTGATTCTGCATAGTTCTCACAGAAGATTATCCAAGATTATCGTAGAAAATACATATCTCAGCTGGAAACCCCACGAAAACGAAGATATCGCAGTTTCCGCATGTCAAACTCACTGTGGAGTGCAGACAACACCAGAAAACGTGTGTTTCGCATCCAATAGCACGAAAACAGCGATTTCGGTGATTATGCACACTTGTTACAGCAGAATCATGAAGATTATCGTCGAAAATGCATATCTCAGCTAGAAAACGCACGATAACATAGATATCGCGGTTTCCGCATATCAAACGCACTGTGGAGTGCTGGAACACAAGAAGCGTGATATTTCGCATGAAATAGCAGTGAGCCAGCGGTTCCGGCGATTTTGAGCACTTGTAACCGAAGAATCATGAAGATTATCACTGAAAATGCATATCTCAGCTGAAAACCCAACGAAACCGAAGTTATCGCAGTTTCCGCATATCAAACTCACTGTGGAGTGCAGAAAATACCAGAAAACGTGTTTTTCGCATTCAATAGCACGAAAGCAGCGATTTCGGTGATTCTGCATACTTCTCACAGAAGATTATCCAAGATTATCGTAGAAAATACATGTCTCAGCTGGAAACCCCACGAAAACGAAGATATCGCAGTTTCCGCATGTCAAACTCACTGTGGAGTGCAGAAAACACCAGAAAAAGTGTGTTTCGCATCCAATAGCACGAAAACAGCGATTTCGGTGATTATGCACACTTGTTACAGCAGAATCATGAAGATTATCGTAGAAAATGCATATCTCAGCTAGAAAACGCACGATAACATAGATATCGCGGTTTCCGCATATCAAACGCACTGTGGAGTGCTGGAACACAAGAAGCGTGATATTTCGCATTAAATAGCAGTGAGCCAGCGATTTCGGTGATTATGAGCACTTGTAACAGAAGAAGCCTGAAGATTATCGCTGAAAATGCATATCTCAGCTGGAAACCCAACGATACCGGAGATATCGTTGTATCCGCATGTCAAACGCACTGTGGAGTGCTGAAAACACCAGAAAACGTGTGTTTCGCATTCAATAGCACGAAAACAGTGATTTCGGTGATTCTGCATACTTCTCACAGAAGAATATACAAGATTATCGTAGAAAATACATGTCTCAGCTGGAAACCCCACGAATACGAAGATATCGCAGTTTCCGCATATCAAACGCTCTGTGGAGTGCTGAAAACCCCAGTATACGGGTTTTTCGCATTAAATAGCACGACCAGAGCGATTTCGTTGATTCTGCACACTTGTCACACATGAATCAAGGAGATTATCACTGAGAATGCATTTCTCAGCTGGAAACACAACGATACCGGAGATATCGCAGTTTCCGCATATCAAACGCACTGTGGAGTGCTGGAACACAAGAAGCGTGTTATTTCGCATTAAATAGCTGTTAGCCAGCGATTTCGGTGATTATGAGCACTTGTAACAGAAGAAGCCTGAAGATTATCGCTGAAAATGCATATCTCAGCTGGAAACCCCACGAAACCGAAGATATCGCAGTTTCCGCATATCAAACGCACTGTGGAGTGCTGAAAACACCAGAATACGTGTTTTTCGCTTTCAGTAGCACGAAAACAGCGATTTCGGTGATTCTGCATAGTTCTCACAGAAGATTATCCAAGATTATCGTAGAAAATACATGTCTCAGCTGGAAACCCCACGAAAACGAAGATATCGCAGTTTCCGCATGTCAAACTCACTGTGGAGTGCAGAAAACACCAGAAAAAGTGTGTTTCGCATCCAATAGCACGAAAACAGCGATTTCGGTGATTATGCACACTTGTTACAGCAGAATCATGAAGATTATCGTAGAAAATGCATATCTCAGCTAGAAAACGCACGATAACATAGATATCGCGGTTTCCGCATATCAAACGCACTGTGGAGTGCTGGAACACAAGAAGCGTGATATTTCGCATTAAATAGCAGTGAGCCAGCGGTTCCGGTGATTATGAGCACTTGTAACAGAAGAATCATGAAGATTATCACTGAAAATGCATATCTCAGCTGGAAACCCAACGAAACCGAAGTTATCGCAGTTACCGCATATCAAACTCACTGTGGAGTGTAGAAAACACCAGAAAACGTGTTTTTCGCATTCAATAGTACGAAAACAGCGGTTTCTGTGATTCTGCATCCTTCTCACAGAAGAATATGCAAGATTATCGTAGAAAATACATGTCTCAGCCGGAAACCCCACGAAAACGAAGATATCGCAGTTTCCGCATGTCAAACTCACTGTGGAGTGCAGAAAACACCAGAAAACGTGTGTTTCGCATTCAATAGTACGAAAACAGCGGTTTCTGTGATTCTGCATCCTTCTCACAGAAGAATATGCAAGATTATCGTAGAAAATGCATATCTCAGCTGGAAACCCAAAGAAACCGCAGATATCGCAGTTTCCGCATATCAAACGCACTGTGGAGTGCTGGAACACCAGGACATGTGCTATTTCGCATTAAATAGCAGTTTGCCAGCGATTTCGGTGATTATGCACACTTGTCACAGAAACAACCTGAAGATTATCACTGAAAATGCATATCTCAGCTGGAAACCCCACGAAAACGAAGATATCGCAGTTTCCGCATGTCACACTCACTGTGGAGTGCAGAAAATACCAGAAAACGTGTTTTTCGCATTCAATAGCACGAAAGCAGCGATTTCGGTGATTCTGCATACTTCTCACAGAAGAATATCCAAGAATATCGTATAAAATGCGTATCTCAGCTAGAAAACGCACGATAACATAGATATCGCAGTTTCCGCATATCAAACGCACTGTGGAGTGCTGGAACAGCAAGAAACGTGTAATTTCGCATTCATTAGCACGAAAACAGCGGTATCGGTGATTCTGCACACTTGTCATAGCAGAATCATGAAGATTATCACTGAAAATGCATATCTCAGCTGGAAACCCCACGAAAACGAAGATATCGCAGTTTCCGCATACCAAACGCACTGTGGAGTGCTGGAACACAAGAAGCGTGTTAGTTCGCATTAAATAGCAGTAAGCCAGCGATTTCGGTGATTATGCACGCTTGTCACAGAAGAAACCTGAAGAATATCACTGAAAATGCATAACTCAGCTGGAAACCCCACGAAACCGAAGATATCGCAGTTTCCGCATATCAGACGCACTGTGGATTGCTGAAAACACCAGAATACGTGTTTTTCGCTTTCAGTAGCACGAAAACAGCGATTTCGGTGATTCTGCATAGTTCTCACAGAAGATTATCCAAGATTATCGTAGAAAATACATATCTCAGCTGGAAACCCCACGAAAACGAAGATATCGCAGTTTCCGCATGTCAAACTCACTGTGGAGTGCAGACAACACCAGAAAACGTGTGTTTCGCATCCAATAGCACGAAAACAGCGATTTCGGTGATTATGCACACTTGTTACAGCAGAATCATGAAGATTATCGTCGAAAATGCATATCTCAGCTAGAAAACGCACGATAACATAGATATCGCGGTTTCCGCATATCAAACGCACTGTGGAGTGCTGGAACACAAGAAGCGTGATATTTCGCATGAAATAGCAGTGAGCCAGCGGTTCCGGTGATTATGAGCACTTGTAACAGAAGAATCATGAAGATTATAACTGAAAATGCATATCTCAGCTGGAAGCCCAACGAAACCGGAGATATCGCAGTTTCCGCATTTTAAACGCACTGTGGAGTGCTGGAACACAAGAAGCGTGATATTTCGCATTAAATAGCAGTTAGCCAGCGGTTCCGGTGATTTTGAGCACTTGTAACCGAAGAATCATGAAGATTATCACTGAAAATGCATAACTCAGCTGGAAACCCCACGAAACCGAAGATATCGCAGTTTCCGCATATCAAACGCACTGTGGATTGCTGAAAACACCAGAATACGTGTTTTTCGCTTTCAGTAGCACGAAAACAGCGATTTCGGTGATTCTGCATAGTTCTCACAGAAGATTATCCAAGATTATCGTAGAAAATACATATCTCAGCTGGAAACCCCACGAAAACGAAGATATCGCAGTTTCCGCATGTCAAACTCACTGTGGAGTGCAGACAACACCAGAAAACGTGTGTTTCGCATCCAATAGCACGAAAACAGCGATTTCGGTGATTATGCACACTTGTTACAGCAGAATCATGAAGATTATCGTAGAAAATGCATATCTCAGCTAGAAAACGCACGATAACATAGATATCGCGGTTTCCGCATATCAAACGCACTGTGGAGTGCTGGAACACAAGAAGCGTGATATTTCGCATTAAATAGCAGTGAGCCAGCGATTTCGGTGATTATGAGCACTTGTAACAGAAGAAGCCTGAAGATTATCGCTGAAAATGCATATCTCAGCTGGAAACCCAACGATACCGGAGATATCGTTGTATCCGCATGTCAAACGCACTGTGGAGTGCTGAAAACACCAGAAAACGTGTGTTTCGCATTCAATAGCACGAAAACAGTGATTTCGGTGATTCTGCATACTTCTCACAGAAGAATATACAAGATTATCGTAGAAAATACATGTCTCAGCTGGAAACCCCACGAATACGAAGATATCGCAGTTTCCGCATATCAAACGCTCTGTGGAGTGCTGAAAACCCCAGTATACGGGTTTTTCGCATTAAATAGCACGACCAGAGCGATTTCGTTGATTCTGCACACTTGTCACACATGAATCAAGGAGATTATCACTGAGAATGCATTTCTCAGCTGGAAACACAACGATACCGGAGATATCGCAGTTTCCGCATATCAAACGCACTGTGGAGTGCTGGAACACAAGAAGCGTGTTATTTCACATTAAATAGCTGTTAGCCAGCGATTTCGGTGATTATGAGCACTTGTAACAGAAGAAGCCTGAAGATTATCGCTGAAAATGCATATCTCAGCTGGAAACCCCACGAAACCGAAGATATCGCAGTTTCCGCATATCAAACGCACTGTGGAGTGCTGAAAACACCAGAATACGTGTTTTTCGCTTTCAGTAGCACGAAAACAGCGATTTCGGTGATTCTGCATAGTTCTCACAGAAGATTATCCAAGATTATCGTAGAAAATACATGTCTCAGCTGGAAACCCCACGAAAACGAAGATATCGCAGTTTCCGCATGTCAAACTCACTGTGGAGTGCAGAAAACACCAGAAAAAGTGTGTTTCGCATCCAATAGCACGAAAACAGCGATTTCGGTGATTATGCACACTTGTTACAGCAGAATCATGAAGATTATCGTAGAAAATGCATATCTCAGCTAGAAAACGCACGATAACATAGATATCGCGGTTTCCGCATATCAAACGCACTGTGGAGTGCTGGAACACAAGAAGCGTGATATTTCGCATTAAATAGCTGTGAGCCAGCGGTTCCGGTGATTATGAGCACTTGTAACAGAAGAATCATGAAGATTATCACTGAAAATGCATATCTCAGCTGGAAACCCAACGAAACCGAAGTTATCGCAGTTACCGCATATCAAACTCACCGTGGAGTGTCGAAAACACCAGAAAACGTGTTTTTCGCATTCAATAGTACGAAAACAGCGGTTTCTGTGATTCTGCATCCTTCTCACAGAAGAATATGCAAGATTATCGTAGAAAATGCATATCTCAGCTGGAAACCCAACGAAACCGAAGTTATCGCAGTTACCGCATATCAAACTCACTGTGGAGTGCAGAAAATACCAGAAAACGTGTTTTTCGCATTCAATAGCACGAAAGCAGCGATTTCGGTGATTCTGCATACTTCTCACAGAAGAATATCCAAGAATATCGTATAAAATGGGTATCTCAGCTAGAAAACGCACGATAACATAGATATCGCAGTTTCCGCATATCAAACGCACTGTGGAGTGCTGGAACAGCAAGAAACGTGTTATTTCGCATTCATTAGCACGAAAACAGCGGTATCGGTGATTCTGCACACTTGTCACAGCAGAATCATGAAGATTATCACTGAAAATGCATATCTCAGCTGGAAACCCCACGAAAACGAAGATATCGCAGTTTCCGCATACCAAACGCACTGTGGAGTGCTGGAACACAAGAAGCGTGTTATTTCGCATTAAATAGCAGTAAGCCAGCGATTTCGGTGATTATGCACGCTTGTCACAGAAGAAACCTGAAGAATATCACTGAAAATGCATAACTCAGCTGGAAACCCCACGAAACCGAAGATATCGCAGTTTCCGCATATCAAACGCACTGTGGAGTGCTGAAAACACCAGAATACGTGTTTTTCGCTTTCAGTAGCACGAAAACAGCGATTTCGGTGATTCTGCATAGTTCTCACAGAAGATTATCCAAGATTATCGTAGAAAATACATATCTCAGCTGGAAACCCCACGAAAACGAAGATATCGCAGTTTCCGCATGTCACACTCACTGTGGAGTGCAGAAAATACCAGAAAACGTGTTTTTCGCATTCAATAGCACGAAAGCAGCGATTTCGGTGATTCTGCATACTTCTCACAGAAGAATATCCAAGAATATCGTATAAAATGCGTATCTCAGCTAGAAAACGCACGATAACATAGATATCGCAGTTTCCGCATATCAAACGCACTGTGGAGTGCTGGAACAGCAAGAAACGTGTTATTTCGCATTCATTAGCACGAAAACAGCGGTATCGGTGATTCTGCACACTTGTCACAGCAGAATCATGAAGATTATCACTGAAAATGCATATCTCAGCTGGAAACCCCACGAAAACGAAGATATCGCAGTTTCCGCATACCAAACGCACTGTGGAGTGCTGGAACACAAGAAGCGTGTTATTTCGCATTAAATAGCAGTAAGCCAGCGATTTCGGTGATTATGCACGCTTGTCACAGAAGAAACCTGAAGAATATCACTGAAAATGCATAACTCAGCTGGAAACCCCACGAAACCGAAGATATCGCAGTTTCCGCATATCAAACGCACTGTGGAGTGCTGAAAACACCAGAATACGTGTTTTTCGCTTTCAGTAGCACGAAAACAGCGATTTCGGTGATTCTGCATAGTTCTCACAGAAGATTATCCAAGATTATCGTAGAAAATACATATCTCAGCTGGAAACCCCACGAAAACGAAGATATCGCGGTTTCCGCATATCAAACGCACTGTGGAGTGCTGGAACACAAGAAGCGTGATATTTCGCATTAAATAGCAGTGAGCCAGCGGTTCCGGTGATTATGAGCACTTGTAACAGAAGAATCATGAAGATTATAACTGAAAATGCATATCTCAGCTGGAAGCCCAACGAAACCGGAGATATCGCAGTTTCCGCATTTTAAACGCACTGTGGAGTGCTGGAACACAAGAAGCGTGATATTTCGCATTAAATAGCAGTTAGCCAGCGGTTCCGGTGATTTTGAGCACTTGTAACCGAAGAATCATGAAGATTATCACTGAAAATGCATATCTCAGCTGGAAACCCAACGAAACCGAAGTTATCGCAGTTTCCGCATATCAAACTCACTGTGGAGTGCAGAAAATACCAGAAAACGTGTTTTTCGCATTCAATAGCACGAAAGCAGCGATTTCGGTGATTCTGCATACTTCTCACAGAAGATTATCCAAGATTATCGTAGAAAATACATGTCTCAGCTGGAAACCCCACGAAAACGAAGATATCGCAGTTTCCGCATGTCACACTCACTGTGGAGTGCAAAAAATACCAGAAAACGTGTTTTTCGCATTCAATAGTACGAAAACAGCGGTTTCTGTGATTCTACATCCTTCTCACAGAAGAATATGCAAGATTATCGTAGAAAATGCATATCTCAGCTGGAAACCCAAAGAAACCGCAGATATCGCAGTTTCCGCATATCAAACGCACTGTGGAGTGCTGGAACACCAGGACATGTGCTATTTCGCATTAAATAGCAGTTTGCCAGCGATTTCGGTGATTATGCACACTTGTCACAGAAACAACCTGAAGATTATCACTGAAAATGCATATCTCAGCTGGAAACCCCACGAAAACGAAGATATCGCAGTTTCCGCATGTCACACTCACTGTGGAGTGCAGAAAATACCAGAAAACGTGTTTTTCGCATTCAATAGCACGAAAGCAGCGATTTCGGTGATTCTGCATACTTCTCACAGAAGAATATCCAAGAATATCGTATAAAATGCGTATCTCAGCTAGAAAACGCACGACAACATAGATATCGCAGTTTCCGCATATCAAACGCACTGTGGAGTGCTGGAACAGCAAGAAACGTGTTATTTCGCATTCATTAGCACGAAAACAGCGGTATCGGTGATTCTGCACACTTGTCACAGCAGAATCATGAAGATTATCACTGAAAATGCATATCTCAGCTGGAAACCCCACGAAAACGAAGATATCGCTGTTTCCGCATACCAAACGCACTGTGGAGTGCTGGAACACAAGAAGCGTGTTATTTCGCATTAAATAGCAGTAAGCCAGCGATTTCGGTGATTATGCACGCTTGTCACAGAAGAAACCTGAAGAATATCACTGAAAATGCATAACTCAGCTGGAAACCCCACGAAACCGAAGATATCGCAGTTTCCGCATATCAAACGCACTGTGGAGTGCTGAAAACACCAGAATACGTGTTTTTCGCTTTCAGTAGCACGAAAACAGCGATTTCGGTGATTCTGCATAGTTCTCACAGAAGACTATCCAAGATTATCGTAGAAAATACATATCTCAGCTGGAAACCCCACGAAAACGAAGATATCGCAGTTTCCGCATGTCAAACTCACTGTGGAGTGCAGAAAACACCAGAAAACGTGTGTTTCGCATCCAATAGCACGAAAACAGCGATTTCGGTGATTATGCACACTTGTTACAGCAGAATCATGAAGATTATCGTAGAAAATGCATATCTCAGCTAGAAAACGCACGATAACATAGATATCGCGGTTTCCGCATATCAAACGCACTGTGGAGTGCTGGAACACAAGAAGCGTGATATTTCGCATTAAATAGCAGTGAGCCAGCGGTTCCGGTGATTATGAGCACTTGTAACAGAAGAATCATGAAGATTATAACTGAAAATGCATATCTCAGCTGGAAGCTCAACGAAACCGGAGATATCGCAGTTTCCGCATTTTAAACGCACTGTGGAGTGCTGGAACACAAGAAGCGTGATATTTCGCATTAAATAGCAGTGAGCCAGCGATTTCGGTGATTATGAGCACTTGTAACAGAAGAAGCCTGAAGATTATCGCTGAAAATGCATATCTCAGCTGGAAACCCAACGATACCGGAGATATCGTTGTATCCGCATGTCAAACGCACTGTGGAGTGCTGAAAACACCAGAAAACGTGTGTTTCGCATTCAATAGCACGAAAACAGTGATTTCGGTGATTCTGCATACTTCTCACAGAAGAATATACAAGATTATCGTAGAAAATACATGTCTCAGCTGGAAACCCCACGAATACGAAGATATCGCAGTTTCCGCATATCAAACGCTCTGTGGAGTGCTGAAAACCCCAGTATACGGGTTTTTCGCATTAAATAGCACGACCAGAGCGATTTCGTTGATTCTGCACACTTGTCACACATGAATCAAGGAGATTATCACTGAGAATGCATTTCTCAGCTGGAAACACAACGATACCGGAGATATCGCAGTTTCCGCATATCAAACGCACTGTGGAGTGCTGGAACACAAGAAGCGTGTTATTTCGCATTAAATAGCTGTTAGCCAGCGATTTCGGTGATTATGAGCACTTGTAACAGAAGAAGCCTGAAGATTATCGCTGAAAATGCATATCTCAGCTGGAAACCCCACGAAACCGAAGATATCGCAGTTTCCGCATATCAAACGCACTGTGGAGTGCTGAAAACACCACAATACGTGTTTTTCGCTTTCAGTAGCACGAAAAAAGCGATTTCGGTGATTCTGCATAGTTCTCACAGAAGATTATCCAAGATTATCGTAGAAAATACATGTCTCAGCTGGAAACCCCACGAAAACGAAGATATCGCAGTTTCCGCATGTCAAACTCACTGTGGAGTGCAGAAAACAACAGAAAAAGTGTGTTTCGCATCCAATAGCACGAAAACAGCGATTTCGGTGATTATGCACACTTGTTACAGCAGAATCATGAAGATTATCGTAGAAAATGCATATCTCAGCTAGAAAACGCACGATAACATAGATATCGCGGTTTCCGCATATCAAACGCACTGTGGAGTGCTGGAACACAAGAAGCGTGATATTTCGCATTAAATAGCAGTGAGCCAGCGGTTCCGGTGATTATGAGCACTTGTAACAGAAGAATCATGAAGATTATCACTGAAAATGCATATCTCAGCTGGAAACCCAACGAAACCGAAGTTATCGCAGTTACCGCATATCAAACTCACTGTGGAGTGTAGAAAACACCAGAAAACGTGTTTTTCGCATTCAATAGTACGAAAACAGCGGTTTCTGTGATTCTGCATCCTTCTCACAGAAGAATATGCAAGATTATCGTAGAAAATACATGTCTCAGCCGGAAACCCCACGAAAACGAAGATATCGCAGTTTCCGCATGTCAAACTCACTGTGGAGTGCAGAAAACACCAGAAAACGTGTGTTTCGCATCCAATAGCACGAAAACAGCGATTTCGGTGATTATGCACACTTGTTACAGCAGAATCATGAAGATTATCGTAGAAAATGCATATCTCAGCTAGAAAACGCACGATAACATAGATATCGCGGTTTCCGCATATCAAACGCACTGTGGAGTGCTGGAACACCAGAAGCGTGATATTTCGCATTAAATAGCAGTTAGCCAGCGGTTCCGGTAATTATGAGCACTTGTAACAGAAGAATCATGAAGATTATCACTGAAAATGCATATCTCAGCTGGAAACTCCACGAAACCGAAGATATCGCAGTTTCCGCATGTCACACTCACTGTGGAGTGCAGAAAATACCAGAAAACGTGTTTTTCGCATTCAATAGCATGAAAGCAGCGATTTCGGTGATTCTGCATACTTCTCACAGAAGAATATACAAGATTATCGTAGAAAATACAGGTCTCAGCTGGAAACCCCACGAATACGAAGATATCGCAGTTTCCGCATATCAAACGCTCTGTGGAGGGCTGAAAACAGCAGAAAACGTGTTTTTCGCAAAAATCGCACGACCAGAGCGATTTCGGTGATTCTGCACACTTGTCACACATGAATCAAGGAGATTATCACTGAGAATGCATTTCTCAGCTGGAAACCCAACGATACCGGAGATATCGCAGTTTCCGCATATCAAACGCACTATGGAGTGCTGGAACACAAGAAGCGTGTTATTTCGCATTAAATAGCTGTTAGCCAGCGATTTCAGTGATTATGAGCACTTGTAACAGAAGAAGCCTGAAGATTATCTCTGAAAATGCATATCTCAGCTGGAAACCCAACGATACCGGAGATATCGTTGTATCCGCATGTCAAACGCACTGCGGAGTGCTGAAAACACCAGAAAACGTGTGTTTCGCATTCAATAGCACGAAAACAGTGATTTCGGTGATTCTGCATACTTCTCACAGAAGAATATACAAGATTATCGTAGAAAATACATGTCTCAGCTGGAAACCCCACGAATACGAAGATATCGCAGTTTCCGCATATCAAACGCTCTGTGGAGTGCTGAAAACCCCAGTATACGGGTTTTTCGCATTAAATAGCACGACCAGAGCGATTTCGGTGATTCTGCACACTTGTCACACATGAATCAAGGAGATTATCACTGAGAATGCATTTCTCAGCTGGAAACACAACGATACCGGAGATATCGCAGTTTCCGCATATCAAACGCACTGTGGAGTGCTGGAACACAAGAAGCGTGTTATTTCGCATTAAATAGCTGTTAGCCAGCGATTTCGGTGATTATGAGCACTTGTAACAGAAGAAGCCTGAAGATTATCGCTGAAAATGCATATCTCAGCTGGAAACCCAACGATACCGCAGATATCGTTGTATCCGCATGTCAAACGCACTGTGGAGTGCTGAAAACACCAGAAAACGTGTGTTTCGCATTCAATAGCACGAAAACAGTGATTTCGGTGATTCTGCATCCTTCTCACAGAAGAATATACAAGATTATCGTAGAAAATACATGTCTCAGCTGGAAACCCCACGAATACGAAGATATCGCAGTTTCCGCATATCAAACGCTCTGTGGAGTGCTGAAAACACCAGAAAACGTGTTTTTCGCAAAAATCGCACGACCAGAGCGATTTCGGTGATTCTGCACACTTGCCACACATGAATCAAGGAGATTATCACTGAGAATGCATATCTCAGCTGGAAACCCAACGAAACCGAAGTTATCGCAGTTTCCGCATATCAAACTCACTGTGGAGTGTAGAAAACACCAGAAAACGTGTTTTTCGCATTCAATAGTACGAAAACAGCGGTTTCTGTGATTCTGCATCCTTCTCACAGAAGAATATGCAAGATTATCGTAGAAAATGCATATCTCAGCTGGAAACCCAAAGAAACCGCAGATATCGCAGTTTCCGCATATCAAACGCACTGTGGAGTGCTGGAACACCAGGACATGTGCTATTTCGCATTAAATAGCAGTTTGCCAGCGATTTCGGTGATTATGCACACTTGTCACAGAAGAAACCTGAAGATTATCACTGAAAATGCATATCTCAGCTGGAAACCCCACGAAAACGAAGATATCGCAGTTTCCGCATGTCACACTCAATGTGGAGTGCAGAAAATACCAGAAAACGTGTTTTTCGCATTCAATAGCACGAAAGCAGCGATTTCGGTGATTCTGCATACTTCTCACAGAAGAATATCCAAGAATATCGTATAAAATGCGTATCTCAGCTAGAAAACGCACGATAACATAGATATCGCAGTTTCCGCATATCAAACGCACTGTGGAGTGCTGGAACAGCAAGAAACGTGTTATTTCGCATTCATTAGCACGAAAACAGCGGTATCGGTTATTCTGCACACTTGTCACAGCAGAATCATGAAGATTATCACTGAAAATGCATATCTCAGCTGGAAACCCAACGAAACCGAAGATATCGCAGTTTCCGCATATCAAACGCACTGTGGAGTGCTGGAACACAAGAAGTGTTTTATTTCATATTACATAGCTGTACCCCAGCGATTTCGGTGATTATGCATACTTGTCACAGAAGAAACTCGGAGATTATCACTGAAAACGCATATCTCAGCTGGAAACCCCACGAAACCGGAGATATCACAGTTTCCGCATATCAAACGCACTGTGGAGTGCTGAAAACACAAGGAAACGTGTTTTTCGCATTCAATAGCACGCAAACAGCGATTTTGGTGATTCTGCACACTTGTCACAGAAGAATCATGTAGATTATCACTGAAAATGCATATCCCAGCTGAAAACCCAACGAAACCGACGATATCGCAGTTTCCGCATATCAAACGCACTGTGGAGTGCTGAAAATACCAGAAAACGTGTTTTTCGTATTCAATAGCACGAAAACAGCGATATCGGTGATTCTGCATACTTCTCACAGAGGAATATACAAGATTATCGTAGAAAATACATGTCTCAGCTGGAAACCCCACGAAAACGAAGATATCGCAGTTTCCGCATGTCAAGCGCACTGTGGAGTGCTGAAAACAGCAGGAAACGAGTTTTTCGCATTCAATAGCACGAAAACAGCGATTTCGGTGATTCTGCATTCTTCTCACAGAAGCATATCCAAGATTCTCGTAGAAAATGCATATCTCAGCTGGAACCCAACGAAACCGTAGATATCGCTGTTTCCGCATATCAAACGCACTGTGGAGTGCTGAAAGCGCCAGGAAACGTGTTTTTCGCTTTCAATAGCACGAGAACAGCGATTTCGGAGAATCTGCATTCTTCTCACAGAAGCATATCCAAGATTCTCGTAGAAAATGCATATCTCAGCTGGAAACCCAACGAAACCGAAGATACCGCAGTTTCCGCATGTGAAACGCACTGTGGAGTGCTGAAAACACCAGCAAACGTGTTTTTCGCATTCAACAGCACCAGAACAGCGATTTCGGTGATTCTGCATACTTCCCACAGAAGAATATCCAAGATTCTTGTAGAAAATGCATATCTCAGCTGGAAACCCAACGATACCGGAGATATCGTTGTATCCGCATGTCAAACGCACTGTGGAGTGCTGAAAACACCAGAACACGTGTGTTTCGCATTCAATAGCACGAAAACAGTGATTTCGGTGATTCTGCATGCTTCTCACAGAAGAATATCCAAGATTCTCGTAGAAAATGCATATCTGAGCCGGAAGCCCAACGAAACCAAAGATATCGCAGTTTCCGCATATCAACCGCACTGTAGAGTGCTGAAAACACCAGAACACGTGTTTTTCGCTTTCAATAGCTCGAAAACAGCGATTTTGGTGATTCTGCACGCTTGTCACAGCAGAATCATGAAGATTATCACTGAAAATGCATATCTCAGCTGGAAACCCAACGAAACCGGAGATATCGCAGTTTCCGCAAATCAAACGCACTGTGGAGTGCTGAAAACTCCAGAAAACGTGGTTTTCGCATTCAATAGCTCGAAAACAGCGATTTCGGTGATTCTGCACACTTGTCACAGAAGAATCATGAAGATTATAACTGAAAATGCATATCTCAGCTGGAAGCCCAACGAAACCAGAGATATCGCAGTTTCCGCATTTTAAACGCACTGTGGAGTGCTGGAACACAAGAAACGTGTTATTTCACATTAAATAGCAGTAAGCCAGCGATTTCAGTGATTATGCACACTTGTCACGGAAGAATCATGAAGATTATCACTGAAAATGCATATCTCAGCTGGAAACCCAACGAAAACGAAGATATCACAGTTTCCGCATGTCAAACGCACTGTGGAGTGCAGAAAACACCAGAAAACGTGTTTTTCGCATTCAATAGCACGAAAACAGCGGTTTCTGTGATTCTGCATCCTTCTCACAGAAGAATATGCAAGATTATCGTAGAAAATGCATATCTCAGCTGGAAACCCAAAGAAACCGCAGATATCGCAGTTTCCGCATATCAAACGCACTGTGGAGTGCTGGAACACCAGGACATGTGCTATTTCGCATTAAATAGCAGTTGGCCAGCGATTTCGGTGATTATGCACACTTGTCACAGAAGAAACCTGAAGATTATCACTGAAAATGCATATCGCAGCTGGAAACCCCACGAAAACGAAGATATCGCAGTTTCCGCATGTCACACTCACTGTGGAGTGCAGAAAATACCAGAAAACGTGTTTTTCGCATTCAATTGCACGAAATCAGCGATTTCGGTGATTCTGCACACTTGTCACAGAAGAATATCCAAGATTATCGTAGAAAATGCGTATCTCAGCTAGAAAACGCACGATAACATAGATATCGCAGTTTCCGCATACCAAACGCACTGTGGAGTGCTGGAACACAAGAAGCGTGTTATTTCGCATTAAATAGCAGTAAGCCAGCGATTTCGGTGATTATGCACGCTTGTCACAGAAGAAACCTGAAGAATATCACTGAAAATGCATAACTCAGCTGGAAACCCCACGAAACCGAAGACATCGCAGTTTCCGCATATCAAACGCACTGCGGAGTGCTGAAAACACCAGAATACGTGTTTTTCGCTTTCAGTAGCACGAAAACAGCGATTTCGGTGATTCTGCATAGTTCTCACAGAAGATTATCCAAGATTATCGTAGAAAATACATATCTCAGCTGGAAACCCCACGAAAACGAAGATATCGCAGTTTCCGCATGTCAAACTCACTGTGGAGTGCAGAAAACACCAGAAAACGTGTGTTTCGCATCCAATAGCACGAAAACAGCGATTTCGGTGATTATGCACACTTGTTACAGCAGAATCATGAAGATTATCGTAGAAAATGCATATCTCAGCTAGAAAACGCACGATAACATAGATATCGCGGTTTCCGCATATCAAACGCACTGTGGAGTGCTGGAACACAAGAAGCGTGATATTTCGCATTAAATAGCAGTGAGCCAGCGGTTCCGGTGATTATGAGCACTTGTAACAGAAGAATCATGAAGATTATAACTGAAATGCATATCTCAGCTGGAAGCCCAACGAAACCGGAGATATCGCAGTTTCCGCATTTTAAACGCACTGTGGAGTGCTGGAACACAAGAAGCGTGATATTTCGCATTAAATAGCAGTTAGCCAGCGGTTCCGGTGATTTTGAGCACTTGTAACCGAAGAATCATGAAGATTATCACTGAAAATGCATATCTCAGCTGGAAACCCAACGAAACCGAAGTTATCGCAGTTTCCGCATATCAAACTCACTGTGGAGTGCAGAAAATACCAGAAAACGTGTTTTTCGCATTCAATAGTACGAAAACAGCGGTTTCTGTGATTCTGCATCCTTCTCACAGAAGAATATGCAAGATTATCGTAGAAAATGCATATCTCAGCTGGAAACCCAAAGAAACCGCAGATATCGCAGTTTCCGCATATCAAACGCACTGTGGAGTGCTGGAACACCAGGACATGTGCTATTCCGCATTAAATAGCAGTTTGCCAGCGATTTCGGTGATTATGCACACTTGTCACAGAAACAACCTGAAGATTATCACTGAAAATGCATATCTCAGCTGGAAACCCCACGAAAACGAAGATATCGCAGTTTCCGCATGTCACACTCACTGTGGAGTGCAGAAAATACCAGAAAACGTGTTTTTCGCATTCAATAGCACGAAAGCAGCGATTTCGGTGATTCTGCATACTTCTCACAGAAGAATATCCAAGAATATCGTATAAAATGCGTATCTCAGCTAGAAAACGCACGATAACATAGATATCGCAGTTTCCGCATATCAAACGCACTGTGGAGTGCTGGAACAGCAAGAAACGTGTTATTTCGCATTCATTAGCACGAAAACAGCGGTATCGGTGATTCTGCACACTTGTCACAGCAGAATCATGAAGATTATCACTGAAAATGCATATCTCAGCTGGAAACCCCACGAAAACGAAGATATCGCAGTTTCCGCATACCAAACGCACTGTGGAGTGCTGGAACACAAGAAGCGTGTTATTTCGCATTAAATAGCAGTAAGCCAGCGATTTCGGTGATTATGCACGCTTGTCACAGAAGAAACCTGAAGAATATCACTGAAAATGCATAACTCAGCTGGAAACCCCACGAAACCGAAGATATCGCAGTTTCCGCATATCAAACGCACTGTGGAGTGCTGAAAACACCAGAATACGTGTTTTTCGCTTTCAGTAGCACGAAAACAGCGATTTCGGTGATTATGCACACTTGTTACAGCAGAATCATGAAGATTATCGTAGAAAATGCATATCTCAGCTAGAAAACGCACGATAACATAGATATCGCGGTTTCTGCATATCAAACGCACTGTGGAGTGCTGGAACACAAGAAGCGTGATATTTCGCATTAAATAGCAGTGAGCCAGCGGTTCCGGTGATTATGAGCACTTGTAACAGAAGAATCATGAAGATTATAACTGAAAATGCATATCTCAGCTGGAAGCCCAACGAAACCGGAGATATCGCTGTTTCCGCATTTTAAACGCACTGTGGAGTGCTGGAACACAAGAAGCGTGATATTTCGCATTAAATAGCAGTGAGCCAGCGATTTCGGTGATTAGGAGCACTTGTAACAGAAGAAGCCTGAAGATTATCGCTGAAAATGCATATCTCAGCTGGAAACCCAACGATACCGGAGATATCGTTGTATCCGCATGTCAAACGCACTGTGGAGTGCTGAAAACACCAGAAAACGTGTGTTTCGCATTCAATAGCACGAAAACAGTGATTTCGGTGATTCTGCATACTTCTCACAGAAGAATATACAAGATTATCGTAGAAAATACATGTCTCAGCTGGAAACCCCACGAATACGAAGATATCGCAGTTTCCGCATATCAAACGCTCTGTGGAGTGCTGAAAACCCCAGTATACGGGTTTTTCGCATTAAATAGCACGACCAGAGCGATTTCGTTGATTCTGCACACTTGTCACACATGAATCAAGGAGATTATCACTGAGAATGCATTTCTCAGCTGGAAACACAACGATACCGGAGATATCGCAGTTTCCGCATATCAAACGCACTGTGGAGTGCTGGAACACAAGAAGCGTGTTATTTCGCATTAAATAGCTGTTAGCCAGCGATTTCGGTGATTATGAGCACTTGTAACAGAAGAAGCCTGAAGATTATCGCTGAAAATGCATATCTCAGCTGGAAACCCCACGAAACCGAAGATATCGCAGTTTCCGCATATCAAACGCACTGTGGAGTGCTGAAAACACCAGAATACGTGTTTTTCGCTTTCAGTAGCACGAAAACAGCGATTTCGGTGATTCTGCATAGTTCTCACAGAAGATTATCCAAGATTATCGTAGAAAATACATGTCTCAGCTGGAAAACCCACGAAAACGAAGATATCGCAGTTTCCGCATGTCAAACTCACTGTGGAGTGCAGAAAACACCAGAAAAAGTGCGTTTCGCATCCAATAGCACGAAAACAGCGATTTCGGTGATTATGCACACTTGTTACAGCAGAATCATGAAGATTATCGTAGAAAATGCATATCTCAGCTAGAAAACGCACGATAACATAGATATCGCGGTTTCCGCATATCAAACGCACTGTGGAGTGCTGGAACACAAGAAGCGTGATATTTCGCATTAAATAGCAGTGAGCCAGCGGTTCCGGTGATTATGAGCACTTGTAACAGAAGAATCATGAAGATTATCACTGAAAATGCATATCTCAGCTGGAAACCCAACGAAACCGAAGTTATCGCAGTTACCGCATATCAAACTCACTGTGGAGTGTAGAAAACACCAGAAAACGTGTTTTTCGCATTCAATAGTACGAAAACAGCGGTTTCTGTGATTCTGCATCCTTCTCACAGAAGAATATGCAAGATTATCGTAGAAAATACATGTCTCAGCCGGAAACCCCACGAAAACGAAGATATCGCAGTTTCCGCATGTCAAACTCACTGTGGAGTGCAGAAAACACCAGAAAACGTGTGTTTCGCATTCAATAGTACGAAAACAGCGGTTTCTGTGATTCTGCATCCTTCTCACAGAAGAATATGCAAGATTATCGTAGAAAATGCATATCTCAGCTGGAAACCCAAAGAAACCGCAGATATCGCAGTTTCCGCATATCAAACGCACTGTGGAGTGCTGGAACACCAGGACATGTGCTATTTCGCATTAAATAGCAGTTTGCCAGCGATTTCGGTGATTATGCACACTTGTCACAGAAACAACCTGAAGATTATCACTGAAAATGCATATCTCAGCTGGAAACCCCACGAAAACGAAGATATCGCAGTTTCCGCATGTCACACTCACTGTGGAGTGCAGAAAATACCAGAAAACGTGTTTTTCGCATTCAATAGCACGAAAGCAGCGATTTCGGTGATTCTGCATACTTCTCACAGAAGAATATCCAAGAATATCGTATAAAATGCGTATCTCAGCTAGAAAACGCACGATAACATAGATATCGCAGTTTCCGCATATCAAACGCACTGTGGAGTGCTGGAACAGCAAGAAACGTGTTATTTCGCATTCATTAGCACGAAAACAGCGGTATCGGGGATTCTGCACACTTGTCACAGCAGAATCATGAAGATTATCACTGAAAATGCATATCTCAGCTGGAAACCCCACGAAAACGAAGATATCGCAGTTTCCGCATACCAAACGCACTGTGGAGTGCTGGAACACAAGAAGCGTGTTATTTCGCATTAAATAGCAGTAAGCCAGCGATTTCGGTGATTATGCACGCTTGTCACAGAAGAAACCTGAAGAATATCACTGAAAATGCATAACTCAGCTGGAAACCCCACGAAACCGAAGATATCGCAGTTTCCGCATATCAAACGCACTGTGGAGTGCTGAAAACACCAGAATACGTGTTTTTCGCTTTCAGTAGCACGAAAACAGCGATTTCGGTGATTCTGCATAGTTCTCACAGAAGATTATCCAAGATTATCGTAGAAAATACATATCTCAGCTGGAAACCCCACGAAAACGAAGATATCGCAGTTTCCGCATGTCAAACTCACTGTGGAGTGCAGAAAACACCAGAAAACGTGTGTTTCGCATCCAATAGCACGAAAACAGCGATTTCGGTGATTATGCACACTTGTTACAGCAGAATCATGAAGATTATCGTAGAAAATGCATATCTCAGCTAGAAAACGCACGATAACATAGATATCGCGGTTTCCGCATATCAAACGCACTGTGGAGTGCTGGAACACAAGAAGCGTGATATTTCGCATTAAATAGCAGTGAGCCAGCGGTTCCGGTGATTATGAGCACTTGTAACAGAAGAATCATGAAGATTATAACTGAAAATGCATATCTCAGCTGGAAGCCCAACGAAACCGGAGATATCGCAGTTTCCGCATTTTAAACGCACTGTGGAGTGCTGGAACACAAGAAGCGTGATATTTCGCATTAAATAGCAGTGAGCCAGCGGTTCCGGTGATTATGAGCACTTGTAACAGAAGAATCATGAAGATTATCACTGAAAATGCATATCTCAGCTGGAAACCCAACGAAACCGAAGTTATCGCAGTTACCGCATATCAAACTCACTGTGGAGTGTAGAAAACACCAGAAAACGTGTTTTTCGCATTCAATAGTACGAAAACAGCGGTTTCTGTGATTCTGCATCCTTCTCACAGAAGAATATGCAAGATTATCGTAGAAAATACATGTCTCAGCCGGAAACCCCACGAAAACGAAGATATCGCAGTTTCCGCATGTCAAACTCACTGTGGAGTGCAGAAAACACCAGAAAACGTGTGTTTCGCATTCAATAGTACGAAAACAGCGGTTTCTGTGATTCTGCATCCTTCTCACAGAAGAATATGCAAGATTATCGTAGAAAATGCATATCTCAGCTGGAAACCCAAAGAAACCGCAGATATCGCAGTTTCCGCATATCAAACGCACTGTGGAGTGCTGGAACACCAGGACATGTGCTATTTCGCATTAAATAGCAGTTTGCCAGCGATTTCGGTGATTATGCACACTTGTCACAGAAACAACCTGAAGATTATCACTGAAAATGCATATCTCAGCTGGAAACCCCACGAAAACGAAGATATCGCAGTTTCCGCATGTCACACTCACTGTGGAGTGCAGAAAATACCAGAAAACGTGTTTTTCGCATTCAATAGCACGAAAGCAGCGATTTCGGTGATTCTGCATACTTCTCACAGAAGAATATCCAAGAATATCGTATAAAATGCGTATCTCAGCTAGAAAACGCACGATAACATAGATATCGCAGTTTCCGCATATCAAACGCACTGTGGAGTGCTGGAACAGCAAGAAACGTGTTATTTCGCATTCATTAGCACGAAAACAGCGGTATCGGTGATTCTGCACACTTGTCACAGCAGAATCATGAAGATTATCACTGAAAATGCATATCTCAGCTAGAAAACGCACGATAACATAGATATCGCGGTTTCCGCATATCAAACGGACTGTGGAGTGCTGGAACACAAGAAGCGTGATATTTCGCATTAAATAGCAGTGAGCCAGCGGTTCCGGTGATTATGAGCACTTGTAACAGAAGAATCATGAAGATTATAACTGAAAATGCATATCTCAGCTGGAAGCCCAACGAAACCGGAGATATCGCAGTTTCCGCATTTTAAACGCACTGTGGAGTGCTGGAACACAAGAAGCGTGATATTTCGCATTAAATAGCAGTGAGCCAGCGATTTCGGTGATTATGAGCACTTGTAACAGAAGAAGCCTGAAGATTATCGCTGAAAATGCATATCTCAGCTGGAAACCCAACGATACCGGAGATATCGTTGTATCCGCATGTCAAACGCACTGTGGAGTGCTGAAAACACCAGAAAACGTGTTTTTCGCTTTCAATAGCACGAAAACAGCGATTTCGGTGTTTCTGCATACTTCTCACAGAAGAATCTCGACGGTTATCACTGAAAATGCACATCTCAGCCGGAAACCCCACGAAAACGATGATTTCGCAGTTTCCGCATGTCAAACGCACTGCGGAGTGCTGATAACACCAGAAAACGTGTTTTGCGTATTAAATAGCACGAAAACAGCGATTTCGGAGATTCTTCACACTCGTAACAGCAGAATCATGAGAATTATCACTGAAAATGCATATCTCATCTGCAAATCCAACGAAACCGAAGATATCGCAGTTTCCGCATATCAACCGCACTGTAGAGTGCTGAAAACACCAGAACACGTGTTTTTCGCTTTCAATAGCTCGAAAACAGCGATTGTGGTGATTCTGCACACTTGTCACAGCAGAATCATGAAGATTATCACTGAAAATGCATATCTCAGCTGGAAACCCAACGATACTGGAGATATCGCAGTTTCCGCATATCAAACGCACTATGGAGTGCTGGAACACTAGAAGCGTGTTATTTCGCATTAAATAGCAGTAAGCCAGCGATTTCGGTGATTATGAGCACTTGTAACAGAAGAATCCTGAAGATTATCACTGAAAATGCATATCTCAGCTGGAAACCCAACGATACCGGAGATATCGTTGTATCCGCATGTCAAACGCACTGTGGAGTGCTGAAAACACCAGAAAACGTGTTTTTCGCTTTCAATAGCACGAAAACAGCGATTTCGGTGTTTCTGCATACTTCTCACAGAAGAATCTCGACGGTTATGACTGAAAATGCATATCTCAGCCGGAAACCCCACGAAAACGATGATTTCGCAGTTTCCGCATGTCAAACGCACTGCGGAGTGCTGATAACACCAGAAAACGTGTTTTGCGTATTAAATAGCACGAAAACAGCGATTTCGGAGATTCTTCACACTCGTAACAGCAGAATCATGAGAATTATCACTGAAAATGCATATCTCATCTGCAAATCCAACGAAACCGAAGATATCGCAGTTTCCGCATATCAACCGCACTGTAGAGTGCTGAAAACACCAGAACACGTGTTTTTCGCTTTCAATAGCTCGAAAACAGCGATTGTGGTGATTCTGCACACTTGTCACAGCAGAATCATGAAGATTATCACTGAAAATGCATATCTCAGCTGGAAACCCAACGATACCGGAGATATCGTTGTATCCGCATGTCAAACGCACTGTGGAGTGCTGATAACACCAGAAAACGTGTTTTTCGCTTTCAATAGCACGAAAACAGCGGTTTGTGTGATTCTGCATACTTCTCACAGAAGAATATCCAAGATTATCGTATAAAATGCATATCTCAGCTGGAAACCCCACGAAAACGAAGATATCGCAGTTTCGGGATATCAAACGCACTGTCGAGTGCTGAAAACTCCAGAAGACGTGTTTTTCGCTTTCAATAGCTCGAAAACAGCGATTTTGGTGATTCTGCACGCTTGTCACAGAAGAAACCTGAAGAATATCACTGAAAATGCATAACTCAGCTGGAAACCCCACGAAACCGAAGATATCGCAGTTTCCGCATATCAAACGCACTGTGGAGTGCTGAAAACACCAGAATACGTGTTTTTCGCTTTCAGTAGCACGAAAACAGCGATTTCGGTGATTCTGCATAGTTCTCACAGAAGATTATCCAAGATTATCGTAGAAAATACATGTCTCAGCTGGAAACCCCACGAAAACGAAGATATCGCAGTTTCCGCATGTCAAACTCACTGTGGAGTGCAGAAAACACCAGAAAACGTGTGTATCGCATCCAATAGCACGAAAACAGCGATTTCGGTGATTATGCACACTTGTTACAGCAGAATCATGAAGATTATCGTAGAAAATGCATATCTCAGCTAGAAAACGCACGATAACATAGATATCGCGGTTTCCGCATATCAAACGCACTGTGGAGTGCTGGAACACAAGAAGCGTGATATTTCGCATTAAATAGCAGTGAGCCAGCGATTTCGGTGATTATGAGCACTTGTAACAGAAGAATCATGAAGATTATAACTGAAAATGCATATCTCAGCTGGAAGCCCAACGAAACCGGAGATATCGCAGTTTCCGCATTTTAAACGCACTGTGGAGTGCTGGAACACAAGAAGCGTGATATTTCGCATTAAATAGCAGTGAGCCAGCGATTTCGGTGATTATGAGCACTTGTAACAGAAGAAGCCTGAAGATTATCGCTGAAAATGCATATCTCAGCTGGAAACCCAACGATACCGGAGATATCGTTGTATCCGCATGTCAAACGCACTGTGGAGTGCTGAAAACACCAGAAAACGTGTGTTTCGCATTCAATAGCACGAAAACAGTGATTTCGGTGATTCTGCATACTTCTCACAGAAGAATATACAAGATTATCGTAGAAAATACATGTCTCAGCTGGAAACCCCACGAATACGAAGATATCGCAGTTTCCGCATATCAAACGCTCTGTGGAGTGCTGAAAACCCCAGTATACGGGTTTTTCGCATTAAATAGCACGACCAGAGCGATTTCGGTGATTCTGCACACTTGTCACACATGAATCAAGGAGATTATCACTGAGAATGCATTTCTCAGCTGGAAACACAACGATACCGGAGATATCGCAGTTTCCGCATATCAAACGCACTGTGGAGTGCTGGAACACAAGAAGCATGTTATTTCGCATTAAATAGCTGTTAGCCAGCGATTTCGGTGATTATGAGCACTTGTAACAGAAGAAGCCTGAAGATTATCGCTGAAAATGCATATCTCAGCTGGAAACCCCACGAAACCGAAGATATCGCAGTTTCCGCATATCAAACGCACTGTGGAGTGCTGAAAACACCAGAACACGTGTTTTTCGCTTTCAGTAGCACGAAAACAGCGATTTCGGTGATTCTGCATACTTCTCACAGAAGATTATCCAAGATTATCGTAGAAAATACATGTCTCAGCTGGAAACCCCACGAAAACGAAGATATCGCAGTTTCCGCATGTCAAACTCACTGTGGAGTACAGAAAACACCAGAAAACGTGTGTTTCGCATCCAATAGCACGAAAACAGCGATTGTGGTGATTCTGCACACTTGTCACAGCAGAATCATGAAGATTATCACTGAAAATGCATATCTCAGCTGGAAACCAAACGATACCGGAGATATCGTTGTATCCGCATGTCAAACGCACTGTGGAGTGCTGATAACACCAGAAAACGTGTTTTTCGCTTTCAATAGCACGAAAACAGCGGTTTGTGTGATTCTGCATACTTCTCACAGAAGAATATCCAAGATTATCGTATAAAATGCATATCTCAGCTGGAAACCCCACGAAAACGAAGATATCGCAGTTTCGGGATATCAAACGCACTGTCGAGTGCTGAAAACTCCAGAAGACGTGTTTTTCGTATTAAATAGCACGAAAACAGCGCTTTCGGTGATTCTGCACACTCGTAACAGCAGAATCATGAGAATTATCACTGAAAATGCATATCTCAGCTGGAAATCCAACGAAACCGAAGATATCGCAGTTTCCGCATATCAACCGCACTGTAGAGTGCTGAAAACACCAGAACACGTGTTTTTCGCTTTCAATAGCTCGAAAACAGCGATTTTGGTGATTCTGCACGCTTGTCACAGCAGAATCATGAAGATTATCACTGAAAATGCATATCTCAGCTGGAAACCCAACGAAACCGGAGATATCGCAGTTTCCGCATATCAAACGCACTGTGGAGTGCTGAAAACTCCAGAAAACGTGGTTTTCGCATTCAATATCTCGAAAACAGCGATTTCGGTGATTCTGCACACTTGTCACAGAAGAATCATGAAGATTATAACTGAAAATGCATATCTCAGCTGGAAGCCCAACGAAACCGGAGATATCGCAGTTTCCGCATTTTAAACGCACTGTGGAGTGCTGGAACACAAGAAACGTGTTATTTCACATTAAATACCAGTAAGCCAGCGATTTCAGTGATTATGCACACTTGTCACGGAAGAATCATGAAGATTATCACTGAAAATGCATATCTCAGCTGGAAACCCAACGAAAACGAAGATATCACAGTTTCCGCATGTCAAACGCACTGTGGAGTGCAGAAAACACCAGAAAACGTGTTTTTCGCATTCAATAGCACGAAAACAGCGATTTCGGTGATTCTGCATAGTTCTCACAGAAGATTATCCAAGATTATCGTAGAAAATACATGTCTCAGCTGGAAACCCCACGAAAACGAAGATATCGCAGTTTCCGCATGTCAAACTCACTGTGGAGTGCAGAAAACACCAGAAAACGTGTGTTTCGCATCCAATAGCACGAAAACAGCGATTTCGGTGATTATGCACACTTGTTACAGCAGAATCATGAAGATTATCGTAGAAAATGCATATCTCAGCTAGAAAACCCACGATAACATAGATATCGCGGTTTCCGCATATCAAACGCACTGTGGAGTGCTGGAACACAAGAAGCGTGATATTTCGCATTAAATAGCAGTGAGCCAGCGGTTCCGGTGATTATGAGCACTTGTAACAGAAGAATCATGAAGATTATAACTGAAAATGCATATCTCAGCTGGAAGCCCAACGAAACCGGAGATATCGCAGTTTCCGCATTTTAAACGCACTGTGGAGTGCTGGAACACAAGAAGCGTGATATTTCGCATTAAATAGCAGTGAGCCAGCGATTTCGGTGATTATGAGCACTTGTAACAGAAGAAGCCTGAAGATTATCGCTGAAAATGCATATCTCATCTGCAAATCCAACGAAACCGAAGATATCGCAGTTTCCGCAAATCAACCGCACTGTAGAGTGCTGAAAACACCAGACCACGTGTTTTTCGCTTTCAATAGCTCGAAAACAGCGATTGTGGTGATTCTGCACACTTGTCACAGCAGAATCATGAAGATTATCACTGAAAATGCATATCTCAGCTGGAAACCCAACGATACCGGAGATATCGTTGTATCCGCATGTCAAACGCACTGTGGAGTGCTGATAACACCAGAAAACGTGTTTTTCGCTTTCAATAGCACGAAAACAGCGGTTTGTGTGATTCTGCATACTTCTCACAGAAGAATATCCAAGATTATCGTATAAAATGCATATCTCAGCTGGAAACCCCACGAAAACGAAGATATCGCAGTTTCGGGATATCAAACGCACTGTCGAGTGCTGAAAACTCCAGAAGACGTGTTTTTCGCTTTCAATAGCTCGAAAACAGCGATTTTGGTGATTCTGCACGCTTGTCACAGAAGAAACCTGAAGAATATCACTGAAAATGCATAACTCAGCTGGAAACCCCACGAAACCGAAGATATCGCAGTTTCCGCATATCAAACGCACTGTGGAGTGCTGAAAACACCAGAATACGTGTTTTTCGCTTTCAGTAGCACGAAAACAGCGATTTCGGTGATTCTGCATAGTTCTCACAGAAGATTATCCAAGATTATCGTAGAAAATACATGTCTCAGCTGGAAACCCCACGAAAACGAAGATATCGCAGTTTCCGCATGTCAAACTCACTGTGGAGTGCAGAAAACACCAGAAAACGTGTGTTTCGCATCCAATAGCACGAAAACAGCGATTTCGGTGATTATGCACACTTGTTACAGCAGAATCATGAAGATTATCGTAGAAAATGCATATCTCAGCTAGAAAACGCACGATAACATAGATATCGCGGTTTCCGCATATCAAACGCACTGTGGAGTGCTGGAACACAAGAAGCGTGATATTTCGCATTAAATAGCAGTGAGCCAGCGATTTCGGTGATTATGAGCACTTGTAACAGAAGAATCATGAAGATTATAACTGAAAATGCATATCTCAGCTGGAAGCCCAACGAAACCGGAGATATCGCAGTTTCCGCATTTTAAACGCACTGTGGAGTGCTGGAACACAAGAAGCGTGATATTTCGCATTAAATAGCAGTGAGCCAGCGATTTCGGTGATTATGAGCACTTGTAACAGAAGAAGCCTGAAGATTATCGCTGAAAATGCATATCTCAGCTGGAAACCCAACGATACCGGAGATATCGTTGTATCCGCATGTCAAACGCACTGTGGAGTGCTGAGAACACCAGAAAACGTGTGTTTCGCATTCAATAGCACGAAAACAGTGATTTCGGTGATTCTGCATACTTCTCACAGAAGAATATACAAGATTATCGTAGAAAATACATGTCTCAGCTGGAAACCCCACGAATACGAAGATATCGCAGTTTCCGCATATCAAACGCTCTGTGGAGTGCTGAAAACCCCAGTATACGGGTTTTTCGCATTAAATAGCACGACCAGAGCGATTTCGGTGATTCTGCACACTTGTCACACATGAATCAAGGAGATTATCACTGAGAATGCATTTCTCAGCTGGAAACACAACGATACCGGAGATATCGCAGTTTCCGCATATCAAACGCACTGTGGAGTGCTGGAACACAAGAAGCGTGTTATTTCGCATTAAATAGCTGTTAGCCAGCGATTTCGGTGATTATGAGCACTTGTAACAGAAGAAGCCTGAAGATTATCGCTGAAAATGCATATCTCAGCTGGAAACCCCACGAAACCGAAAATATCGCAGTTTCCGCATATCAAACGCACTGTGGAGTGCTGAAAACACCAGAACACGTGTTTTTCGCTTTCAGTAGCACGAATACAGCGATTTCGGTGATTCTGCATACTTCTCACAGAAGATTATCCAAGATTATCGTAGAAAATACATGTCTCAGCTGGAAACCCCACGAAAACGAAGATATCGCAGTTTCCGCATGTCAAACTCACTGTGGAGTACAGAAAACACCAGAAAACGTGTGTTTCGCATCCAATAGCACGAACACAGCGATTTCGGTGATTATGCACACTTGTCACAGCAGAATCATGAAGATGATCGTAGAAAATGCATATCTCACCTAGAAAACGCACGATAACATAGATATCGCGGTTTCCGCATATCAAACGCACTGTGGAGTGCTGGAACACAAGAAGCGTGATATTTCGCATTAAATAGCAGTTAGCCAGCGGTTCCGGTGATTATGAGCACTTGTAACAGAAGAATCATGAAGATTATCGCTGAAAATGCATATCTCAGCTGGAAACCCGACGAAAACGAAGATATCGTAGTTTCCGCATGTCAAGCGCACTGTGGAGTGCTGAAAACACCAGGAAACGAGTTTTTCGCATTCAATAGCACGAAAACAGCGATTTCGGTGATTCTGCACACTTGTCGCAGAAGAATCATGAAGATTATCACTGAAAATGCATATCTCAGCTGGAAACCACACGAAAACGAAGATATCGCAGTTTCCGCATACCAACCGCACTGTGGAGTGCTGGAACACAAGAAGCGTGTTATTTCGCATTAAATAGCAGTACCCCAGGGATTTCGGTGACTCTGCACACTTGTCGCAGAAGAATCATGAAGATTATCACTGAAAATGCATATCTCAGCTGGAAACCACACGAAAACGAAGATATCGCAGTTTCCGCATACCAATCGCACTGTGGAGTGCTGGAACACAAGAAGCGTGTTATTTCGCATTAAATAGCAGTACCCCAGGGATTTCGGTGATTATGCACACTTGTCACAGAAGAAACTCGGATATTATCACTGAAAATGCATATCTCAGCTGGAAACCCAACGAAACCGAAGATATCGCAGTTTCCGCATATCAAACGCACTGTGGAGTGCTGGAACACAAGAAGTGTGTTATTTCATATTACATAGCTGTACCCCAGCGATTTCGGTGATTATGCATACTTGTCACAGAAGAAACTCGGAGATTATCACTGAAAACGCATATCTCAGCTGCAAACCCCACGAAACCGGAGATATCACAGTTTCCGCTTATCAAACGCACTGTGGAGTGCTGAAAACACAAGGAAACGTGTTTTTCGCATTCAATAGCACGCAAACAGCGATTTTGGTGATTCTGCACACTTGTCACAGAAGAATATGCAAGATTATCGTAGAAAATGCATATCTCAGCTGGAAACCCAAAGAATCCGCAGATATCACAGTTTCCGCATATCAAACGCACTGTGGAGTGCTGAAAACACAAGGAAACGTGTTTTTCGCATTCAATAGCACGCAAACAGCGATTTCGGTGATTCTGCACACTTGTCACATCATGAATCAAGGAGATTATCACTGAGAATGCATATATCAGCAGGAAACCCAACGAAACCGGAGATATCGCGGTTTCCGCATATCAAACGCACTGTGGAGTGCTGGAACACAAGAAGCGTGTTATTTCGCATTAAATAGCAGTTAGCCAGCGATTTCGGTGATTATGAGCACCTGTAACAGAAGAATCCTGAAGATTATCGCTGAAAATGCATATCTCAGCTGGAAACCCAACGAAACCGGAGATATCGTTGTATCCGCATGTCAAACGCACTGTGGAGTGCTGAAAACACCAGAAAACGTGTGTTTCGAATTCAATAGCACGAAAACAGTGATTTCGGTGATTCTGCATACTTCTCACAGAAGAATATACAAGATTATCGTAGAAAATACATGTCTCAGCTGGAAACCCCAGGAAAACGAAGATATCGTAGTTTCCGCATGTCAAGCTCACTGTGCAGTGCGGAAAACACCAGGAAACGAGATTCTCGCATTCAATACCACGAAAACAGCGATTTCGGTGATTCTGCACACTTGTCGCAGAAGAATCATGAAGATTATCACTGAAAATGCACATCTCAGCTGGAAACCCCACGAAAACGAAGATATCGCAGTTTCCGCATACCAAACGCACTGTGGAGTGCTGGAACACAAGAAGCGTGTTATTTCGCATTAAAAAGCAGTAAGCCAGGGATTTCGGTGATTATGCACACTTGTCACAGAAGAAACTCGGATATTATCACTGAAAATGCATATCTCAGCTGGAAACCCCACGAAACCGAAGATATCGCAGTTTCCGCATATCAAACGCACTGTGGAGTGCTGGAACACAAGAAGTGTGTTATTTCATATTAAATAGCAGTACCCCAGGGATTTCGGTGATTATGCACACTTGTCACAGAAGAAACTCGGAGATTATCACTGAAAATGCATATCTCAGCTGGAAACCCCACGAAACCGGAGATATCGCAGTTTCCGCATATCAAACGCACTGTGGAGTGCTGAAAACACCAGAAAACGTGTTTCTCGCATCAAATAGCACGACAACAGCGATTTCGGTGATTCTGCACACTTGTCACAGAAGAATCATGAAGATTATCACTGAGAATGCATATCTCAGCTGGAAACCCAACGAAACCGAAGATATCGCAGTTTCCGCATATCAAACGCACTGTGGAGTGCTGGAACACAAGAAGTGTGTTATTTCATATTACATAGCTGTACCCCAGCGATTTCGGTGATTATGCATACTTGTCACAGAAGAAACTCGGAGATTATCACTGAAAACGCATATCTCAGCTGGAAACCCCACGAAACCGGAGATATCACAGTTTCCGCATATCAAACGCACTGTGGAGTGCTGAAAACACAAGGAAACGTGTTTTTCGCATTCAATAGCACGCAAACAGCGATTTTGGTGATTCTGCACACTTGTCACAGAAGAAACTCGGGGATTATCACTGAAAACGCATATCTCAGCTGGAAACCCCACGAAACCGGAGATATCACAGTTTCCGCATATCAAACGCACTGTGGAGTGCTGAAAACACAAGGAAACGTGTTTTTCGCATTCAATATCACGCAAACAGCGGTTTCTGTGATTCTGCATCCTTCTCACTGAAGAATATGCAAGATTATCGTAGAAAATGCATATCTCAGCTGGAAACCCAAAGAAACCGCAGATATCGCAGTTTCCGCATATCAAACGCACTGTGGAGTGCTGGAACACCAGGACATGTGCTATTTCGCATTAAATAGCTGTTTGCCAGCGATTTCGGTGATTATGCACACTTGTCACAGAAGAAACCTGAAGATTATCACTGAAATTGCATATCTCAGCTGGAAACCCCACGAAAACGAAGATATCGCAGTTTCCGCATATCAAACGCACTGTGGAGTGCTGGAACAGCAAGAAACGTGTTATTTCGCATTCATTAGCACGAAAACAGCGATTTTGGTGATTCTGCACACTTGTCACAGAAGAAACTCGGGGATTATCACTGAAAACGCATATCTCAGCTGGAAACCCCACGAAACCGGAGATATCACAGTTTCCGCATATCAAACGCACTGTGGAGTGCTGAAAACACAAGGAAACGTGTTTTTCGCATTCAATAGCACGCAAACAGCGGTTTCTGTGATTCTGCATCCTTCTCACTGAAGAATATGCAAGATTATCGTAGAAAATGCATATCTCAGCTGGAAACCCAAAGAAACCGCAGATATCGCAGTTTCCGCATATCAAACGCACTGTGGAGTGCTGGAACACCAGGACATGTGCTATTTCGCATTAAATAGCTGTTTGCCAGCGATTTCGGTGATTATGCACACTTGTCACAGAAGAAACCTGAAGATTATCACTGAAAATGCATATCTCAGCTGGAAACCCCACGAAAACGAAGATATCGCAGTTTCCGCATATCAAACGCACTGTGGAGTGCTGGAACAGCAAGAAACGTGTTATTTCGCATTCATTAGCACGAAAACAGCGGTATCGGTGATTCTGCACACTTGTCACAGCAGAATCATGAAGATTATCACTGAAAATGCATATCTCAGCTGGAAACCCAACGAAACCGAAGATATCGCAGTTTCCGCATATCAAACGCACTGTGGAGTGCTGGAACACAAGAAGTGTGTTATTTCATATTACATAGCTGTACCCCAGCGATTTCGGTGATTATGCATACTTGTCACACAAGAAACTCGGAGATTATCACTGAAAACGCATATGTCAGCTGGAAACCCCACGAAACCGGAGATATCACAGTTTCCGCATATCAAACGCACTGTGGAGTGCTGAAAACACAAGGAAACGTGTTTTTCGCATTCAATAGCACGCAAACAGCGATTTTGGTGATTCTGCACACTTGTCACAGAAGAATCATGTAGATTATCACTGAAAATGCATATCCCAGCTGAAAACCCAACGAAACCGACGATATCGCAGTTTCCGCATATCAAACGCACTGTGGAGTGCTGAAAATACCAGAAAACGTGTTTTTCGTATTCAATAGCACGAAAACAGCGATATCGGTGATTCTGCATACTTCTCACAGAGGAATATACAAGATTATCGTAGAAAATACATGTCTCAGCTGGAAACCCCACGAAAACGAAGATATCGCAGTTTCCGCATGTCAAGCGCACTGTGGAGTGCTGAAAACAGCAGGAAACGAGTTTTTCGCATTCAGTAGCACGAAAACAGCGATTTCGGTGATTCTGCACACTTGTCGCAGAAGAATCATGAAGATTATCACTGAAAATGCATATCTCAGCTGGAAACCCCACGAAAACGACGATATCGCTGTTTCCGCATATCAAACGCACTGTGGAGTGCTGCAAATACCAGAAAACGTGTTTTTCGTATTCAATAGCACGAAAACAGCGATATCGGTGATTCTGCATACTTCTCACAGAAGAATATACAAGATTATCGTAGAAAATACATGTCTCAGCTGGAAACCCGACGAAAACGAAGATATCGTAGTTTCCGCATGTCAAGCGCACTGTGGAGTGCTGAAAACACCAGGAAACGAGTTTTTCGCATTCAATAGCACGAAAACAGCGATTTCGGTGATTCTGCACACTTGTCGCAGAAGAATCATGAAGATTATCACTGAAAATGCATATCTCAGCTGGAAACCACACGAAAACGAAGATATCGCAGTTTCCGCATACCAATCGCACTGTGGAGTGCTGGAACACAAGAAGCGTGTTATTTCGCATTAAATAGCAGTACCACAGGGATTTCGGTGACTCTGCACACTTGTCGCAGAAGAATCATGAAGATTATCACTGCAAATGCATATCTCAGCTGGAAACCACACGAAAACGAAGATATCGCAGTTTCCGCATACCAATCGCACTGTGGAGTGCTGGAACACAAGAAGCGTGTTATTTCGCATTAAATAGCAGTACCACAGGGATTTCGGTGACTCTGCACACTTGTCACAGAAGAAACTCGGATATTATCACTGAAAATGCATATCTCAGCTGGAAACCCCACGAAAACGAAGATATCGCAGTTTCCGCATGTCAAACGCACTGTGGAGAGCTGAAAACAACAGAAAACGTGTTTTTCGCATCAAATAGCAAGACAACAGCGGTTTCGGTAATTCTGCATCATTCTCACAGAAGAATATGCAAGATTATCGTAGAAAATGCATATCTCAGCTGGAAACCCAAAGAAACCGCAGATATCGCAGTTTCCGCATATCAAACGCACTGTGGACTGCTGGAACACCAGGACATGTGCTATTTCGCATTAAATAGCAGTTAGCCAGCGGTTTCGGTAATTCTGCATCCTTCTCACAGAAGAATATGCAGGATTATCGTAGAAAATGCATATCTCAGCTGGAAACCCAAAGAATCCGCAGATATCACATTTTCCGCATATCAAACGCACTGTGGACTGCTGAAAACACCAGGAAACGAGATTTTCGCATTCAATACCACGAAAACAGCGATTTCGGTGATTCTGCACACTTGTCGCAGAAGAATCATGAAGATTATCACTGAAAATGCACATCTCAGCTGGAAACCCCACGAAAACGAAGATATCGCAGTTTCCGCATACCAAACGCACTGTGGAGTGCTGGAACACAAGAAGCGTGTTATTTCGCATTAAATAGCAGTTAGCCAGCGATTTCGGTGATTATGAGCACTTGTAACAGAAGAATGCTGAAGATTATCGCTGAAAATGCATATCTCAGCTGGAAACCCCACGAAACCGGAGATATCGCAGTTTCCGCATATCAAACGCACTGTGGAGTGCTGAAAACACCAGAAAACGTGTTTCTCGCATCAAATAGCACGACAACAGCGATTTCGGTGATTCTGCACACTTGTCACAGAAGAATCATGAAGTTTATCACTGAGAATGCATATCTCAGCTGGAAACCCCACGAAACCGACGATATCGCAGTTTCGGCATATCAAACGCACTGTGGAGTGCTGGAACACAAGAAGTGTGTTATTTCATATTAAATAGCTGTACCCCAGCGATTTCGGTGATTATGCATACTTGTCACAGAAGAAACTCGGGGATTACCACTGAAAACGCATATCTCAGCTGGAAACCCCACGAAACCGGAGATATCACAGTTTCCGCATATCAAACGCACTGTGGAGTGCTGAAAACACAAGGAAACGTGTTTTTCGCATTCAATAGCACGCAAACAGCGATTTTGGTGATTCTGCACACTTGTCGCAGAAGAATCATGAAGATTAATCCTGAAAATGCATATCTCAGCTGGAAACCCCACGAAAACGGCGATATCGCAGTTTCCGCATATCAAACGCACTGCGGAGTGCTGAAAATAACAGAAAACGTGTTTTTCGTATTCAATAGCACGAAACCAGCGATATCGGTGATTCTGCATACTTCTCACAGAAGAATATACAAGATTATCGAAGAAAATACATGTCTCTGCTGGAAACCCCACGAAAACGAAGATATCGCAGTTTCCGCATGTCAAGCGCACTGTGGAGTGCTGAAAACACCAGGAAACGAGTTTCTCGCATTCAATAGCTCGAAAACAGCGATTTCGGTGATTCTGCACACTTGTCGCAGAAGAATCATGAAAATTATCACTGAAAATGCATATCTCAGCTGGAAACCCCACGAAAACGACGATACCGCAGTTTCCGCATATCAAACGCACTGTGGAGTGCTGAAAATACCAGAAAACGTGTTTTTCGTATTCAATAGCACGAAAACAGCGATATCGGTGATTCCGCATACTTCTCACAGAAGAATATACAAGATTATCGTAGAAAATACATGTCTCAGCTGGAAACCCCACGAAAACGAAGATATCGCAGTTTCCGCATGTCAAGCGCACTGTGGAGTGCTGAAAGCACCAGGAATCGAGCTTTTCGCATTCAATAGCACGAAAACAGCGATTTCGGTGATTCTGCACACTTGTCGCAGAAGAATCATGAAGATTATCACTGAAAATGCATATCTCAGCTGGAAACCCCACGAAAACGACGATATCGCAGTTTCCGCATGTCAAGCGCACTGTGGAGAGCTGAAAACACCAGGAAACGAGTTTCTCACATTCAATAGCACGAAAACAGCGATTTCGGTGATTCTGCACACTTGTCGCAGAAGAATCATGAAGATTATCACTGGAAATGCCTATCTCAGCTGGAAACCCCACGAAAACGACGATATCGCAGTTTCCGCATATCAAACGCACTGTGGAGTGCTGAAAATACCAGAAAACGTGTTTTTCGCATTCAATAGCACGAAAACAGCGATTTCGGTGATTCTGCACACTTGTCACAGAATAATCATAAAGATTATCACCGAAAATGCATATCTCAGCTGGAAACCCAACGAAACCGAAGTTATCGCCGTTTCCGCATATCAAACGCACTGTGGAGTGCTGGAACACAAGAAGCGTGTTATTTCGCATTAAATAGCAGTAAGCCAGCGATTTCGGTGATTCTGCACACTTGTCACAGAATAATCATAAAGATTATCACCGAAAATGCATATCTCAGCTGGATACCCAACGAAACCGAAGTTATCGCCGTTTCCGCATATCAAACGCACTGTGGAGTGCTGGAATAGCAAGAAACGTATTATTTCGCATTAAAAAGCAGTAAGCCAGCGATTTCGATGATTATGCACACTTGTCACAGAAGAATCCTGACGATTATCACCGAAAATGCATATCTCAGCTGGAAACCCCACGAAAACGAAGATATCGCAGTTTCCGCAATTTCAAACGCACTGTGGAGAGCTGAAAACACCAGAAAACGTGTTTTTCGCAAAAAATAGCACGAAAACAGCGATTTCGGTGATTCTGCACACTTGTCACAGAATAATCATATAGATTATCACCGAAAATGCATATCTCAGCTGGAAACCCAACGAAACCGTAGTTATCGCCGTTTCCGCATATCAAACGCACTGTGGAGTGCTGGAACGCAAGAAGCGTGTTATTTCGTATTTAGTAGCAGTAAGCCAGCGAATTTGGTGATTATGCACACTTGTCACAGCAGAGTCAAGAAGATTATCACTGAAAATGCATATCTCAGCTGGAAACCCAACGATACCGGAGATATCGTTGTATCCGCATGTCAAACGCACTGTGGAGTGCTGAAAGCACCAGAAAACGTGTGTTTTGCATTCAACAGCACGAAAACAGTGATTTCGGTGATTCTGCATACTTCTAACAGTAGAATATACAAGATTATCGTAGAAAATACATGTCTCAGCTGGAAACCCCACGAATACGAAGATATCGCAGTTTCCGCATATCAAACGCACTGTGGAGTGCTGAAAACACCAGAAAACGTGTTTTTCGCATAAAATAGCACGAAAACAGCGATTTCGGTGATTCTGCACACTTGTCACAGAATAATCATAAAGATTATCACCGAAAATGCATATCTCAGCTGGAAACCCAACGAAACCGAAGTTATCGCCGTTTCCGCATATCAAACGCACTGTGGAGTGCTGGAACACAAGAAGCGTGTTATTTCGCATTAAATAGCAGTAACCCAGCGATTTCGGTGATTATGCACACTTGTCACAGCAGAGTCAAGAAGATTATCACTGAAAATGCATATCTCAGCTGGAAACCCAACGATACCGGAGATATCGTTGTATCCGCATGTCAAACGCACTGTGGAGTGCTGAAAACACCAGAAAACGTGTGTTTCGCATTCAACAGCACGAAAACAGTGATTTCGGTGATTCTGCATACTTCTAACAGTAGAATATACAAGATTATCGTAGAAAATGCATGTCTCAGCTGGAAAAACCCACGAAAACGAAGATATCGCTGTTTCCGCATATCAAATGCATTGTAGAGTGCTGAAAGCACCAGAAAACGTGTTTTTCGCATTTAATAGCACGAAATCAGCGATTTCGGTGATTCTGCACACTTGTCACAGTAGAATCATGAAGATTATCATTGAAAATACATATCTCAGCTGGAAACCCAACGAAACCGAAGATATCGCAGTTTCTGCATGTCAAACGCACTGTGGAGTGCTGGGACACCAGGAATCGTGTTATTTCGCATTATATAGCTGTGAGCCAGCGATTTCGGTGATTCTGCATACTTCTCGCAGAAGAATATCCAGATTATCGCAGAAAATGCATATCTCAGCTGGAAACCCAACGAAACCGAAGATATCGCTGTTTCCGCATATCAAACGCACTGTGGAGTGCTGAAAGCGCCTGGAAACGTGATTTTCACATTCAATAGCAGGAAAACAGCGATTTCGGTGATTCTGCACACTTCTAACAGCAGAATCATGCAGATTATCACTGAAAATGCATATCTCAGCTGGAACCCAACGAAACCGAAGATATCGCTGTTTCCGCATATCAAACGCACTGTGGAGTGCTGAAAGCGCCGGGAAACGTGTTTTTCGCATTCAATAGCACGAGAACAGCGATTTCGGTGATTCTGCATACTTCTCACAGAAGAATATCCAGATTATCGCAGAAAATGCATATCTCAGCTGGAAACCCAACGAAACCGAAGATATCGCTGTTTCCGCATTTCAACCGCACTGTGGAGTGCTGAAAGCGCCTGGATACGTGTTTTTCACATTCAATAGCACGAAAACAGCGATTTCGGTGATTCTGCATACTTCTCACAGAAGGATATCCAAGATTCCCGTAGAAAATGCGTATCTCAGCTGGAAACCCAACGAACCCAAAGATATCGCCGTTTCCGCATATCAAATGCATTGTAGAGTGCTGAAAGCACCAGAAAACGTGTTTTTCGCATTCAATGGCACGAAACAGCGTTTTCGGTGATTATGCACACTTCTAACAGCAGAATCATGAAGATTATCATTGAAAATACATATCTCAGCTGGAAACCCAACGAAAACGAAGATATCGCAGTTTCTGCATGTCAAACGCACTGTGGAGTGCTGGGACACCAGGAATCGTGTTATTTCGCATTATATAGCTGTGAGCCAGCGATTTCGGTGATTCTGCATACTTCTCGCAGAAGAATATCCAGATTATCGCAGACAATGCATATCTCAGCTGGAAACCCAACGAAACCGAAGATATCGCAGTTTCTGCATGTCAAACGCACTGTGGAGTGCTGGGACACCAGGAATCGTGTTATTTCGCATTATATAGCTGTGAGCCAGCGATTTCGGTGATTCTGCATACTTCTCGCAGAAGAATATCCAGATTATCGCAGAAAATGCATATCTCCGCTGGAAACCCAACGAAACCGAAGATATCGCTGTTTCCGCATGTCAAACGCACTGTGGAGTGCTGAAAACCTCAGATAACAAGTTTTTCGCATTCAATTTCACGAAAACGGCGATATCGGTGATTCTGTATACTTCTCACGGAAGAATATCGAAGATTATCGTAGAAAATGCATGTCTCAGCTGGAAACCCAACGAAACCGAAGATATCGCAGTTTCCGCATGTCAAACGCACTGTGGAGTGCTGGGACACCAGGAATCGTGTTATTTCGCATTATATAGGTGTGAGCCAGCGATTTCGGTGATTCTGCACACTTGTCACAGATGCATCTCGAAGATTATCACTGAAAATACATATCTCAGCTGGAAACCCAACGAAACCGAAGATATCGCTGTTTCCGCATATCAAACGCACTGTGGAGTGCTGAAAGCGCCAGGAAACGTGTTTTTCGCATTCAATAGCACGAGAACAGCGATTTCGGTGATTCTGCATACTTCTCACAGAAGAATATCCAAGATTCTCGTCGAAAATGCATATCTCAGCTGGAAACCCAACGATACCAAAGATATCGCTGTTTCCGCATATCAAACGCATTGTAGAGTGCTGAAAGCACCAGGAAACGTGTTTTTCGCATTCAATAGCACGAAAACAGCGATTTCGGTGATTCTGCACACTTCTAACAGCAGAATCATGCAGATTATCACTGAAAATGCATATCTCAGCTGGAACCCAACGAAACCGAAGATATCGCAGTTTCCGCATATCAAACGCACTGTGGAGTGCTGAAAGCGCCTGGAAACGTGTTTTTCACATTCAATAGCACGAAAACAGCGATTTCGGTGATTCTGCATACTTCTCACAGAAGGATATCCAAGATTCCCGTAGAAAATGCGTATCTCAGCTGGAAACCCAACGAAAGCAAAGATATCGCTGTTTCCGCATATCAAACGCATTGTAGAGTGCTGAAAGCACCAAGAAACGTGTTTTTCGCATTCAATAGCACGAAAACAGCGATTTCGGTGATTCTGCACACTTCTAACAGCAGAATCATGCAGATTATCACTGAAAATGCATATCTCAGCTGGAACCCAACGAAACCGAAGATATCGCTGTTTCCGCATATCAAACGCACTGTGGAGTGCTGAAAGCGCCGGGAAACGTGTTTTTCGCATTCAATAGCACGAAAACAGCGATTTCGGTGATTCTGCATACTTCTCACAGAAGGATATCCAAGATTCCCGTAGAAAATGCGTATCTCAGCTGGAAACCCAACGAAACCAAAGATATCGCTGTTTCCGCATATCAAACGCATTGTAGAGTGCTGAAAGCACCAAGAAACGTGTTTTTCGCATTCAATAGCACGAAAACAGCGATTTCGGTGATTCTGCACACTTCTAACAGCAGAATCATGCAGATTATCACTGAAAATGCATATCTCATCTGGAACCCAACGAAACCGAAGATATCGCTGTTTCCGCATATCATACGCACTGTGGAGTGCTGAAAGCGCCGGGAAACGTGTTTTTCGCATTCAATAGCACGAGAACAGCGATTTCGGTGATTCTGCATACTTCTCACAGAAGAATATCCAAGATTCTCGTCGAAAATGCATATCTCAGCTGGAAACCCAACGAAACCAAAGATATCGCTGTTTCCGCATATCAAACGCATTGTAGAGTGCTGAAAGCACCAGGAAACGTGTTTTTCGCATTCAATAGCACGAAAACAGCGATTGTGGTGATTCTGCACACTTCTAACAGCAGAATCATGCAGATTATCACTGAAAATGCATATCTCAGCTGGAACTCAACGAAACCGAAGATATCGCTGTTTCCGCATATCAAACGCACTGTGGAGGGCTGATAGCGCCTGGAAACGTGTTTTTCACATTCAATAGCACGAAAACAGCGATTTCGGTGATTCTGCACACTTCTAACAGCAGAATCATGCAGATTATCACTGAAAATGCATATCTCAGCTGGAACCCAACGAAACCGAAGATATCGCTGTTTCCGCATATCAAACGCACTGTGGAGTGCTGAAAGCGCCGGGAAACGTGTTTTTCGCATTCAATAGCACGAGAACAGCGATTTCGGTGATTCTGCATACTTCTCACAGAAGAATATCCAAGATTCTCGTCGAAAATGCATATCTCAGCTGGAAACCCAATGAAACCAAAGATATCGCTGTTTCCGCATATCAAACGCATTGTAGAGTGCTGAAAGCACCAGGAAACGTGTTTTTCGCATTCAATAGCACGAAAACAGCGATTGTGGTGATTCTGCACACTTCTAACAGCAGAATCATGCAGATTATCACTGAAAATGCATATCTCAGCTGGAACTCAACGAAACCGAAGATATCGCTGTTTCCGCATATCAAACGCACTGTGGAGGGCTGATAGCGCCTGGAAACGTGTTTTTCACATTCAATAGCACGAAAACAGCGATTTCGGTGATTCTGCATACTTCTCACAGAAGGATATCCAAGATTCCCGTAGAAAATGCGTATCTCAGCTGGAAACCCAACGAAACCAAAGATATCGCTGTTTCCGCATATCAAACGCATTGTAGAGTGCTGAAAGCACCAAGAAACGTGTTTTTCGCATTCAATAGCACGAAAACAGCGATTTCGGTGATTCTGCACACTTCTAACAGCAAAATCATGCAGATTATCACTGAAAATGCATATCTCAGCTGAAACCCAACGAAACCGAAGATATCGCTGTTTCCGCATATCAAACGCACTGTGGAGTGCTGAAAGCGCCGGGAAACGTGTTTTTCGCATTCAATAGCACGAGAACAGCGATTTCGGTGATTCTGCATACTTCTCACAGAAGAATATCCAAGATTCTCGTCGAAAATGCATATCTCAGCTGGAAACCCAACGAAACCAAAGATATCGCTGTTTCCGCATATCAAACGCATTGTAGAGTGCTGAAAGCACCAGGAAACGTGTTTTTCGCATTCAATAGCACGAAAACAGCGATTTCGGTGATTCTGCACACTTCTAACAGCAGAATCATGCAGATTATCACTGAAAATGCATATCTCAGCTGGAACTCAACGAAACCGAAGATATCGCTGTTTCCGCATATCAAACGCACTGTGGAGGGCTGATAGCGCCTGGAAACGTGTTTTTCACATTCAATAGCACGAAAACAGCGATTTCGGTGGTTCTGCTTACTTCTCACAGAAGAATATCGAAAATTATCGCAGAAAATGCATGTCTCAGCTGGAAACCTCACGAAAACGAAGATATCGCAGTTTCCGCTTGTCAAACGCACTGTGGAGTGCTGATAACACCAGATAACATGTTTTTCGTATTCAATAGCACAAAAACAGCGATTTCGGTGATTCTGCACACTTGTTACAGAAGAAACTCGAAGATTATCACAGAAAATACATATCTCAGCTTGAAACCCACCCAACCCGAAGATATCGCAGTTTCCGCATGTCAAACGCACTGTGGAGTGCTGAAAACACCAGAGAACGTGTTTTTCGCATTCAATAGCACGAAAACAGCGATTTCGGTGATTCTGCACACTTGTCACAGAAGAAACTCGAAGATTATCACAGAAAATGCATATCTCAGCTGGAACCCAACGAAACCGAAGATATCGCTGTTTCCGCATATCAAACGCACTGCGGAGTGCTGAAAGCGCCGGGAAACGTGTTTTTCACATTTAATTGCACGAAAACAGCGATTTCGGTGATTCTAGATTCTTCTCACAGAAGAATATCCAAGATTCCCGTAGAAAATGCATATCTCAGCTGGAAACCCAACGAAACCAATGATATCGCTGTTTCCGCATATCAAATGCATTGTAGCGTGCTGAAAGCACCAGAAAACGTGTTTTTCGCATTTAATAGCACGAAAACAGCGATTGCGGTGATTCTGCACACTTGTCACAGTAGAATCATGAAGATTATCATTGAAAATTCATATCTCAGCTGTAAACCCAACGAAACCGGAGATATCGCAGTTTCCGCTTGTCAAACGCACTGTGGAGTGCTGATAACACCAGAAAACATGTTTTTCGCATTCAATAGCACAAAAGCAGCGATATCGGTGATTCTGCACCCTTGTTATAGAAGAAACTCGAAGATTATCACAGAAAATACATATCCCAGCTGGAAACCCAACCAACCCGAAGATATCGCAGTTTCCGCATGTCGAACGCACTGTGGAGTGCTGAAAACACCAGAGAACGTGTTTTTCGCATTCAATAGCACGAAAACAGCGATTGTGGTGATTCTGCACACTTCTAACAGCAGAATCATGCAGATTATCACTGAAAATGCATATCTCAGCTGGAACTCAACGAAACCGAAGATATCGCTGTTTCCGCATATCAAACGCACTGTGGAGGGCTGATAGCGCCTGGAAACGTGTTTTTCACATTCAATAGCACGAAAACAGCGATTTCGGTGATTCTGCATACTTCTCACAGAAGGATATCCAAGATTCCCGTAGAAAATGCGTATCTCAGCTGGAAACCCAACGAAACCAAAGATATCGCTGTTTCCGCATATCAAACGCATTGTAGAGTGCTGAAAGCACCAAGAAACGTGTTTTTCGCATTCAATAGCACGAAAACAGCGATTTCGGTGATTCTGCACACTTCTAACAGCAGAATCATGCAGATTATCACTGAAAATGCATATCTCAGCTGGAACCCAACGAAACCGAAGATATCGCTGTTTCCGCATATCAAACGCACTGTGGAGTGCTGAAAGCGCCGGGAAACGTGTTTTTCGCATTCAATAGCACGAGAACAGCGATTTCGGTGATTCTGCATACTTCTCACAGAAGAATATCCAAGATTCTCGTCGAAAATGCATATCTCACCTGGAAACCCAACGAAACCAAAGATATCGCTGTTTCCGCATATCAAACGCATTGTAGAGTGCTGAAAGCACCAGGAAACGTGTTTTTCGCATTCAATAGCACGAAAACAGCGATTGTGGTGATTCTGCACACTTCTAACAGCAGAATCATGCAGATTATCACTGAAAATGCATATCTCAGCTGGAACTCAACGAAACCGAAGATATCGCTGTTTCCGCATATCAAACGCACTGTGGAGGGCTGATAGCGCCTGGAAACGTGTTTTTCACATTCAATAGCACGAAAACAGCGATTTCGGTGATTCTGCATACTTCTCACAGAAGGATATCCAAGATTCCCGTAGAAAATGCGTATCTCAGCTGGAAACCCAACGAAACCAAAGATATCGCTGTTTCCGCATATCAAACGCATTGTAGAGTGCTGAAAGCACCAAGAAACGTGTTTTTCGCATTCAATAGCACGAAAACAGCGATTTCGGTGATTCTGCACACTTCTAACAGCAGAATCATGCAGATTATCACTGAAAATGCATATCTCAGCTGGAACCCAACGAAACCGAAGATATCGCTGTTTCCGCATATCAAACGCACTGTGGAGTGCTGAAAGCGCCGGGAAACGTGTTTTTCGCATTCAGTAGCACGAGAACAGCGATTTCGGTGATTCTGCATACTTCTCACAGAAGAATATCCAAGATTCTCGTCGAAAATGCATATCTCAGCTGGAAACCCAACGAAACCAAAGATATCGCTGTTTCCGCATATCAAACGCATTGTAGAGTGCTGAAAGCACCAGGAAACGTGTTTTTCGCATTCAATAGCACGAAAACAGCGATTGTGGTGATTCTGCACACTTCTAACAGCAGAATCATGCAGATTATCACTGAAAATGCATATCTCAGCTGGAAATCAACGAAACCGAAGATATCGCTGTTTCCGCATATCAAACGCACTGTGGAGGGCTGATAGCGCCTGGAAACGTGTTTTTCACATTCAATAGCACGAAAACAGCGATTTCGGTGATTCTGCATACTTCTCACAGAAGGATATCCAAGATTCCCGTAGAAAATGCGTATCTCAGCTAGAAACCCAACGAAACCAAAGATATCGCTGTTTCCGCATATCAAACGCATTGTAGAGTGCTGAAAGCACCAAGAAACGTGTTTTTCGCATTCAATAGCACGAAAACAGCGATTTCGGTGATTCTGCACACTTCTAACAGCAGAATCATGCAGATTATAACTGAAGATGCATATCTCAGCTGAAACCCAACGAAACCGAAGATATCGCTGTTTCCGCATATCAAACGCACTGTGGAGTGCTGAAAGCGCCGGGAAACGTGTTTTTCGCATTCAATAGCACGAGAACAGCGATTTCGGTGATTCTGCATACTTCTCACAGAAGAATATCCAAGATTCTCGTCGAAAATGCATATCTCAGCTGGAAACCCAACGAAACCAAAGATATCGCTGTTTCCGCATATCAAACGCATTGTAAAGTGCTGAAAGCACCAGGAAACGTGTTTTTCGCATTCAATAGCACGAAAACAGCGATTTCGGTGATTCTGCACACTTCTAACAGCAGAATCATGCAGATTATCACTGAAAATGCATATCTCAGCTGGAACTCAACGAAACCGAAGATATCGCTGTTTCCGCATATCAAACGCACTGTGGAGGGCTGATAGCGCCTGGAAACGTGTTTTTCACATTCAATAGCACGAAAACAGCGATTTCGGTGGTTCTGCTTACTTCTCACAGAAGAATATCGAAAATTATCGCAGAAAATGCATGTCTCAGCTGGAAACCTCACGAAAACGAAGATATCGCAGTTTCCGCTTGTCAAACGCACTGTGGAGTGCTGATAACACCAGATAACATGTTTTTCGTATTCAATAGCACAAAAACAGCGATTTCGGTGATTCTGCACACTTGTTACAGAAGAAACTCGAAGATTATCACAGAAAATACATATCTCAGCTTGAAACCCACCCAACCCGAAGATATCGCAGTTTCCGCATGTCAAACGCACTGTGGAGTGCTGAAAACACCAAAGAACGTGTTTTTCGCATTCAATAGCACGAAAACAGCGATTTCGGTGATTCTGCACACTTGCCACAGAAGAAACTCGAAGATTATCACAGAAAATGCATATCTCAGCTGGAACCCAACGAAACCGAAGCTATCGCTGTTTCCGCATATCAAACGCACTGTGGAGTGTTGAAAGCGCCGGGAAACGTGTTTTTCACATTCAATTGCACGAAAACAGCGATTTCGGTGATTCTAGATTCTTCTCACAGAAGAATATCCAAGATTCCCGTAGAAAATGCATATCTCAGCTGGAAACCCAACGAAACCAATGATATCGCTGTTTCCGCATATCAAATGCATTGTAGCGTGCTGAAAGCACCAGAAAACGTGTTTTTCGCATTTAATAGCACGAAAACAGCGATTGCGGTGATTCTGCACACTTGTCACAGTAGAATCATGAAGATTATCATTGAAAATTCATATCTCAGCTGTAAACCCAACGAAACCGAAGATATCGCAGTTTCCGGTTGTCAAACGCACTGTGGAGTGCTGATAACACCAGAAAACATGTTTTTCGCATTCAATAGCACAAAAGCAGCGATATCGGTGATTCTGCACCCTTGTTATAGAAGAAACTCGAAGATTATCACAGAAAATACATATCTCAGCTGGAAACCCAACCAACCCGAAGATATCGCAGTTTCCGCATGTCGAACGCACTGTGGAGTGCTGAAAACACCAGAGAACGTGTTTTTCGCATTCAATAGCACGAAAACAGCGATTTCGGTGATTCTGCACACTTGTCACAGAAGAACCTCAAAAAGTATCACAGAAAATGCATATCTCAGCTGGAACCCAACGAAACCGAAGATATCGCTGTTTCCGCATATCAAACGCACTGTGGAGTGCTGAAAGCGCCAGGAAACGTGTTTCTCGCATTCAATAGCACGAGAACAGCGACTTCGGTGATTCTGCATACTTCTCACAGAAGAATATCCAGATTATCGCAGAAAATGCGTATCTCAGCTGGAAACCCAACGAAACCAAAGATATCGCTGTTTCCGCATATCAAATGCATTGTAGAGTGCTGAAAGCACCAGAAAACGTGTTTTACGCATTTAATAGCACGAAAACAGCGATTTCGGTGATTCTGCACACTTGTCACAGTAGAATCATGAAGATTATCATTGAAAATACATATCTCAGCTGTAAACCCAACGAAACCGAAGATATCGCAGTTTCCGCATGTCAAACGCACTGTGGAGTGCTGGGACACCAGGAATCGTGTTATTTCGCATTATATAGCAGTGAGCCAGCGATTTCGGTGATTCTGCATACTTCTCGCAGAAGAATATCCAGATTATCGCAGAAAATGCATATCTCAGCTGGAAACCCAACGAAACCGAAGATATCGCTGTTTCCGCATATCAAACGCACTGTGGAGTGCTGAAAGCGCCAGGAAACATGTTTTTCGCATTCAATAGCAAGAAAACAGCGTTTTCGGTGATTATGCACACTTCTAACAGCAGAATCATGCAGATTATCACTGAAAATGCATATCTCAGCTGGAACCCGACGAATCCGAAGATATCGCTGTTTCCGCATATCAAACGCACTGTAGAGTGCTGAAAGCGCCAGGAAACGTGTTTTTCGCATTCAATAGCACGAGAACAGCGATTTCGGTGATTCTGCACACTTGTCACAGAAGAAACTCGAAGATTATCACAGAAAATGCATATCTCAGCTGGAAACCGAACGAAACCGAAGATATCGCTGTTTCCGCATAACAAACGCACTGTGGAGTGCTGAAAGCGCCAGGAAACATGTTTTTCGCATTCAATAGCACGAGAACAGCGATTTCGGTGATTCTGCACACTTGTCACAGAAGAATCATGAAGATAATCACTGAAAATGCATATCTCAGGTGGCAACCCAACAAAACCGAAGATATCGCAGTTTCCGCATGTCAAACGCACTGTGGAGTGCTGGGACACCAGGAATCGTGTTATTTCGCATTATGTAGCTGTGAGCCAGCGATTTCGGTGATTCTGCATACTTCTCACCGAAGAGTATCCAGATTATCGCAGAAAATGCGTATCTCAGCTGGAAACCCAACGAAACCAAAGATATCGCTGTTTCCGCATATCAAATGCATTGTAGAGTGCTGAAAGCACCAAAAACGTGTTTTTCCCATTCAATAGCACGAGAACAGCGATTTCGGTGATTCTGCACACTTGTCACAGAAGAAACTCGAAGATTATCACAGAAAATGCATATCTCAGCTGGAAACCGAACGAAACCGAAGATATCGCTGTTTCCGCATAACAAACGCACTGTGGAGTGCTGAAAGCGCCAGGAAACATGTTTTTCGCATTCAATAGCACGAGAACAGCGATTTCGGTGATTCTGCACACTTGTCACAGAAGAATCATGAAGATAATCATTGAAAATACATATCTCAGATGGAAACCCAACGAAACCGAAGTTATCGCAGTTTCCGCTTGTCAAACGCACTGTGGAGTGCTGATAACACCAGCAAACAGGTTTTTCGCATTCAATAGCACAAAAACAGCGATTTCGGTGATTCTGAACACTTGTTACAGAAGAATCTCGAAGATGATCACAGAAAATACATATCTCAGCTGGGAACCCAACCAACCCGAAGATATCGCAGTTTCCGCATGTCAAACGCACTGTGGAGTGCTGAAAACACCATAAAACGTGTTTTTCGCATTAAACAGCACGAAAAAAGCGATTTCGGTGATTCTGCACACTTCTAACAGCAGAATCATGCAGATTATCACTGAAAATGCATATCTCAGCTGGAACCCGACGAATCCGAAGATATCGCTGTTTCCGCATATCAAACGCACTGTAGAGTGCTGAAAGCGCCAGGAAACGTGTTTTTCGCATTCAATAGCACGAGAACAGCGATTTCGGTGATTCTGCACACTTGTCACAGAAGAAACTCGAAGATTATCACAGAAAATGCATATCTCAGCTGGAAACCGAACGAAACCGAAGATATCGCTGTTTCCGCATAACAAACGCACTGTGGAGTGCTGAAAGCGAGAGGAAACATGTTTTTCGCATTCAATAGCACGAGAACAGCGATTTCGGTGATTCTGCACACTTGTCACAGAAGAATCATGAAGATAATCACTGAAAATGCATATCTCAGGTGGCAACCCAACGAAACCGAAGATATCGCAGTTTCCGCATGTCAAACGCACTGTGGAGTGCTGGGACACCAGGAATCGTGTTATTTCGCATTATGCAGCTGTGAGCCAGCGATTTCGGTGATTCTGCATACTTCTCACAGAAGAGTATCCAGATTATCGCAGAAAATGCGTATCTCAGCTGGAAACCCAACGAAACCAAAGATATCGCTGTTTCCGCATATCAAATGCATTGTAGAGTGCTGAAAGCACCAAAAACGTGTTTTTCCCATTCAATAGCACGAGAACAGCGATTTCGGTGATTCTGCACACTTGTCACAGAAGAAACTCGAAGATTATCACAGAAAATGCATATCTCAGCTGGAAACCGAACGAAACCGAAGATATCGCTGTTTCCGCATAACAAACGCACTGTGGAGTGCTGAAAGCGCCAGGAAACATGTTTTTCGCATTCAATAGCACGAGAACAGCGATTTCGGTGATTCTGCACACTTGTCACAGAAGAATCATGAAGATAATCACTGAAAATGCATATCTCAGGTGGCAACCCAACGAAACCGAAGATATCGCAGTTTCCGCATGTCAAACGCACTGTGGAGTGCTGGGTCACCAGGAATCGTGTTATTTCGCATTATGTAGCTGTGAGCCAGCGATTTCGGTGATTCTGCATACTTCTCACAGAAGAGTATCCAGATTATCGCAGAAAATGCGTATCTCAGCTGGAAACCCAACGAAACCAAAGATATCGCTGTTTCCGCATATCAAATGCATTGTAGAGTGCTGAAAGCACCAAAAACGTGGTTTTCCCATTCAATAGCACGAGAACAGCGATTTCGGTGATTCTGCACACTTGTCACAGAAGAATCATGAAGATTATCACTGAAAATGCATATCTCAGCTGGAACCCAACGAAACCGAAGATATCGCTGTTTCCGCATATCAAAGGCACTTTGGAGTGCTGAAAGCGCCAGAAAACGTGTTTTTCGCATTTAATTGCACGAAAACAGCGATTTCGGTGATTCTGCACACTTGTCACAGTAGAATCATGAAGATTATCATTGAAAATACATATCTCAGATGGAAACCCAACGAAACCGAAGTTATCGCAGTTTCCGCTTGTCAAACGCACTGTGGAGTGCTGATAACACCAGAAAACAGGTTTTTCGCATTCAATAGCACAAAAACAGCGATTTCGGTGATTCTGAACACTTGTTACAGAAGAAACTCGAAGATGATCACAGAAAATACATATCTCAGCTGGGAACCCAACCAACCCGAAGATATCGCAGTTTCCGCATGTCAAACGCACTGTGGAGTGCTGAAAACACCATAAAACGTGTTTTTCGCATTAAACAGCACGAAAAAAGCGATTTCGGTGAATCTGCATACTTCTCACAGAAGGATATCCAAGATTGACGTAGAAAATGCATGTCTCAGCTGGAAGCCCCACGGAAACGAAGATATCGCAGTTTCCGCATATCAAACGCACTGTGGAGTGCTGAAATCACCAGAAAACGTGTTTTTCGCATTCAATAGCACGAAAACTGCGATTTCGGTGATTCTGCATACTTGTCACAGAAGAATCATGAGGATTATCACTGAAAATGCATATGTCAGCTGGGAACACAACGAAACCGAAGATATCGCTGTTTCCGCATATCAAACTCGCTGTGGAGTGCTGAACACACCAGAAAACGAGTTTTTCGCACTAAATAGCACGACAACAGCGATTTCGGTGATTCTGCATACTTCTCACAGAAGAATATCCAAGATTCTCGTCGAAAATGCATATCTCAGCTGGAAACCCAACGAAACCAAAGATATCGCTGTTTCCGCATATCTAACGCATTGTAGAGTGCTGAAAGCACCAGGAAACGTGTTTTTCGCATTCAATAGCACGAAAACAGCGATTTCGGTGATTCTGCACACTTCTAACAGCAGAATCATGCAGATTATCACTGAAAATGCATATCTCAGCTGGAACACAACGAAACCGAAGATATCGCTGTTTCCGCATATCAAACGCACTGTGGAGGGCTGATAGCGCCTGGAAACGTGTTTTTCACATTCAATAGCACGAAAACAACGATTTCGGTGATTCTGCATACTTCTCACAGAAGGATATCCAAGATTCCCGTAGAAAATGCGTATCTCAGCTGGAAACCCAACGAAACCAAAGATATCGCAGTTTCCGCATATCAAACGCATTGTAGAGTGCTGAAAGCACCAAGAAACGTGTTTTTCGCATTCAATAGCACGAAAACAGCGATTTCGGTGATTCTGCACACTTCTAACAGCAGAATCATGCAGATTATCACTGAAAATGCATATCTCAGCTGGAACCCAACGAAACCGAAGATATCGCTGTTTCCGCATATCAAACGCACTGTGGAGTGCTGAAAGCGCCGGGAAACGTGTTTTTCGCATTCAATAGCACGAGAACAGCGATTTCGGTGATTCTGCATACTTCTCACAGAAGAATATCCAAGATTCTCGTCGAAAATGCATATCTCAGCTGGAAACCCAACGAAACCAAAGATATCGCTGTTTCCGCATATCAAACGCATTGTAGAGTGCTGAAAGCATCAGGAAACGTGTTTTTCGCATTCAATAGCACGAAAACAGCGATTTCGGTGATTCTGCACACTTCTAACAGCAGAATCATGCAGATTATCACTGAAAATGCATATCTCAGCTGGAACTCAACGAAACCGAAGATATCGCTGTTTCCGCATATCAAACGCACTGTGGAGGGCTGATAGCGCCTGGAAACGTGTTTTTCACATTCAATAGCACGAAAACAGCGATTTCGGTGGTTCTGCTTACTTCTCACAGAAGAATATCGAAAATTATCGCAGAAAATGCATGTCTCAGCTGGAAACCTCACGAAAACGAAGATATCGCAGTTTCCGCTTGTCAAACGCACTGTGGAGTGCTGATAACACCAGATAACATGTTTTTCGTATTCAATAGCACAAAAACAGCGATTTCGGTGATTCTGCACACTTGTTACAGAAGAAACTCGAAGATTATCACAGAAAATACATATCTCAGCTGGAAACCCACCCAACCCGAAGATATCGCAGTTTCCGCATGTCAAACGCACTGTGGAGTGCTGAAAACACCAGAGAACGTGTTTTTCGCATTCAATAGCACGAAAACAGCGATTTCGGTGATTCTGCACACTTCCAACAGCATAATCATGCAGATTATCACTGAAAATGCATATCTCAGCTGGAACTCAACGAAACCGAAGATATCGCTGTTTCCGCATATCAAACGCACTGTGGAGGGCTGATAGCGCCTGGAAACGTGTTTTTCGCATTCAATAGCACGAAAACAGCGATTTCGGTGGTTCTGCTTACTTCTCACAGAAGAATATCGAAAATTATCGCAGAAAATGCATGTCTCAGCTGGAAACCTCACGAAAACGAAGATATCGCAGTTTCCGCTTGTCAAACGCACTGTGGAGTGCTGATAACACCAGATAACATGTTTTTCGTATTCAATAGCACAAAAACAGCGATTTCGGTGATTCTGCACACTTGTTACAGAAGAAACTCGAAGATTATCACAGAAAATACATATCTCAGCTGGAAACCCACCCAACCCGAAGATATCGCAGTTTCCGCATGTCAAACGCACTGTGGAGTGCTGAAAACACAAGAGAACGTGTTTTTCGCATTCAATAGCACGAAAACAGCGATTTCGGTGATTCTGCACACTTGTCACAGAAGAAACTCGAAGATTATCACAGAAAATGCATATCTCAGCTGGAACCCAACGAAACCGAAGATATCGCTGTTTCCGCATATCAAACGCACTGTGGAGTGCTGAAAGCGCCGGGAAACGTGTTTTTCACATTCAATTGCACGAAAACAGCGATTTCGGTGATTCTAGATTCTTCTCACAGAAGAATATCCAAGATTCCCGTAGAAAATGCATATCTCAGCTGGAAACCCAACGAAACCAATGATATCGCTGTTTCCGCATATCAAATGCATTGTAGCGTGCTGAAAGCACCAGAAAACGTGTTTTTCGCATTTAATAGCACGAAAACAGCGATTTCGGTGATTCTGCATACTTCTCACAGAAGAATATCCAAGATTCTCGTCGAAAATGCATATCTCAGCTGGAAACCCAACGAAACCAAAGATATCGCTGTTTCCGCATATCAAACGCATTGTAGAGTGCTGAAAGCACCAGGAAACGTGTTTTTCGTATTCAATAGCACGAAAACAGCGATTTCGGTGATTCTGCACACTTCTAACAGCAGAATCATGCAGATTATCACTGAAAATGCATATCTCAGCTGGAAATCAACGAAACCGAAGATATCGCTGTTTCCGCATATCAAACGCACTGTGGAGTGCTGAAAGCGCCGGGAAACGTGTTTTTCGCATTCAATAGCACGAGAACAGCGATTTCGGTGATTCTGCATACTTCTCACAGAAGAATATCCAAGATTCTCGTCGAAAATGCATATCTCAGCTGGAAACCCAACGAAACCAAAGATATCGCTGTTTCCGCATATCAAACGCATTGTAGAGTGCTGAAAGCACCAGGAAACGTGTTTTTCGCATTCAATAGCACGAAAACAGCGATTTCGGTGATTCTGCACACTTCTAACAGCAGAATCATGCAGATTATCACTGAAAATGCATATCTCAGCTGGAACTCAACGAAACCGAAGATATCGCTGTTTCCGCATATCAAACGCACTGTGGAGTGCTGATAGCGCCTGGAAACGTGTTTCTCACATTCAATAGCACGAAAACAGCGATTTCGGTGGTTCTGCTTACTTCTCACAGAAGAATATCGAAAATTATCGCAGAAAATGCATGTCTCAGCTGGAAACCTCACGAAAACGAAGATATCGCAGTTTCCGCTTGTCAAACGCACTGTGGAGTGCTGATAACACCAGATAACATGTTTTTCGTATTCAATAGCACAAAAACAGCGATTTCGGTGATTCTGCACACTTGTTACAGAAGAAACTCGAAGATTATCACAGAAAATACATATCTCAGCTGGAAACCCACCCAACCCGAAGATATCGCAGTTTCCGCATGTCAAACGCACTGTGGAGTGCTGAAAACACCAGAGAACGTGTTTTTCGCATTCAATAGCACGAAAACAGCGATTTCGGTGATTCTGCACACTTGTCACAGAAGAAACTCGAAGATTATCACAGAAAATGCATATCTCAGCTGGAACCCAACGAATGCCGAAGATATCGCTGTTTCCGCATATCAAACGCACTGTGGAGTGCTGAAAGCGCCGGGAAACGTGTTTTTCACATTCAATTGCACGAAAACAGCGATTTCGGTGATTCTAGATTCTTCTCACAGAAGAATATCCAAGATTCCCGTAGAAAATGCATATCTCAGCTGGAAACCCAACGAAACCAATGATATCGCTGTTTCCGCATATCAAATGCATTGTAGCGTGCTGAAAGCACCAGAAAACGTGTTTTTCGCATTTAATAGCACGAAAACAGCGATTGCGGTGATTCTGCACACTTGTCACAATGGAATCATGAAGATTATCATTGAAAATACATATCTCAGCTGTAAACCCAACGAAACCGAAGATATCGCAGTTTCCGCTTGTCAAACGCACTGTGGAGTGCTGATAACACCAGAAAACATGTTTTTCGCATTCAATAGCACAAAAGCAGCGATATCGGTGATTCTGCACCCTTGTTATTTGAAGAAACTCGAAGATTGTCACAGAAAATACATATCTCAACTGGAAACCCAACCAACCCGAAGATATCGCAGTTTCCGCATGTCGAACGCACTGTGGAGTGCTGAAAACACCAGAGAACGTGTTTTTCGCATTAAACAGCACGAAAAAAGCGATTTCGGTGATTCTGCATACTTCTCACAGAAGGATATCCAAGATTGACGTAGAAAATGCATGTCTCAGCTGGAAGCCCCACGGAAACGAAGATATCGCAGTTTCCGCATATCAAACGCACTGTGGAGTGCTGAAATCACCAGAAAACGTGTTTTTCGCATTCAATAGCACGAAAACTGCGATTTCGGTGATTCTGCATACTTGTCACAGAAGAATCATGAGGATTATCACTGAAAATGCATATGTCAGCTGGGAACACAACGAAACCGAAGATATCGCTGTTTCCGCATATCAAACGCGCTGTGGAGTGCTGAACACACCAGAAAACGAGTTTTTCGCACTAAATAGCACGACAACAGCGATTTCGGTGATTCTGCATACTTCTCACAGAAGAATATCCAAGATTCTCGTCGAAAATGCATATCTCAGCTGGAAACCCAACGAAACCAAAGATATCGCTGTTTCCGCATATCTAACGCATTGTAGAGTGCTGAGAGCACCAGGAAACGTGTTTTTCGCATTCAATAGCACGAAAACAGCGATTTCGGTGATTCTGCACACTTCTAACAGCAGAATCATGCAGATTATCACTGAAAATGCATATCTCAGCTGGAACACAACGAAACCGAAGATATCGCTGTTTCCGCATATCAAACGCACTGTGGAGGGCTGATAGCGCCTGGAAACGTGTTTTTCACATTCAATAGCACGAAAACAACGATTTCGGTGATTCTGCATACTTCTCACAGAAGGATATCCAAGATTCCCGTAGAAAATGCGTATCTCAGCTGGAAACCCAACGAAACCAAAGATATCGCAGTTTCCGCATATCAAACGCATTGTAGAGTGCTGAAAGCACCAAGAAACGTGTTTTTCGCATTCAATAGCACGAAAACAGCGATTTCGGTGATTCTGCACACTTCTAACAGCAGAATCATGCAGATTATCACTGAAAATGCATATCTCAGCTGGAACCCAACGAAACCGAAGATATCGCTGTTTCCGCATATCAAACGCACTGTGGAGTGCTGAAAGCGCCGGGAAACGTGTTTTTCGCATTCAATAGCACGAGAACAGCGATTTCGGTGATTCTGCATACTTCTCACAGAAGAATATCCAAGATTCTCGTCGAAAATGCATATCTCAGCTGGAAACCCAACGAAACCAAAGATATCGCTGTTTCCGCATATCAAACGCATTGTAGAGTGCTGAAAGCATCAGGAAACGTGTTTTTCGCATTCAATAGCACGAAAACAGCGATTTCGGTGATTCTGCACACTTCTAACAGCAGAATCATGCAGATTATCACTGAAAATGCATATCTCAGCTGGAACTCAACGAAACCGAAGATATCGCTGTTTCCGCATATCAAACGCACTGTGGAGGGCTGATAGCGCCTGGAAACGTGTTTTTCACATTCAATAGCACGAAAACAGCGATTTCGGTGGTTCTGCTTACTTCTCACAGAAGAATATCGAAAATTATCGCAGAAAATGCATGTCTCAGCTGGAAACCTCACGAAAACGAAGATATCGCAGTTTCCGCTTGTCAAACGCACTGTGGAGTGCTGATAACACCAGATAACATGTTTTTCGTATTCAATAGCACAAAAACAGCGATTTCGGTGATTCTGCACACTTGTTACAGAAGAAACTCGAAGATTATCACAGAAAATACATATCTCAGCTGGAAACCCACCCAACCCGAAGATATCGCAGTTTCCGCATGTCAAACGCACTGTGGAGTGCTGACAACACCAGAGAACGTGTTTTTCGCATTCAATAGCACGAAAACAGCGATTTCGGTGATTCTGCACACTTCCAACAGCATAATCATGCAGATTGTCACTGAAAATGCATATCTCAGCTGGAACTCAACGAAACCGAAGATATCGCTGTTTCCGCATATCAAACGCACTGTGGAGGGCTGATAGCGCCTGCAAACGTGTTTTTCACATTCAATAGCACGAAAACAGCGATTTCGGTGGTTCTGCTTACTTCTCACAGAAGAATATCGAAAATTATCGCAGAAAATGCATGTCTCAGCTGGAAACCTCACGAAAACGAAGATATCGCAGTTTCCGCTTGTCAAACGCACTGTGGAGTGCTGATAACACCAGATAACATGTTTTTCGTATTGAATAGCACAAAAACAGCGATTTCGGTGATTCTGCACACTTGTTACAGAAGAAACTCGAAGATTATCACAGAAAATACATATCTCAGCTGGAAACCCACCCAACCCGAAGATATCGCAGTTTCCGCATGTCAAACGCACTGTGGAGTGCTGAAAACACAAGAGAACGTGTTTTTCGCATTCAATAGCACGAAAACAGCGATTTCGGTGATTCTGCACACTTGTCACAGAAGAAACTCGAAGATTATCACAGAAAATGCATATCTCAGCTGGAACCCAACGAAACCGAAGATATCGCTGTTTCCGCATATCAAACGCACTGTGGAGTGCTGAAAGCGCCGGGAAACGTGTTTTTCACATTCAATTGCACGAAAACAGCGATTTCGGTGATTCTAGATTCTTCTCACAGAAGAATATCCAAGATTCCCGTAGAAAATGCATATCTCAGCTGGAAACCCAACGAAACCAATGATATCGCTGTTTCCGCATATCAAATGCATTGTAGCGTGCTGAAAGCACCAGAAAACGTGTTTTTCGCATTTAATAGCACGAAAACAGCGATTTCGGTGATTCTGCATACTTCTCACAGAAGAATATCCAAGATTCTCGTCGAAAATGCATATCTCAGCTGGAAACCCAACGAAACCAAAGATATCGCTGTTTCCGCATATCAAACGCATTGTAGAGTGCTGAAAGCACCAGGAAACGTGTTTTTCGTATTCAATAGCACGAAAACAGCGATTTCGGTGATTCTGCACACTTCTAACAGCAGAATCATGCAGATTATCACTGAAAATGCATATCTCAGCTGGAACTCAACGAAACCGAAGATATCGCTGTTTCCGCATATCAAACGCACTGTGGAGTGCTGAAAGCGCCGGGAAACGTGTTTTTCGCATTCAATAGCACGAGAACAGCGATTTCGGTGATTCTGCATACTTCTCACAGAAGAATATCCAAGATTCTCGTCGAAAATGCATATCTCAGCTGGAAACCCAACGAAACCAAAGATATCGCTGTTTCCGCATATCAAACGCATTGTAGAGTGCTGAAAGCACCAGGAAACGTGTTTTTCGCATTCAATAGCACGAAAACAGCGATTTCGGTGATTCTGCACACTTCTAACAGCAGAATCATGCAGATTATCACTGAAAATGCATATCTCAGCTGGAACTCAACGAAACCGAAGATATCGCTGTTTCCGCATATCAAACGCACTGTGGAGTGCTGATAGCGCCTGGAAACGTGTTTTTCACATTCAATAGCACGAAAACAGCGATTTCGGTGGTTCTGCTTACTTCTCACAGAAGAATATCGAAAATTATCGCAGAAAATGCATGTCTCAGCTGGAAACATCACGAAAACGAAGATATCGCAGTTTCCGCTTGTCAAACGCACTGTGGAGTGCTGATAACACCAGATAACATGTTTTTCGTATTCAATAGCACAAAAACAGCGATTTCGGTGATTCTGCACACTTGTTACAGAAGAAACTCGAAGATTATCACAGAAAATACATATCTCAGCTGGAAACCCACCCAACCCGAAGATATCGCAGTTTCCGCATGTCAAACGCACTGTGGAGTGCTGAAAACACCAGAGAACGTGTTTTTCGCATTCAATAGCACGAAAACAGCGATTTCGGTGATTCTGCACACTTGTCACAGAAGAAACTCGAAGATTATCACAGAAAATGCATATCTCAGCTGGAACCCAACGAAACCGAAGATATCGCTGTTTCCGCATATCAAACGCACTGTGGAGTGCTGAAAGCGCCGGGAAACGTGTTTTTCACATTCAATTGCACGAAAACAGCGATTTCGGTGATTCTAGATTCTTCTCACAGAAGAATATCCAAGATTCCCGTAGAAAATGCATATCTCAGCTGGAAACCCAACGAAACCAATGATATCGCTGTTTCCGCATATCAAATGCATTGTAGCGTGCTGAAAGCACCAGAAAACGTGTTTTCCGCATTTAATAGCACGAAAACAGCGATTGCGGTGATTCTGCACACTTGTCACAATGGAATCATGAAGATTATCATTGAAAATACATATCTCAGCTGTAAACCCAACGAAACCGAAGATATCGCAGTTTCCGCTTGTCAAACGCACTGTGGAGTGCTGATAACACCAGAAAACATGTTTTTCGCATTCAATAGCACAAAAGCAGCGATATCGGTGATTCTGCACCCTTGTTATTTGAAGAAACTCGAAGATTATCACAGAAAATACATATCTCAACTGGAAACCCAACCAACCCGAAGATATCGCAGTTTCCGCATGTCGAACGCACTGTGGAGTGCTGAAAACACCAGAGAACGTGTTTTTCGCATTCAATAGCCCGAAAACAGCGATTTCGGTGATTCTGCACACTTGTCACAGAAGAACCTCAAAAAGTATCACAGAAAATGCATATCTCAGCTGGAACCCAACGAAACCGAAGATATCGCTGTTTCCGCATATCAAACGCACTGTGGAGTGCTGAAAGCGCCAGGAAACGTGTTTCTCGCATTCAATAGCACGAGAACAGCGATTTCGGTGATTCTGCACACGTGTCACCGAAGAATCTCGACGATTATCACTGAAAATGCATATCTCAGACGGAAACCCAACGAAACCGAAGATATCGCAGTTTCCGCAGGTCAAACACACTGTGGAGCGCTGAAACCACCACAAAACATGATTATCGCATTCAACAGCACGAAAGCAGCGATTTCGGTGATTGTGCACGCTTGTCACAGAAGAATCATGCAGATTATCACTGAAAATGCATATCTCAGCTGGAACTCAACGAAACCGAAGATATCGCTGTTTCCGCATATCAAACGCACTGTGGAGGGCTGATAGCGCCTGGAAACGTGTTTTTCACATTCAATAGCACGAAAACAACGATTTCGGTGATTCTGCATACTTCTCACAGAAGGATATCCAAGATTCCCGTAGAAAATGCATATCTCAGCTGGAAACCCAACGAAACCAATGATATCGCTGTTTCCGCATATCAAATGCATTGTAGCGTGCTGAAAGCACCAGAAAACGTGTTTTTCGCATTTAATAGCACGAAAACAGCGATTGCGGTGATTCTGCACACTTGTCACAATGGAATCATGAAGATTATCATTGAAAATACATATCTCAGCTGTAAACCCAACGAAACCGAAGATATCGCAGTTTCCGCTTGTCAAACGCACTGTGGAGTGCTGATAACACCAGAAAACATGTTTTTCGCATTCAATAGCACAAAAGCAGCGATATCGGTGATTCTGCACCCTTGTTATTTGAAGAAACTCGAAGATTATCACAGAAAATACATATCTCAGCTGGAAACCCACCCAACCCGAAGATATCGCAGTTTCCGCATGTCAAACGCACTGTGGAGTGCTGAAAACACCAGAGAACGTGTTTTTCGCATTCAATAGCACGAAAACAGCGATTTCGGTGATTCTGCACACTTGTCACAGAAGAAACTCGAAGATTATCACAGAAAATGCATATCTCAGCTGGAACCCAACGAAACCGAAGATATCGCTGTTTCCGCATATCAAACGCACTGTGGAGTGCTGAAAGCGCCGGGAAACGTGTTTTTCACATTCAATTGCACGAAAACAGCGATTTCGGTGATTCTAGATTCTTCTCACAGAAGAATATCCAAGATTCCCGTAGAAAATGCATATCTCAGCTGGAAACCCAACGAAACCAATGATATCGCTGTTTCCGCATATCAAATGCATTGTAGCGTGCTGAAAGCACCAGAAAACGTGTTTTTCGCATTTAATAGCACGAAAACAGCGATTGCGGTGATTCTGCACACTTGTCACAATAGAATCATGAAGATTATCATTGAAAATACATATCTCAGCTGTAAACCCAACGAAACCGAAGATATCGCAGTTTCCGCATGTCAAACGCACTGTGGAGTGATGAAAACACCAGATACCGTGTTTGTCGCATTCAATAGCACGAAAACAGCGATTTCGGTGATTCTGCACACTTGTCACAGGACAATCTCGAAGAATATCACTGACAATGTATAACTCAGCTGGAAAACCTACGAAACCGAAGATATTGCAGTTTCCGCATGTCAAACGCACTGTGGAGTGCTGAAAACACCAGAGAACGTGTTTTTCGCATTCAATAGCCCGAAAACAGCGATTTCGGTGATTCTGCACACTTGTCACAGAAGAACCTCAAAAAGTATCACAGAAAATGCATATCTCAGCTGGAACCCAACGAAACCGAAGATATCGCTGTTTCCGCATATCAAACGCACTGTGGAGTGCTGAAAGCGCCAGGAAACGTGTTTCTCGCATTCAATAGCACGAGAACAGCGATTTCGGTGATTCTGCACACGTGTCACCGAAGAATCTCGACGATTATCACTGAAAATGCATATCTCAGACGGAAACCCAACGAAACCGAAGATATCGCAGTTTCCTCATGTCAAACACACTGTGGAGCGCTGAAACCACCACAAAACATGATTATCGCATTCAACAGCACGAAAGCAGCGATTTCGGTGATTGTGCACGCTTGTCACAGAAGAATCATGAAGATTATCACAGAAAATGCATATCTCAGCTGGGAACTCATCGAAACCGAAGATATCGCAGTTTCCGCATGTCAGACGCACTGTGGATTGCTGAAAACACCAGAAAACGTGTTTCTCGCATTCAATTGCACGTAAACGGCGATTTCGGTGATTCTGCACACTTGATACAGAAGAATCTCGACGATTATCACTGAAAATGCATATCTCAGACGGAAACCCAACGAAACCGAAGATATCGCAGTTCCCGCATGTCAAACGCACTGTGGAGTGCTGAAAACACCAGAAAACGTGTTTCTCGCATTCAATAGCACGAAAACAGCGATTTCGGTGATTCTGCACACTTGACACAGAAGAATCATGAAGATTATCACAGAAAATGCATATCTCAGGTGGAAACCCAACGAAACCGAAGATATCGCAGTTTCCGCATGTCAAACGCACTGTGGAGTGCTGAAAACACCAGGAAACGTGTTTCTGGCATTCAATAGCACGAAAACAGCGATTTCGGTGATTCTGCACACTTCTCACAGAAGAATATCGAAAATTATCGCAGAAAATGCATGTCTCAGCTGGAAACCTCACGAAAACGAAGATATCGCAGTTTCCGCTTGTCAAACGCACTGTGGAGTGCTGATAACACCAGATAACATGTTTTTCGTATTCAATAGCACAAAAACAGCGATTTCGGTGATTCTGCACACTTGTTACAGAAGAAACTCGAAGATTATCACAGAAAATACATATCTCAGCTGGAAACCCACCGAACCCGAAGATATCGCAGTTTCCGCATGTCAAACGCACTGTGGAGTGCTGAAAACACCAGAGAACGTGTTTTTCGCATTCAATAGCACGAAAACAGCGATTTCGGTGATTCTGCACACTTGTCACAGAAGAAACTCGAAGATTATCACAGAAAATGCATATCTCAGCTGGAACCCAACGAAACCGAAGATATCGCTGTTTCCGCATATCAAACGCACTGTGGAGTGCGGAAAGCGCCGGGAAACGTGTTTTTCACATTCAATTGCACGAAAACAGCGATTTCGGTGATTCTAGATTCTTCTCACAGAAGAATATCCAAGATTCCCGTCGAAAATGCATATCTCAGCTGGAAACCCAACGAAACCAATGATATCGCTGTTTCCGCATATCAAATGCATTGTAGCGTGCTGAAAGCACCAGAAAACGTGTTTTTCGCATTTAACAGCACGAAAACAGCGATTGCGGTGATTCTGCACACTTGTCACAATAGAATCATGAAGATTATCATTGAAAATACATATCTCAGCTGTAAACCCAACGAAACCAAAGATATCGCAGTTTCCGCTTGTCAAACGCACTGTGGAGTGCTGATAACACCAGAAAACATGTTTTTCGCATTCAATAGCACAAAAGCAGCGATATCGGTGATTCTGCACCCTTGTTATAGAAGAAACTCGAAGATTATCACAGAAAATACATATCTCAACTGGAAACCCAACCAACCCGAAGATATCGCAGTTTCCGCATGTCGAACGCACTGTGGAGTGCTGAAAACACCAGAGAACGTGTTTTTCGCATTCAATAGCCCGAAAACAGCGATTTCGGTGATTCTGCACACTTGTCACAGAAGAACCTCAAAAAGTATCACAGAAAATGCATATCTCAGCTGGAACCCAACGAAACCGAAGATATCGCTGTTTCCGCATATCAAACGCACTGTGGAGTGCTGAAAGCGCCAGGAAACGTGTTTCTCGCATTCAATAGCACGAGAACAGCGATTTCGGTGATTCTGCACACGTGTCACCGAAGAATCTCGACGATTATCACTGAAAATGCATATCTCAGACGGAAACCCAACGAAACCGAAGATATCGCAGTTTCCGCATGTCAAACACACTGTGGAGCGCTGAAACCACCACAAAACATGATTATCGCATTCAACAGCACGAAAGCAGCGATTTCGGTGATTGTGCACGCTTGTCACAGAAGAATCATGAAGATTATCACAGAAAATGCATATCTCAGCTGGGAACTCATCGAAACCGAAGATATCGCAGTTTCCGCATGTCAGACGCACTGTGGATTGCTGAAAACACCAGAAAACGTGTTTCTCGCATTCAATTGCACGTAAACGGCGATTTCGGTGATTCTGCACACTTGATACAGAAGAATCTCGACGATTATCACTGAAAATGCATATCTCAGACGGAAACCCAACGAAACCGAAGATATCGCAGTTCCCGCATGTCAAACGCACTGTGGAGTGCTGAAAACACCAGAAAACGTGTTTCTCGCATTCAATAGCACGAAAACAGCGATTTCGGTGATTCTGCACACTTGACACAGAAGAATCATGAAGATTATCACAGAAAATGCATATCTCAGGTGGAAACCCAACGAAACCGAAGATATCGCAGTTTCCGCATGTCAAACGCACTGTGGAGTGCTGAAAACACCAGGAAACGTGTTTCTGGCATTCAATAGCACGAAAACAGCGATTTCGGTGATTCTGCACACTTGTCACAGTAGAATCTCGACGATTATCACTGAATATGCATATCTCAGCTGGAAACCCAACGAAACCGAAGATATCGCAGTTTCCGCATGTCAAACGCACTGTGGAGTGCTGAAAACACCAGAAAACGTGTTTTTCGCATTCAATAGCACGAAAACAGCGATTTCGGTGATTCTGCACACGTGTCACCGAAGAATCTCGACGATTATCACTGAAAATGCATATCTCAGACGGAAACCCAACGAAACCGAAGATATCGCAGTTTCCGCATGTCAAACACACTGTGGAGCGCTGAAACCACCACAAAACATGATTATCGCATTCAACAGCACGAAAGCAGCGATTTCGGTGATTCTGCACACTTGTCACAGAAGAAACTCGAAGATTATCACAGAAAATGCATATCTCAGCTGGGAACTCATCGAAACCGAAGATATCGCAGTTTCCGCATGTCAGACGCACTGTGGATTGCTGAAAACACCAGAAAACGTATTTCTCGCATTCAATTGCACGTAAACGGCGATTTGGTGATTCTGCACACTTGATACAGAAGAATCTCGACGATTATCACTGAAAATGCGTATCTCAGGTGGAAACCCAACGAAACCGAAGATAACGCAGTTTCCGCATGTCAAACGCACTGTGGAGTGCTGAAAACACCAGAAAACATGTTTCTCGCATTCAATAGCACGAAAACAGCGATTTCGGTGATTCTGCACACTTGACACAGAATAATCTCGACGATTATCACTGAAAATGCATATCTCAGCCGGAAACCCCGCGAAAACGAAGATTTCGCCGGTTCTGCATGTGAAACGCACTGTGGAGTGCTGAAAACACCAGAAAACGTGTTTTTCGCATTCAATAGCACGAAAACAGCGATTTCTGTGATTCTGCACGCTTGTCACAGAAGAAACTCGAAGATTATCACAGAAAATGCATATCTCAACTGGAAACCCAACGAACCCGAAGATATCGCAGTTTCCGCATGTCAAACGCACTGTGGAGTGCTGAAAACACCAGAAAACGTGTTTTTCGCATTCAATAGCACGAAAACAGCGATTTCGGTGATTCTGCACACGTGACACCGAAGAATCTCGACGATTATCACTGAAAATGCATATCTCAGCTGGAAACCCAACGAAACCGAAGATATCGCAGTTTCCGCATGTCAAACACACTGTGGAGCGCTGAAATCACCACAAAACATGATTATCGCATTCAACAGCACGAAAGCAGCGATTTCGGTGATTCTGCACACTTGTCACAGAAGAAACTCGAAGATTATCACAGAAAATGCATATCGCAGCTGGAAACTCATCGAAACCGAAGATATCGCAGTTTCCGCATGTCAGACGCACTGTGGAGTGCTGAAAACACCAGAAAACGTGTTTCTCGCATTCAATTGCACGTAAACGGCGATTTCGGTGATTCTGCACACTTGATACAGAAGAATCTCGACGATTATCACTGAAAATGCGTATCTCAGCTGGAAACCCAACGAAACCGAAGATATCGCAGTTTTCGCATGTCAAACGCACTGTGGAGTGCTGAAAACACCAGAAAACGTGTTTTTCGCATTCAATTGCACGAAAACAGCGATTTCGGTGATTCTGCACACTTGTCACAGAAGAAACTCGAAGATTATCACAGCAAAAGCATATCTCAGCTGGAAACCCAACGAACCCGAAGATATCGCAGTTTCCGCATGTCAAGCGCACTGTGGAGTGCTGAAAACACCAGAAAACGTGTTGTTCGCATTCAATAGCACGAAAACAGAGATTTCGGTGATTCTGCACACGTGTCACCGAAGAATCTCGACGATTATCACTGAAAATGCATATCTTAGCTGGAAACCCAACGAAACCCAAGATATCGCAGTTTCCGCAAGTCAGACGCACTGTGGAGTGCTGAAAACACCAGAAAACGTGTTTCTCGCATTCAATTGCACGTAAACGGCGATTTCGGTGATTCTGCACACTTGATACAGAAGAATCTCGACGATTATCACTGAAAATGCGTATCTCAGCTGGAAACCCAACGAAACCGAAGATATCGCAGTTTCCGCATGTCAAACGCACTGTGGAGTACTGAAAACACCAGAAAACGTGTTTCTCGCATTCAATAGCACGAAAACAGCGATTTCGGTGATTCTGCACACTTGACACAGAATAATCTCGACGATTATCACTGAAAATGCATATCTCAGCCGGAAACCCCACGAAAACGAAGATTTCGCCGGTTCTGCATGTGAAACGCACTGTGGAGTGCTGAAAACACCAGAAAACGTGTTTTACGCATTCAATAGCACGAAAACAGCGATTTCTGTGATTCTGCACGCTTGTCACAGAAGAAACTCGAAGATTATCACAGAAAATGCATATCTCAGCTGGAAACTCAACGAAACCGAAGATATCGCAGTTTCTGCATGTCAGACGCACTGTGGAGTGCTGAAAACACCAGAAAACGTGTTTCTCGCATTCAATAGCACGAAAACAGCGATTTCGGTGTTTCTGCACACTTGTCACAGAAGAAACTCGAAGATTATCACAGCAAAAGCATATCTCAGCTGGAAACCCAACGAACCCGAAGATATCGCAGTTTCCGCATGTCAAACGCTCTGTGGAGTGCTGAAAACACCAGAAAACGTGTTTTTCGCATTCAATAGCACGAAAACAGCGATTTCGGTGATTCTGCACACGTGTCACCGAAGAATCTCGACGATTATCACTGAAAATGCATATCTCAGCTGGAAACTCAACGAATCCGAAGATATCGCAGTTTCTGCATGTCAGACGCACTGTGGAGTGCTGAAAACACCAGAAAACGTGTTTCTCGCATTCAATAGCACGAAAACAGCGATTTCGGTGATTCTGCACACTTGTCACAGAAGAAACTCCAAGATTATCACAGCAAAAGCATATCTCAGCTGGAAACCCAACGAACCCGAAGATATCGCAGTTTCCGCATGTCAAACGCTCTGTGGAGTGCTGAAAACACCAGAAAACGTGTTTTTCGCATTCAATAGCACGAAATCAGGGATTTCGGTGATTCTGCACACGTGTCACCGAAGAATCTCGACGATTATCACTGAAAATGCATATCTCAGCTGGAAACCCAACGAAACCGAAGATATCGCAGTTTCCGCATGTCAAACACACTGTGGAGCGCTGAAACCACCACAAAACATGTTTATCGCATTCAACAGCACGAAAGCAGCGATTTCGGTGATTCTGCACACTTGTCACAGAAGAAACTCGAAGATTATCACAGAAAATGCATATCTCAGCTGGAAACTCATCGAAACCGAAGATATCGCAGTTTTCGCATGTCAGACGCACTGTGGAGTGCTGAAAACACCAGAAAACGTGTTTCTCGCATTCAATTGCACGTAAACGGCGATTTCGGTGATTCTGCACACTTGATACAGAAGAATCTCGACGATTATCACTGAAAATGCGTATCTCAGCTGGAAACCCAACGAAACCGAAGATATCGCAGTTTCCGCATGTCAAACGCACTGTGGAGTTTTGAAAACAACAGAAAACGTGTTTCTCGCATTCAATAGCACGAAAACAGCGATTTCGGTGATTGTGCACGCTTGTCACAGAAGAATCATGAAGATTATCACAGAAAATGCATATCTCAGCTGGATACTCAACGAAACCGAAGATTTCGCCGGTTCTGCATGTGAAACGCACTGTGGAGTGCTGAAAACACCAGAAAACGTGTTTTACGCATTCAATAGCACCAAAACAGCGATTTCTGTGATTCTGCACGCTTGTCACAGAAGAAACTCGAAGATTATCACAGAAAATGCATATCTCAGCTGGAAACTCAACGAAACCGAAGATATCGCAGTTACTGCATGTCAGACGCACTGTGGAGTGCTGAAAACACCAGAAAACGTGTTTCTCGCATTCAATAGCACGAAAACAGCGATTTCGGTGATTCTGCACACTTGTCACAGAAGAAACTCGAAGATTATCACAGCAAAAGCATATCTCAGCTGGAAACCCAACGAACCCGAAGATATCGCAGTTTCCGCATGTCAAGCGCTCTGTGGAGTGCTGAAAACACCAGAAAACGTGTTTTTCGCATTCAATTGCACGAAATCAGCGATTTCGGTGATTCTGCACACGTGTCACCGAAGAATCTCGACGATTATCACTGAAAATGCATATCTCAGCTGGAAACCCAACGAAACCGAAGATATCGCAGTTTCCGCATGTCAAACACACTGTGGAGCGCTGAAACCACCACAAAACATGATTATCGCATTCAACAGCACGAAAGCAGCGATTTCGGTGATTCTGCACACTTGTCACAGAAGAAACTCGATGATTATCACAGAAAATGCATATCTCAGCTGGAAACTCATCGAAACCGAAGATATCGCAGTTTCCGCATGTCAGACGCACTGTGGAGTGCTGAAAACACCAGAAAACGTGTTTCTCGCATTCAATTGCACGTAAACGGCGATTTCGGTGATTCTGCACACTTGATACAGAAGAATCTCGACGATTATCACTGAAAATGCGTATCTCAGCTGGAAACCCAACGAAACCGAAGATATCGCAGTTTCCGCATGTCAAACGCACTGTGGAGTTTTGAAAACAACAGAAAACGTATTTCTCGCATTCAATAGCACGAAAACAGCGATTTCGGTAATTCTGCACACTTGTTACAGCAGAATCATGAGGATTATCACTTATAATGCTTATCTCAGTTGGACACCCAGCGATACCGAAGATATCGCTGTTTCCGCATGTGGAGTGCTGAAAACACCACGAAACGTGTTTTTCGCATTCAATAGCACGTAAACAGCGATCTCGGTGGTTCTGCACACTTGTCACAGAAGAATCTCGAAGATAATCACAGAAAATGCGTATCTCAGCTGGAAACCCAACGAAACCGAAGATATCGCAGTTTCCGCATGTCAAACGCACTGTGGAGTGCTGAAAACACCAGAAAACGTGTTTTACGCATTCAATAGCACCAAAACAGCGATTTCTGTGATTCTGCACGCTTGTCACAGAAGAAACTCGAAGATTATCACAGAAAATGCATATCTCAGCTGGAAACTCAACGAAACCGAAGATATCGCAGTTACTGCATGTCAGACGCACTGTGGAGTGCTGAAAACACCAGAAAACGTGTTTCTCGCATTCAATAGCACGAAAACAGCGATTTCGGTGATTCTGCACACTTGTCACAGAAGAAACTCGAAGATTATCACAGCAAAAGCATATCTCAGCTGGAAACCCAACGAACCCGAAGATATCGCAGTTTCCGCATGTCAAGCGCTCTGTGGAGTGCTGAAAACACCAGAAAACGTGTTTTTCGCATTCAATTGCACGAAATCAGCGATTTCGGTGATTCTGCACACGTGTCACCGAAGAATCTCGACGATTATCACTGAAAATGCATATCTCAGCTGGAAACCCAACGAAACCGAAGATATCGCAGTTTCCGCATGTCAAACACACTGTGGAGCGCTGAAACCACCACAAAACATGATTATCGCATTCAACAGCACGAAAGCAGCGATTTCGGTGATTCTGCACACTTGTCACAGAAGAAACTCGAAGATTATCACAGAAAATGCATATCTCAGCTGGAAACTCATCGAAACCGAAGATATCGCAGTTTTCGCATGTCAGACGCACTGTGGAGTGCTGAAAACACCAGAAAACGTGTTTCTCGCATTCAATTGCACGTAAACGGCGATTTCGGTGATTCTGCACACTTGATACAGAAGAATCTCGACGATTATCACTGAAAATGCGTATCTCAGCTGGAAACCCAACGAAACCGAAGATATCGCAGTTTCCGCATGTCAAACGCACTGTGGAGTTTTGAAAACAACAGAAAACGTATTTCTCGCATTCAATAGCACGAAAACAGCGATTTCGGTAATTCTGCACACTTGTTACAGCAGAATCATGAGGATTATCACTTATAATGCTTATCTCAGTTGGACACCCAGCGATACCGAAGATATCGCTGTTTCCGCATGTGGAGTGCTGAAAACACCACGAAACGTGTTTTTCGCATTCAATAGCACGTAAACAGCGATCTCGGTGGTTCTGCACACTTGTCACAGAAGAATCTCGAAGATAATCACAGAAAATGCGTATCTCAGCTGGAAACCCAACGAAACCGAAGATATCGCAGTTTCCGCATGTCAAACGCACTGTGGAGTGCTGAAAACACCAGAAAACGTGTTTCTCGCATTCAATAGCACGAAAACAGCGATTTCGGTGATTGTGCACGCTTGTCACAGAAGAATCATGAAGATTATCACAGAAAATGCATATCTCAGCTGGATACCCAACGAAACCGAAGATTTCGCCGGTTCTGCATGTGAAACGCACTGTGGAGTGCTGAAAACACCAGAAAACGTGTTTTACGCATTCAATAGCACCAAAACAGCGATTTCTGTGATTCTGCACGCTTGTCACAGAAGAAACTCGAAGATTATCACAGAAAATGCATATCTCAGCTGGAAACTCAACGAAACCGAAGATATCGCAGTTACTGCATGTCAGACGCACTGTGGAGTGCTGAAAACACCAGAAAACGTGTTTCTCGCATTCAATAGCACGAAAACAGCGATTTCGGTGATTCTGCACACTTGTCACAGAAGAAACTCGAAGATTATCACAGCAAAAGCATATCTCAGCTGGAAACCCAACGAACCCGAAGATATCGCAGTTTCCGCATGTCAAGCGCTCTGTGGAGTGCTGAAAACACCAGAAAACGTGTTTTTCGCATTCAATTGCACGAAATCAGCGATTTCGGTGATTCTGCACACGTGTCACCGAAGAATCTCGACGATTATCACTGAAAATGCATATCTCAGCTGGAAACCCAACGAAACCGAAGATATCGCAGTTTCCGCATGTCAAACACACTGTGGAGCGCTGAAACCACCACAAAACATGATTATCGCATTCAACAGCACGAAAGCAGCGATTTCGGTGATTCTGCACACTTGTCACAGAAGAAACTCGATGATTATCACAGAAAATGCATATCTCAGCTGGAAACTCATCGAAACCGAAGATATCGCAGTTTCCGCATGTCAGACGCACTGTGGAGTGCTGAAAACACCAGAAAACGTGTTTCTCGCATTCAATTGCACGTAAACGGCGATTTCGGTGATTCTGCACACTTGATACAGAAGAATCTCGACGATTATCACTGAAAATGCGTATCTCAGCTGGAAACCCAACGAAACCGAAGATATCGCAGTTTCCGCATGTCAAACGCACTGTGGAGTTTTGAAAACAACAGAAAACGTATTTCTCGCATTCAATAGCACGAAAACAGCGATTTCGGTAATTCTGCACACTTGTTACAGCAGAATCATGAGGATTATCACTTATAATGCTTATCTCAGTTGGACACCCAGCGATACCGAAGATATCGCTGTTTCCGCATGTGGAGTGCTGAAAACACCACGAAACGTGTTTTTCGCATTCAATAGCACGTAAACAGCGATCTCGGTGGTTCTGCACACTTGTCACAGAAGAATCTCGAAGATAATCACAGAAAATGCGTATCTCAGCTGGAAACCCAACGAAACCGAAGATATCGCAGTTTCCGCATGTCAAACGCACTGTGGAGTGCTGAAAACACCAGAAAACGTGTTTCTCGCATTCAATAGCACGAAAACAGCTATTTCGGTGATTGTGCACGCTTGTCACAGAAGAATCATGAAGATTATCACAGAAAATGCATATCTCAGCTGGATACCCAACGAAACCGAAGATTTCGCCGGTTCTGCATGTGAAACGCACTGTGGAGTGCTGAAAACACCAGAAAACGTGTTTTACGCATTCAATAGCACCAAAACAGCGATTTCTGTGATTCTGCACGCTTGTCACAGAAGAAACTCGAAGATTATCACAGAAAATGCATATCTCAGCTGGAAACTCAACGAAACCGAAGATATCGCAGTTACTGCATGTCAGACGCACTGTGGAGTGCTGAAAACACCAGAAAACGTGTTTCTCGCATTCAATAGCACGAAAACAGCGATTTCGGTGATTCTGCACACTTGTCACAGAAGAAACTCGAAGATTATCACAGCAAAAGCATATCTCAGCTGGAAACCCAACGAACCCGAAGATATCGCAGTTTCCGCATGTCAAGCGCTCTGTGGAGTGCTGAAAACACCAGAAAACGTGTTTTTCGCATTCAATTGCACGAAATCAGCGATTTCGGTGATTCTGCACACGTGTCACCGAAGAATCTCGACGATTATCACTGAAAATGCATATCTCAGCTGGAAACCCAACGAAACCGAAGATATCGCAGTTTCCGCATGTCAAACACACTGTGGAGCGCTGAAACCACCACAAAACATGATTATCGCATTCAACAGCACGAAAGCAGCGATTTCGGTGATTCTGCACACTTGTCACAGAAGAAACTCGATGATTATCACAGAAAATGCATATCTCAGCTGGAAACTCATCGAAACCGAAGATATCGCAGTTTCCGCATGTCAGACGCACTGTGGAGTGCTGAAAACACCAGAAAACGTGTTTCTCGCATTCAATTGCACGTAAACGGCGATTTCGGTGATTCTGCACACTTGATACAGAAGAATCTCGACGATTATCACTGAAAATGCGTATCTCAGCTGGAAACCCAACGAAACCGAAGATATCGCAGTTTCCGCATGTCAAACGCACTGTGGAGTATTGAAAACACCAGAAAACGTGTTTCTCGCATTCAATAGCACGAAAACAGCGATTTCGGTAATTCTGCACACTTGTTACAGCAGAATCATGAGGATTATCACTTATAATGCTTATCTCAGTTGCACACCCAGCGATACCGAAGATATCGCTGTTTCCGCATGTGGAGTGCTGAAAACACCACGAAACGTGTTTTTCGCATTCAATAGCACGTAAACAGCGATCTCGGTGATTCTGCACACTTGTCACAGAAGAATCTCGAAGATAATCACAGAAAATGCGTATCTCAGCTGGAAACCCAACGAAACCGAAGATATCGCAGTTTCCGCATGTCAAACGCACTGTGGAGTTTTGAAAACACCAGAAAACGTGTTTCTCGCATTCAATAGCACGAAAACAGCGATTTCGGTAATTCTGCACACTTGTTACAGCAGAATCATGAGGATTATCACTTATAATGCTTATCTCAATTGGACACCCAGCGATACCGAAGATATCGCTGTTTCCGCATGTGGAGTGCTGAAAACACCACGAAACGTGTTTTTCGCATTCAATAGCACGTAAACAGCGATCTCGGTGATTCTGCACACTTGTCACAGAAGAATCTCGAAGATAATCACAGAAAATGCGTATCTCAGCTGGAAACCCAACAAAACCGAAGATATCGCAGTTTCCGCATGTCAAACGCACTGTGGAGTGCTGAAAACACCAGAAAACGTGTTTCTCGCATTCAATAGCACGAAAACAGCGATTTCGGTGATTCTGCACACTTGTCACAGAAGAAACTCGAAGATTATCACAGAAAATGCATATCTCAGCGGGAAACTCAACGAAACCGAAGATATCGCAGTTACTGCATGTCAGACGCACTGTGGAGTGCTGAAAACACCAGAAAACGTGTTTCTCGCATTCAATAGCACGAAAACAGCGATTTCGGTGATTCTGCACACTTGTCACAGAAGAAACTCGAAGATTATCACAGCAAAAGCATATCTCAGCTGGAAACCCAACGAACCCGAAGATATCGCAGTTTCCGCATGTCAAACACACTGTGGAGCGCTGAAACCACCACAAAACATGATTATCGCATTCAACAGCACGAAAGCAGCGATTTCGGTGATTCTGCACACTTGTCACAGAAGAAACTCGAAGATTATCACAGAAAATGCATATCTCAGCTGGAAACTCATCGAAACCGAAGATATCGCAGTTTCCGCATGTCAGACGCACTGTGGAGTGCTGAAAACACCAGAAAACGTGTTTCTCGCATTCAATTGCACGTAAACGGCGATTTCGGTGATTCTGCACACTTGATACAGAAGAATCTCGACGATTATCACTGAAAATGCGTATCTCAGCTGGAAACCCAACGAAACCGAAGATATCGCAGTTTCCGCATGTCAAACGCACTGTGGAGTTTTGAAAACACCAGAAAACGTGTTTCTCGCATTCAATAGCACGAAAAAAGCGATTTCGGTAATTCTGCACACTTGTTACAGCAGAATCATGAGGATTATCACTTATAATGCTTATCTCAGTTGGACACCCAGCGATACCGAAGATATCGCTGTTTCCGCATGTGGAGTGCTGAAAACACCACGAAACGTGTTTTTCGCATTCAATAGCACGTAAACAGCGATCTCGGTGATTCTGCACACTTGTCACAGAAGAATCTCGAAGATAATCACAGAAAATGCGTATCTCAGCTGGAAACCCAACGAAACCGAAGATATCGCAGTTTCCGCATGTCAAACGCACTGCGGAGTGCTGAAAACACCAGAAAACGTGTTTCTCGCATTCAATAGCACGAAAACAGCGATTTCGGTGATTGTGCACGCTTGTCACAGAAGAATCATGAAGATTATCACAGAAAATGCATATCTCAGCTGGATACCCAACGAAACCGAAGATATCGCAGTTTCCGCATGTCAAACGCACTGTGGAGTGTTGATAACACCAGAAAACGTGTTTTTCGCATTCAATAGCACGAAAACAGCGATTTCGTTGATTCTGCACACTTGTCACAGAAGAATCATGAAGATTATCACAGAAAATGCGTATCTCAGCTGGAAACCCAATGAAACCGAAGATATCGCAGTTTCCGCATGTCAAACGCACTGTGGAGTGCTGAAAACACCAGAAAACGTGTTTTTCGCATTCAATAGCACGTAAACAGCGATCTCGGTGATTCTGCACACTTGTCACAGAAGACTCTCGAAGATAATCACAGAAAATGCGTATCTCAGCTGGAAACCCAACGAAACCGAAGATATCGCAGTTTCCGCATGTCAAACGCACTGTGGAGTGCTGAACACACCAGAAAACGTGTTTTTCGCATTCAATAGCACGAAAACAGCGATTTCGGTGATTCTGCACACTTGACACAGAAGAATCTCGACGATTATCACAGAAAATGCGTATCTCAGCTGGAAACCCAACGAAACCGAAGATATCGCAGTTTCCGCATGTCAAACGCACTGTGGAGTGCTGAACACACCAGAAAACGTGTTTTTCGCATTCAATAGCACGAAAACAGCGATTTCGGTGATTCTGCACACTTGACACAGAAGAATCTCGACGATTATCACAGAAAATGCGTATCTCAGCTGGAAACCCAACGAAACCGAAGATATCACAGTTTCTGCATGTCAGACGCACTGTGGAGTGCTGAACACACCAGAAAACGTGTTTTTCGCATTCAATAGCACGAAAACAGCGATTTCGGTGATTCTGCACACTTGTCACAGAAGAATCTCGAAGATAATCACAGAAAATGCGTATCTCAGCTGGAAACCCAACGAAACCGAAGATATCGCAGTTTCCGCATGTCAAACGCACTGTGGAGTGCTGAAAACACCAGAAAACGTGTTTCTCGCATTCAATAGCACGAAAACAGCGATTTCGGTGATTCTGCACACTTGACACAGAATAATCTCGACGATTATCACTGAAAATGCATATCTCAGCCGGAAACCCCACGAAAACCAAGATTTCGCCGGTTCTGCATGTGAAACGCACTGTGGAGTGCTGAAAACACCAGAAAACGTGTTTTTCGCATTCAATAGCACGAAAACAGCGATTTCGGTGATTGTGCACGCTTGTCACAGAAGAATCATGAAGATTATCACACAAAATGCATATCTCAGCTGGATACCCCACGAAAACGAAGATCTCGCAGTTTCCGCATGTCAAACGCACTGTGGAGTTCTGAAAACACCAGAAAACGTGTTTCTCGCATTCAATAGCACGAAAACAGCGATTTCGGTGATTCTGCACACTTGACACAGAATAATCACGACGATTATCACTGAAAATGCATATCTCAGCCGGAAACCCCACGAAAACGAAGATTTCGCAGTTTCCGCATGTCAAACGCACTGTGGAGTTTTGAAAACACCAGAAAACGTGTTTTTCGCATTCAATAGCACGAAAACAGCGATTTCGGTGATTCTGCACACATGTCACAGAAGAAACTCAAATAGTATCACAGAAAATGCATATCTCAACTGGAAACCCAACGAAACCGAAGATATTGCAGTTTCCGCATGTCAAACGCACTGTGGAGTGCTGATAACATCAGAAAACGTGTTTTTCGCATTCAAGAGCACGAAAACAGCGATTTCGGTGATTCTGCACACTCGATACAGAAGAATCTCGACGATTATCACAGAAAATGCGTATCTCAGCTGGAAAACCAACGAAACCGAAGATATCGCAGTTTCCGCATGTCAAACGCACTGTGGAGAGCTGAACACACCAGAAAACGTGTTTTACGCATTCAATAGAACGAAAACAGCGATTTCGTTGATTCTGCACACTTGTCACACAAGAATCATGAAGATTATCACAGAAAATGCGTATCTCAGCTGGAAACCCAACGAAACCGAAGATATCGCAGTTTCCGCATGTCAAACGCACTGTGGAGTGCTGAATACACCAGAAAACGTGTTTTTCGCATTCAATAGCACGTAAACAGCGATTTCGGAGATTCTGCACACTTGACACAGAAGAATCTCGTCGATTATCACAGAAAATGCGTATCTCAGCTGGAAACCCAACGAAACCGAAGATATCGCAGTTTCCGCATGTCAAACGCACTGTGGAGTGCTGAAAACACCAGAAAACGTGTTTCTCGCATTCAAGAGCACGAAAACAGCGATTTCGGTGATCCTGCACACTTGACACAGAATAATCTCGACGATTATCACTGAAAATGCATATCTCAGCCGGAAACCCAACGAAACCGAAGATATCGCAGTTTCCGCATGTCAAACGCACTGTGGAGTGCTGAACACACCAGAAAACGTGTTTTTTGCATTCAATAGCACGAAAACAGCGATTTCGTTGATTCTGCACACTTGTCACAGAAGAATCATGAAGATTATCACAGAAAATGCGTATCTCAGCTGGAATCCGAACGAAACCGAAGATATCGCTGTTTCCGCATGTCAGACGCACTGTGGAGTGCTGAAAACACCAGAAAACGTGTTTCTCGCATTCAATTGCACGTAAACGGCGATTTCGGTGATTCTGCACACTTGACACACAAGAATCACGACGATTATCACAGAAAATGCGTATCTCAGCTGGAAACCCAACGAAACCGAAGATATCGCAGTTTCCGCATGTCAAACGCACTGTGGAGTGCTGAACACACCAGAAAACGTGTTTTTCGCATTCAATAGCACGAAAACAGCGATTTCGTTGATTCTGCACACTTGTCACAGAAGAATCATGAAGATTATCACAGAAAATGCGTATCTCAGCTGGAAACCGAACGAAACCGAAGATATCGCAGTTTCCGCATGTCAAACGCACTGTGGAGTTTTGAAAACACCAGAAAACGTGTTTTTCGCATTCAATAGCACGAAAACAGCGATTTCGGTGGTTCTGCACACATGTCACAGAAGAAACTCAAATAGTATTACAGAAAATGCATATATCAGCTGGAAACCCAACGAAACCGAAGATATCGCCGGTTCTGCATGTCAAACGCACTGTGGAGTGCTGATAACAACAGAAAACGTGTTTCTCGCATTTAATAGCACGAAAACAGCGATTTCGGTGATTCTGCACACTTGACACAGAATAATCTCGACGATTATCACTGAAAATGCATATCTCAGCCGGAAACCCCACGAAAACGAAGATTTCGCCGGTCCTGCATGTGAAACGCACTGTGGAGTGCTGAAAACACCAGAAAACGTGTTTTTCGCATTCAATAGCACGAAAACAGCGATTTCGGTGATTCTGCACACTTGACACAGAATAATCTCGCCGATTATCACTGAAAATGCATATCTCAGCCGGAAACCCCACGAAACCGAAGATATCGCAGTTTCCGCATGTCAAACGCAGTGTGGAGTGCTGAAAACACCAGAAAACGTGTTTCACGCATTCAATAGCACGAAAACAGCGATTTCGGAGATTCTGCACACTTGTTACAGCAGAATCATGAGGATTATCACTTATAATGCATATCTCATCTGGAAACCCAACGAAACCGAAGATATTGTAGTTTCCGCATGTCAAACGCACTGTGGAGTGCTGAAAACACCAGAAGACGTGTTTCTCGCATTCAATTGCACGTAAACGGCGATTTCGTTGATTCTGCACACTTGACACACAAGAATCTCGACGATTATCACAGAAAATGCGTATCTCAGCTGGAAACCCAACGAAACCGAAGATATCGCAGTTTCCGCATGTCAAACGCACTGTGGAGTGCTGAACACACCAGAAAACGTGTTTTTCGCATTCAATAGCACGAAAACAGGGATTTCGTTGATTCTGCACACTTGTCACAGAAGAATCATGAAGATTATCACAGAAAATGCGTATCTCAGCTGGAAACCGAACGAAACCGAAGATATCGCAGTTTCCGCATGTGTAACGCACTGTGGAGTGCTGAAAACACCAGAAAACGTGTTTTTCGCATTCAATAGCGCGAAAACAGCGATTTCGTTGATTCTGCACACTTGTCACAGAAGAATCATGAAGATTATCACAGAAAATGCGTATCTCAGCTGGAATCCGAACGAAACCGAAGATATCGCAGTTTCCGCATGTCAAACGCACTGTGGAGTTTTGAAAACACCAGAAAACGTGTTTTTCGCATTCAATAGCACGAAAACAGCGATTTCGGTGATTCTGCACACATGTCACAGAAGAAACTCAAAGAGTATCACAGAAAATGCATATCTCAGCTGGAAACCCAACGAAACCGAAGATATCGCTGTTTCCGCATGTCAGACGCACTGTGGAGTGCTGAAAACACCAGAAAACGTGTTTCTCGCATTCAATTGCACGTAAACGGCGATTTCGGTGATTCTGCACACTTGACACACAAGAATCTCGACGATTATCACAGAAAATGCGTATCTCAGCTGGAAACCCAACGAAACCGAAGATATCGCAGTTTCCGCATGTCAAACGCACTGTGGAGTGCTGAACACACCTGAAAACGTGTTTTTCGCATTCAATAGCACGAAAACAGCGATTTCGTTGATTCTGCACACTTGTCACAGAAGAATCATGAAGATTATCACAGAACATGCGTATCTCAGCTGGAATCCGAACGAAACCGAAGATATCGCAGTTTCCGCATGTCAAACGCACTGTGGAGTTTTGAAAACACCAGAAAACGTGTTTTTCGCATTCAATAGCACGAAAACAGCGATTTCGGTGATTCTGCACACATGTCACAGAATAAACTCAAAGAGTATCACAGAAAATGCATATCTCAGCTGGAAACCCAACGAAAACGAAGATATCGCAGTTTCCGCATGTCAAGCGCAGTGTGCAGTGCTGATAATACCAGAAAACGTGTTTTTCGCATTCAATAGCACGTAAACAGCGATTTCGGTGATTCTGCACACTTGTCACAGAAGAAACTCGAAGATTACCACAGAAAATGCATATCTCAGCTGGAAACCCAACGAAACCGAAGATATCGCAGTTTCCACATGTCAGACGCACTGTGGAGTGCTTAAAGCACCAGAAAACGTGTTTCTCGCATTCAATGGAACGAAAACAGCGATTTCGGTGATTCTGCACACTTGACACAGAATAATCTCGACGATTATCACTGAAAATGCATATCTCAGCCGGAAACCCCACGAAAACGAAGATTTCGCCGGTCCTGCATGTGAATCGCACTGTGGAGTGCTGAAAACACCAGAAAACGTGTTTCTCGCATTTAATAGCACGAAAGCAGCGATTTCGGTGATTCTGCACACTTGTCACAGTAGAAACTCGAAGATTACCACAGAAAATGCATATCTCAGCTGGAAACCCAACGAAACCGAAGATATCGCTGTTTCCGCATGTCAGACGCACTGTGGAGTGCTGAAAACACCAGAAAACGTGCTTCTCGCATTCAATTGCACGTAAACGGCGATTTCGGTGATTCTGCACACTTGACACACAAGAATCACGACGATTATCACAGAAAATGCGTATCTCAGCTGGAAACCCAACGAAACCGAAGATATTGCAGTTTCCGCATGTCAAACGCACTGTGGAGTGCTGAACACACCAGAAAACGTGTTTTTCGCATTCAATAGCACGAAAACAGCGATTTCGGTGATTCTGCACACATGTCACAGAAGAAACTCAAATAGTATCACAGAAAATGCATATATCAGCTGGAAACCCAACGAAACCGAAGATATCGCCGGTTCTGCATGTCAAACGCACTGTGGAGTGCTGATAACAACAGAAAACGTGTTTCTCGCATTTAATAGCACGAAAACAGCGATTTCGGTGATTCTGCACACTTGACACAGAATAATCTCGACGATTATCACTGAAAATGCATATCTCAGCCGGAAACCCCACGAAAACGAAGATTTCGCCGGTCCTGCATGTGAAACGCACTGTGGAGTGCTGAAAACACCAGAAAACGTGTTTTTCGCATTCAATAGCACGAAAACAGCGATTTCGGTGATTCGGCACACTTGACACAGAATAATCTCGCCGATTATCACTGAAAATGCATATCTCAGCCGGAAACCCCACGAAACCGAAGATATCGCAGTTTCCGCATGTCAAACGCACTGTGGAGTGCTGAAAACACCAGAAAACGTGTTTCACGCATTCAATAGCACGAAAACAGCGATTTCGGAGATTCTGCACACTTGTTACAGCAGAATCATGAGGATTATCACTTATAATGCATATCTCAGCTGGAAACCCAACGAAACCGAAGATATCGCTGTTTCCGCATGTCAGACGCACTGTGGAGTGCTGAAAACACCAGAAGACGTGTTTCTCGCATTCAATTGCACGTAAACGGCGATTTCGGTGATTCTGCACACTTGACACACAAGAATCTCGACGATTATCACAGAAAATGCGTATCTCAGCTGGAAACCCAACGAAACCGAAGATATCGCAGTTTCCGCATGTCAAACGCACTGTGGAGTGCTGAACACACCAGAAAACGTGTTTTTCGCATTCAATAGCACGAAAACAGCGATTTCGTTGATTCTGCACACTTGTCACAGAAGAATCATGAAGATTATCACAGAAAATGCGTATCTCAGCTGGAAACCGAACGAAACCGAAGATATCGCAGTTTCCGCATGTCAAACGCACTGTGGAGTTTTGAAAACACCAGAAAACGTGTTTTTCGCTTTCAATAGCACGAAAACAGCGATTTCGGTGATTCTGCACACATGTCACAGAGAAACTCAAAGAGTATCACAGAAAATGCATATCTCAGCTGGAAACCCAACGAAAACGAAGATATCGCAGTTTCCGCATGTCAAGCGCAGTGTGCAGTGCTGATAATACCAGAAAACGTGTTTTTCGCATCAATAGCACGTAAACAGCGATTTCGGTGATTCTGCACACTTGTCACAGAAGAAACTCGACGATTATCACAGAAAATGCGTATCTCAGCTGGAAACCCAACGAAACCGAAGATATCGCAGTTTCCGCATGTCAAACGCACTGTGGAGTGCTGAACACACCTGAAAACGTGTTTTTCGCATTCAATAGCACGAAAACAGCGATTTCGTTGATTCTGCACACTTGTCACAGAAGAATCATGAAGATTATCACAGAAAATGCGTATCTCAGCTGGAATCCGAACGAAACCGAAGATATCGCAGTTTCCGCATGTCAAACGCACTGTGGAGTTTTGAAAACACCAGAAAACGTGTTTTTCGCATTCAATAGCACGAAAACAGCGATTTCGGTGATTCTGCACACATGTCACAGAAGAAACTCAAAGAGTATCACAGAAAATGCATATCTCAGCTGGAAACCCAACGAAACCGAAGATATCGCAGTTTCCGCATGTCAAACGCACTGTGGAGTGCTGAACACACCTGAAAACGTGTTTTTCGCATTCAATAGCACGAAAACAGCGATTTCGTTGATTCTGCACACTTGTCACAGAAGAAACTCGAAGATTACCACAGAAAATGCATATCTCAGCTGGAAACCCAACGAAACCGAAGATATCGCTGTTTCCGCATGTCAGACGCACTGTGGAGTGCTGAAAACACCAGAAAACGTGTTTCTCGCATTCAATTGCACGTAAACGGCGATTTCGGTGATTCTGCACACTTGACTCACAAGAATCACGACGATTATCACAGAAAATGCGTATCTCAGCTGGAAACCCAACGAAACCGAAGATATCGCAGTTTCCGCATGTCAAACGCACTGTGGAGTGCTGAACACACCAGAAAACGTGTTTTTCGCATTCAATAGCACGAAAACAGCGATTTCGGTGATTCTGCACACTTGTTACAGCAGAATCATGAGGATTATCACTTATAATGCATATCTCAGCTGGAAACCCAACGAAACCGAAGATATCGCATTTCCCGCATGTCAAACGCAGTGTGCAGTGCTGATAATACCAGAAAACGTGTTTTTCGCATTCAATAGCACGTAAACAGCGATTTCGGTGATTCTGCACACTTGACACAGAAGAATCTCGACGATTATCACAGAAAATGCGTATCTCAGCTGGAAACCCAGCGAAACCGAAGATATCGCAGTTTCCGCATGTCAAACGCACTGTGGAGTGCTGAACACACCAGAAAACGTGTTTTTCTCATTCAATAGCACGAAAACAGCGATTTCGTTGATTCTGCACACTTATCACAGAAGAATCATGAAGATTATCACAGAAAATGCGTATCTCAGCTGGAAACCCAACGAAACCGAAGATATTGCAGTTTCCGCATGTCAAACGCACTGTGGAGTGCTGATAACATCAGAAAACGTGTTTTTCGCATTCAAGAGCACGAAAACAGCGATTTCGGTGATTCTGCACACTCGATACAGAAGAATCTCGACGATTATCACAGAAAATGCGTATCTCAGCTGGAAAACCAACGAAACCGAAGATATCGCAGTTTCCGCATGTCAAACGCACTGTGGAGAGCTGAACACACCAGAAAACGTGTTTTACGCATTCAATAGAACGAAAACAGCGATTTCGTTGATTCTGCACACTTGTCACACAAGAATCATGAAGATTATCACAGAAAATGCGTATCTCAGCTGGAAACCCAACGAAACCGAAGATATCGCAGTTTCCGCATGTCAAACGCACTGTGGAGTGCTGAACACACCAGAAAACGTGTTTTTCGCATTCAATAGCACGTAAACAGCGATTTCGGAGATTCTGCACACTTGACACAGAAGAATCTCGTCGATTATCACAGAAAATGCGTATCTCAGCTGGAAACCCAACGAAACCGAAGATATCGCAGTTTCCGCATGTCAAACGCACTGTGGAGTGCTGAAAACACCAGAAAACGTGTTTCTCGCATTCAAGAGCACGAAAACAGCGATTTCGGTGATCCTGCACACTTGACACAGAATAATCTCGACGATTATCACTGAAAATGCATATCTCAGCCGGAAACCCCACGAAAACGAAGATTTCGCCGGTTCTGCATGTGAAACGCACTGTGGAGTGCTGAAAACACCAGAAAACGTGTTTTTCGCATTCAATAGCACGAAAACAGCGATTTCTGTGATTCTGCACGCTTGTCACAGAAGAAACTCGAAGATTATCACAGAAAATGCATATCTCAGCTGGATACCCAACGCAACCGAAGATATCGCAGTTTCCGCATGTCAAACACACTGTGGAGTGCTGATAACACCAGAAAACGTGTTTTTCGCATTCAATAGCACGAAAACAGCGTTTTCGTTGATTCTGCACACTTGTCACAGAAGAATCATGAAGATTATCACAGAAAATGCGTATCTCAGCTGGAAACCCAACGAAACCGAAGATATCGCAGTTTCCGCAAGTCAAACGCACTGTGGAGTGCTGACCACACCAGAAAACGTGTTTCTCGCATTCAATAGCACGAAAACAGCGATTTCGGTGATTCTGCACACTTGACACAGAAGAATCTCGACGATTACCACAGAAAATGCATATCTCAGCTGGAAACCCAACGAAACCGAAGATATCGCAGTTTCCGCATATCAGACGCACTGTGGAGTGCTGAACACACCTGAAAACGTGTTTTTCGCATTCAATAGCACGAAAACAGCGATTTCGTTGATTCTGCACACTTGTCACAGAAGAATCATGAAGATTATCACAGAAAATGCGTATCTCAGCTGGAATCCGAACGAAACCGAAGATATCGCAGTTTCCGCATGTCAAACGCATTGTGGAGTGCTGAAAACACCAGAAAACGTGTTTCTCGCATTCAATTGCACGTAAACGGCGATTTCGGTGATTCTGCACACTTGACACACAAGAATCTCGACGATTATCACAGAAAATGCGTATCTCAGCTGGAAACCCAACGAAACCGAAGATATCGCAGTTTCCGCATGTCAAACGCACTGTGGAGTGCTGAACACACCTGAAAACGTGTTTTTCGCATTCAATAGCACGAAAACAGCGATTTCGTTGATTCTGCACACTTGTCACAGAAGAATCATGAAGATTATCACAGAAAATGCGTATCTCAGCTGGAATCCGAACGAAACCGAAGATATCGCAGTTTCCGCATGTCAGACGCACTGTGGAGTGCTGAACACACCTGAAAACGTGTTTTTCGCATTCAATAGCACGAAAACAGCGATTTCGTTGATTCTGCACACTTGTCACAGAAGAATCATGAAGATTATCACAGAAAATGCGTATCTCAGCTGGAATCCGAACGAAACCGAAGATATCGCAGTTTCCGCATGTCAAACGCATTGTGGAGTGCTGAAAACACCAGAAAACGTGTTTCTCGCATTCAATTGCACGTAAACGGCGATTTCGGTGATTCTGCACACTTGACACACAAGAATCTCGACGATTATCACAGAAAATGCGTATCTCAGCTGGAAACCCAACGAAACCGAAGATATCGCAGTTTCCGCATGTCAAACGCACTGTGGAGTGCTGAACACACCTGAAAACGTGTTTTTCGCATTCAATAGCACGAAAACAGCGATTTCGTTGATTCTGCACACTTGTCACAGAAGAATCATGAAGATTATCACAGAAAATGCGTATCTCAGCTGGAATCCGAACGAAACCGAAGATATCGCAGTTTCCGCATGTCAAACGCACTGTGGAGTTTTGAAAACACCAGAAAACGTGTTTTTCGCATTCAATAGCACGAAAACAGCGATTTCGGTGATTCTGCACACATGTCACAGAATAAACTCAAAGAGTATCACAGAAAATGCATATCTCAGCTGGAAACCCAACGAAAACGAAGATATCGCAGTTTCCGCATGTCAAGCGCAGTGTGCAGTGCTGATAATACCAGAAAACGTGTTTTTCGCATTCAATAGCACGTAAACAGCGATTTCGGTGATTCTGCACACTTGTCACAGAAGAAACTCGAAGATTACCACAGAAAATGCATATCTCAGCTGGAAACCCAACGAAACCGAAGATATCGCAGTTTCCGCATGTCAGACGCACTGTAGAGTGCTTAAAACACCAGAAAACGTGTTTCTCGCATTCAATAGAACGAAAACAGCGATTTCGGTGATTCTGCACACTTGACACAGAATAATCTCGACGATTATCACTGAAAATGCATATATCAGCAGGAAACCCCACGAAAACGAAGATTTCGCCGGTCCTGCATGTGAATCGCACTGTGGAGTGCTGAAAACACCAGAAAACGTGTTTCTCGCATTTAATAGCACGAAAGCAGCGATTTCGGTGATTCTGCACACTTGTCACAGAAGAAACTCGAAGATTACCACAGAAAATGCATATCTCAGCTGGAAACCCAACGAAACCGAAGATATCGCTGTTTCCGCATGTCAGACGCACTGTGGAGTGCTGATAACAACAGAAAACGTGTTTCTCGCATTCAATAGCACGAAAACAGCGATTTCGGTGATTCTGCACACTTGACACAGAATAATCTCGACGATTATCACTGAAAATGCATATCTCAGCCGGAAACCCCACGAAAACGAAGATTTCGCCGGTCCTGCATGTGAAACGCACTGTGGAGTGCTGAAAACACCAGAAAACGTGTTTTTCGCATTCAGTAGCACGAAAACAGCGATTTCGGTGATTCTGCACACTTGTCACAGAAGAATCATGAAGATTATCACAGAAAATGCATATCTCAGCTGGATACCCAACGAAACCGAAGATATCGCAGTTTCCGCATGTCAAACGCACTGTGGAGTGTTGATAACACCAGAAAACGTGTTTTCCGCATTCAATAGCACGAAAACAGCGATTTCGTTGATTCTGCACACTTGTCACAGAAGAATCATGAAGATTATCACAGAAAATGCGTATCTCAGCTGGAAACCCAACGAAACCGAAGATATCGCAGTTTCCGCATGTCAAACGCACTGTGGAGTGTTGATAACACCAGAAAACGTGTTATTCGCATTCAATAGCACGAAAACAGCGATTTCGTTGATTCTGCACACTTGTCACAGATGGATCATGAAGATTATCACAGAAAATGCGTATCTCAGCTGGAAACCCAACCAAACCGAAGATATCGCAGTTTCCGCATGTCAAACGCACAGTGGAGTGCTGAAAACACCAGAAAACGTGTTTCACGCATTCAATAGCACGAAAACAGCGATTTCGGTGATTCTGCACACTTGTTACAGCAGAATCATGAGGATTATCACTTATAATGCATATCTCAGCTGGAAACCCAACGAAACAGAAGATATCGCATTTCCCGCATGTCAAACGCAGTGTGCAGTGCTGATAATACCAGAAAACGTGTTTTTCGCATTCAATAGCACGTAAACAGCGATTTCGGTGATTCTGCACACTTGACACAGAAGAATCTCGACGATTATAACAGAAAATGCGTATCTCAGCTGGAAACCCAGCGAAACCGAAGATATCGCAGTTTCCGCATGTCAAACGCACTGTGGAGTGTTGATAACACCAGAAACCGTGTTTTTCGCATTCAAAGGCACGAAAACAGCGATTTCGTTGATTCTGCACACTTGTCACAGATGGATCATGAAGATTATCACAGAAAATGCGTATCTCAGCTGGAAACCCAACCAAACCGAAGATATCGCATTTCCCGCATGTCAAACGCAGTGTGCAGTGCTGATAATACCAGAAAACGTGTTTTTCGCATTCAATAGCACGTAAACAGCGATTTCGGTGATTCTGCACACTTGACACAGAAGAATCTCGACGATTATCACAGAAAATGCGTATCTCAGCTGGAAACCCAGCGAAACCGAAGATATCGCAGTTTCCGCATGTCAAACGCACTGTGGAGTGCTGAACACACCAGAAAACGTGTTTTTCGCATTCAATAGCACGAAAACAGCGATTTCGTTGATTCTGCACACTTGTCACAGAAGAATCATGAAGATTATCACAGAAAATGCGTATCTCAGCTGGAAACCGAACGAAACCGAAGATATCGCAGTTTCCGCATGTCAAACGCACTGTGGAGTTTTGAAAACACCAGAAAACGTGTTTTTCGCATTCAATAGCACGAAAACAGCGATTTCGGTGATTCTGCACACATGTCACAGAAGAAACTCAAATAGTATCACAGAAAATGCATATCTCAACTGGAAACCCAACGAAACCGAAGATATTGTAGTTTCCGCATGTCAAACGCACTGTGGAGTGCTGATAACATCAGAAAACGTGTTTTTCGCATTCAAGAGCACGAAAACAGCGATTTCGGTGATTCTGCACACTCGATACAGAAGAATCTCGACGATTATCACAGAAAATGCGTATCTCAGCTGGAAAACCAACGAAACCGAAGATATCGCAGTTTCCGCATGTCAAACGCACTGTGGAGTGCTGAACACACCAGAAAACGTGTTTTACGCATTCAATAGAACGAAAACAGCGATTTCGTTGATTCTGCACACTTGTCACACAAGAATCATGAAGATTATCACAGAAAATGCGTATCTCAGCTGGAAACCCAACGAAACCGAAGATATCGCAGTTTCCGCATGTCAAACGCACTGTGGAGTGCTGAACACACCAGAAAACGTGTTTTTCGCATTCAATAGCACGCAAACAGCGATTTCGGAGATTCTGCACACTTGACACAGAAGAATCTCGTCGATTATCACAGAAAATGCGTATCTCAGCTGGAAACCCAACGAAACCGAAGATATCGCAGTTTCCGCATGTCAAACGCACTGTGGAGTGCTGAAAACACCAGAAAACGTGTTTCTCGCATTCAATAGCACGAAAACAGCGATTTCGGTGATTCTGCACACTTGACACAGAATAATCTCGACGATTATCACTGAAAATGCATATCTCAGCCGGAAACCCCACGAAAACGAAGATTTCGCCGGTCCTGCATGTGAAACGCACTGTGGAGTGCTGAAAACACCAGAAAACGTGTTTTTCGCATTCAGTAGCACGAAAACAGCGATTTCGGTGATTCTGCACACTTGTCACAGAAGAATCATGAAGATTATCACAGAAAATGCATATCTCAGCTGGATACCCAACGAAACCGAAGATATCGCAGTTTCCGCATGTCAAACGCACTGTGGAGTGTTGATAACACCAGAAAACGTGTTTTCCGCATTCAATAGCACGAAAACAGCGATTTCGTTGATTCTGCACACTTGTCACAGAAGAATCATGAAGATTATCACAGAAAATGCGTATCTCAGCTGGAAACCCAACGAAACCGAAGATATCGCAGTTTCCGCATGTCAAACGCACTGTGGAGTGTTGATAACACCAGAAAACGTGTTTTTCGCATTCAATAGCACGAAAACAGCGATTTCGTTGATTCTGCACACTTGTCACATATGGATCATGAAGATTATCACAGAAAATGCGTATCTCAGCTGGAAACCCAACCAAACCGAAGATATCGCAGTTTCCGCATGTCAAACGCACAGTGGAGTGCTGAAAACACCAGAAAACGTGTTTCACGCATTCAATAGCACGAAAACAGCGATTTCGGTGATTCTGCACACTTGTTACAGCAGAATCATGAGGATTATCACTTATAATGCATATCTCAGCTGGAAACCCAACGAAACCGAAGATATCGCATTTCCCGCATGTCAAACGCAGTGTGCAGTGCTGATAATACCAGAAAACGTGTTTTTCGCATTCAATAGCACGTAAACAGCGATTTCGGTGATTCTGCACACTTGACACAGAAGAATCTCGACGATTATAACAGAAAATGCGTATCTCAGCTGGAAACCCAGCGAAACCGAAGATATCGCAGTTTCCGCATGTCAAACGCACTGTGGAGTGCTGAACACACCAGAAAACGTGTTTTTCGCATTCAATAGCACGAAAACAGCGATTTCGTTGATTCTGCACACTTGTCACAGAAGAATCATGAAGATTATCACAGAAAATGCGTATCTCAGCTGGAAACCGAACGAAACCGAAGATATCGCAGTTTCCGCATGTCAAACGCACTGTGGAGTTTTGAAAACACCAGAAAACGTGTTTTTCGCATTCAATAGCACGAAAACAGCGATTTCGGTGATTCTGCACACATGTCACAGAAGAAACTCAAATAGTATCACAGAAAATGCATATCTCATCTGGAAACCCAACGAAAACGAAGATATCGCAGTTTCCGCATGTCAAGCGCACTGTGGAGTGCTGAAAACACCAGAAAACGTGTTTCTCGCATTCAATAGCACGAAAACAGCGATTTCGGTGATTCTGCACACTTGACACAGAATAATCTCGACGATTATCACTGAAAATGCATATCTCAGCCGGAAACCCCACGAAAACGAAGATTTCGCCGGTTCTGCATGTGAAACGCACTGTGGAGTGCTGAAAACACCAGAAAACGTGTTTTTCGCATTCAATAGTACGAAAACAGCGATTTCTGTGATTCTGCACGCTTGTCACAGAAGAAACTCGAAGATTATCACAGAAAATGCATATCTCAGCTGGATACCCAACGCAACCGAAGATATCGCAGTTTCCGCATGTCAAACACACTGTGGAGTGCTGATAACACCAGAAAACGTGTTTTTCGCATTCAATAGCACGAAAACAGCGTTTTCGTTGATTCTGCACACTTGTCACAGAAGAATCATGAAGATTATCACAGAAAATGCGTATCTCAGCTGGAAACCCAACGAAACCGAAGATATCGCAGTTTCCGCAAGTCAAACGCACTGTGGAGTGCTGACCACACCAGAAAACGTGTTTCTCGCATTCAATAGCACGAAAATAGCGATTTCGGTGATTCTGCACACTTGACACAGAAGAATCTCGACGATTATCACTGAAAATGCATATCTCAGCCGGAAACCCCACGAAAACGAAGATTTCGCCGGTTCTGCATGTCAAACGCACTGTGGAGTGCTGATAACAACAGAAAACGTGTTTCTCGCATTCAATAGCACGAAAACAGCGATTTCGGTGATTCTGCACACTTGACACAGAAGAATCTCGACGATTATCACTGAAAATGCATATCTCAGCCGGAAACCCCGCGAAAACGAAGATTTCGCCGGTTCTGCATGTCAAACGCACTGTGGAGTGCTGAAAACACTAGAAAACGTGTTTCTCGCATTCAATAGCACGAAAATAGCGATTTCGGTGATACTGCACACTTGACACAGAAGAATCTCGTCGATTATCACAGAAAATGCGTATCTCAGCTGGAAACCCAACGAAACCGAAGATATCGCAGTTTCCGCATGTCAAACGCACTGTGGAGTGCTGAAAACACCAGAAAACGTGTTTCTCGCATTCAATAGCACGAAAACAGCGATTTCGGTGATTCTGCACACTTGACACAGAATAATCTCGACGATTATCACTGAAAATGCATATCTCAGCCGGAAACCCCACGAAAACGAAGATTTCGCCGGTTCTGCATGTGAAACGCACTGTGGAGTGCTGAAAACACCAGAAAACGTGTTTTTCGCATTCAATAGTACGAAAACAGCGATTTCTGTGATTCTGCACGCTTGTCACAGAAGAAACTCGAAGATTATCACAGAAAATGCATATCTCAGCTGGATACCCAACGCAACCGAAGATATCGCAGTTTCCGCATGTCAAACACACTGTGGAGTGCTGATAACACCAGAAAACGTGTTTTTCGCATTCAATAGCACGAAAACAGCGTTTTCGTTGATTCTGCACACTTGTCACAGAAGAATCATGAAGATTATCACAGAAAATGCGTATCTCAGCTGGAAACCCAACGAAACCGAAGATATCGCAGTTTCCGCAAGTCAAACGCACTGTGGAGTGCTGACCACACCAGAAAACGTGTTTCTCGCATTCAATAGCACGAAAATAGCGATTTCGGTGATTCTGCACACTTGACACAGAAGAATCTCGACGATTATCACTGAAAATGCATATCTCAGCCGGAAACCCCACGAAAACGAAGATTTCGCCGGTTCTGCATGTCAAACGCACTGTGGAGTGCTGATAACAACAGAAAACGTGTTTCTCGCATTCAATAGCACGAAAACAGCGATTTCGGTGATTCTGCACACTTGACACAGAAGAATCTCGACGATTATCACTGAAAATGCATATCTCAGCCGGAAATCCCGCGAAAACGAAGATTTCGCCGGTTCTGCATGTCAAACGCACTGTGGAGTGCTGAAAACACTAGAAAACGTGTTTCTCGCATTCAATAGCACGAAAATAGCGATTTCGGTGATACTGCACTCTTGACACAGAATAATCTCGACGATTATCACTGAAAATGCATATCTCAGCCGGAAACTCCACGAAAACGAAGATTTCGCCGGTTCTGCATGTGAAACGCACTGTGGAGTGCTGAAAGCACCAGAAAACGTGTTTTTCGCATTCAATAGCACGATTACAGCGATTTCGGTGATTCTGCACACTTGTTACAGAAGAATCATGAAGATTATCACAGAAAATGCGTATCTCAGCTGGAAACCCAACGAAACCGAAGATATCGCATTTTCCGCATGTCAAACGCAGTGTGCAGTGCTGATAATGCCAGAAAACGTGTTTTTCGCATTCAATAGCACGTAAACAGCGATTTCGGTGATTCTGCACACTTGACACAGAAGAATCTCGATGATGATCACAGAAAATGCGTATCTCAGCTGGAAACCCAACGAAACTGAAGATATCGCAGTTTCCGCATGTCAAACGCACTGTGGAGTGCTGAAAACACCAGAAAACGTGTTTTTCGCATTCAATAGCCCGAAAACAGCGATTTCGGTGATTCTGCACACTTGTCACAGAAGAAACTCGAAGATTATCACAGCAAAAGCATATCTCAGCTGGAAACCCAACGAACCCGAAGATATCGCAGTTTCCGCATGTCAAACGCACTGTGGAGTGCTGAAAACACCAGAAAACGTGTTTTTCGCATTCAATAGCACGAAAACAGCGATTTCGGTGATTCTGCACACGTGTCACCGAAGAATCTCGACGATTATCACTGAAAATGCATATCTCAGTTGGACACACAACGATACCGAAGATATCGCTGTTTCCGCATGTGGAGTGCTGAAAACACCACGAAACGTGTTTTTCGCATTCAATACCACGAAAACAGCGATTTCGGTGATTCTGCACACATGTCACAGAAGAAACTCGAAGATTATCACAGCAAAAGCATATCTCAGCTGGAAACCCAACGAAAACGAAGATATCGCAGTTTCCGCATGTCAAACGCACTGTGGAGTGCTGAAAACACCAGAAAACGTGTTTTTCGCATTCAATAGCACGAAAACAGCGATTTCGGTGATTCTCCACACTTGTCACAGAAGAAACTCGAAGATTATCACAGCAAAAGCATATCTCAGCTGGAAACCCAACGAAAACGAAGATATCGCAGTTTCCGCATGTCAGACGCACTGTGGAGTGCTGAAAACACCAGAAAACGTGTTTCTCGCATTCAATTGCACGTAAACGGCGAGTTCGGTGATTCTGCACACTTGACACAGAAGAATCTCGACGATTATCACAGAAAATGCGTACCTCAGCTGGAAACCCAACGAAACCGAAGATATCGCAGTTTTCGCATGTCAAACGCACTGTGGAGTTCTGAACACACCAGAAAACGTGTTTTTCGCATTCAATAGCACGAAAACAGCGATTTCGGTGATTCTGCACACTTGTCACTGAAGAATCTCGAAGATAATCACAGAAAATGCGTATCTCAGCTGGAAACCCAACGAAACCGAAGATATCGATTTTCCGCATGTCAAATGCACTGTGGAGTGCTGAAAACACCAGAAAACGTGTTTCTCGCATTCAATAGCACGAAAACAGCGATTTCGGTGATTCTGCACACTTGACACAGAATAATCTCGACGATTATCACTGAAAATGCATATCTCAGCCGGAAACCCCACGAAACCGTAGATTTCGCCGGTTCTGCATGTGAAACGCACTGTGGAGTGCTGAAAACACCAGAAAACGTGTTTTTCGCATTTAATAGCACGAAAACAGCGATTTCGGTGATTCCGCACACTTGTCACAGAAGAATCATGAAGATTATCACAGAAAATGCATATCTCAGCTGGATACCCAACGAAACCGAAGATATCGCAGTTTCCGCATGTCAAACGCACTGTGGAGTGCTGATAACACCAGAAAACGTGTGTCTCGCATTCAATAGCACAAAAACAGCGATTTCGCTGATTCTGCACACTTCTCACAGAAGAAACTCGAACATTATCATAGAAAATGCTGATCTCAGCTGGAAACCCAACGAAACCGAAGATATCGCAGTTTTCGCATGTCAAACACACTGTGGAGTGCTGAAAACACCACAAAACATGATTATCGCATTCAATAGCACGAAAGCAGCGATTTCGGTGATTCTGCACACTTGTCACAGAAGAAACTCGAAGATTATCACAGAAAATGCATATCTCAGCTGGAAACCCAACGAACCCGAAGATATCGCAGTTTCCGCATGTCAAACGCACTGTGGAGTGCTGAACACACGAGAAAACGTGTTTCTCGCAGTCAATAGCACGAAAGCAGCGATTTCGGTGATTCTGCACACTCGTCACAGAATAATCTCGACGATTATCACTGAAAATGCATATCTCAGCCGGAAACCCTCCGAAAACGAAGATTTCGCCGGTTCTGCATGTGAAACGCACTGTGGAGTGCTGAAAACACCAGAAAACGTGTTTTTCGCATTCAATAGCACGAAAACAGCGATTTCGGTGATTCTGCACGCTTGTCACAGAAGAATCATGAAGATTATCACAGAAAATGCATATCTCAGCTGGTTACCCAACGAAACCGAAGATATCGCAGTTTCCGCATGTCAAACGCACTGTGGAGTGCTGATAACACCAGAAAACGTGTTTTTCGCATTCGATAGCACGAAAACAGCGATTTCGTTGATTCTGCACACTTGACACAGAAGAATCTCGACGATTATCACAGCAAAAGCATATCTCAGCTGGAAACCCAACGAACCCGAAGATATCGCAGTTTCCGCATGTCAAACGCACTGTGGAGTGCTGAAAACACCAGAAAACGTGTTTTTCGCATTCAATAGCACGAAAACAGCGATTTCGGTGATTCTGCACACTTGACACAGAACAATCTCGACGATTATCACAGAAAATGCGTATCTCAGCTGGAAACCCAACGAAACCGAAGATTTCGCAGTTTCCGCATGTCAAACGCACTGTGGAGTGCTGAACACACCAGAAAACGTGTTTTTCGCATTCAATAGCACGGAAACACCGATTTCGGTGATTCTGCACACTTGACACAGAAGAATCTCGACGATTATCACTGAAAATGCATATCTCAGCCGGAAACCCCTCGAAAACGAAGATTTCGCCGGTTCTGCATGTCAAACGCACTGTGGAGTGCTGATAACAACAGAAAACGTGTTTCTCGCATTCAATAGCACGAAAACAGCGATTTCGTTGATTCTGCACACTTGACACAGAATATTCTCGACGATTATTACTGAAAATGCATATCTCAGCCGGAAACCCCACGAAAACGAAGATTTCGCCGGTTCTGCATGTGAAACGCACTGTGGAGTGCTGAAAACACCAGAAAACGTGTCTTTCGCATTCAATAGCACGAAAACAGCGATTTCGGTGATTCTGCACACTTGTCACAGAAGAATCATGAAGATTATCACAGAAAATGCATATCTCAGCTGGATACCCAACGAAACCGAAGATATCGCAGTTTCCGCATGTCAAACGCACTGTGGAGTGCTGATAACACCAGAAAACGTGTTTTTCGCATTCAATAGCACGAAAACAGCGATTTCGTTGATTCTGCACACTTGTCACAGCAGATTCATGAAGATTATCACAGAAAATGCATATCTCAGCTGGATACCCAACGAAACCGAAGATATCGCAGTTTCCGCATGTCAAACGCACTGTGGAGTGCTGAAAACACCAGAAAACGTGTTTTTCGCATTCAATAGCACGAAAACAGCGATTTCGGTGATTCTGCACACTTGTCACAGAAGAAACTCGAAGATTATCACAGCAAAAGCATATCTCAGCTGGAAACCCAACGAACCCGAAGCTATCGCAGTTTCCGCATGTCAAACGCACTGTGGAGTGCTGAAAACACCAGAAAACGTGTTTTTCGCATTCAATAGCACGAAAACAGCGATTTCGGTGATTCTGCACACGTGTCACCGAAGAATCTCGACGATTATCACTGAAAATGCATATCTCAGCTGGAAACCCAACGAAACCGAAGATATCGCAGTTTTCGCATGTCAAACGCACTGTGGAGTGCTGAACACACCAGAAAACGTGTATCTCGCATTCAATAGCACGAAAACAGCGATTTCGGTGATTCTGCACACTTGACACAGAAGAATCTGGACGATTATCACTGAAAATGCATATCTCAGCCGGAAACCCCACGAAAACGAGGATTTCGCCGGTTCTGCATGTCAAAGGCACTGTGGAGAGCTGAAAACACCAGAAAACGTGTTTCTCGCATTCAATAGCACGAAAACAGCGATTTCGGTGATTCTGCACACGTGTCGCCGAAGAATCTCGACGATTATCACTGAAAATGCATATCTCAGCTGGAAACCCAACGAAACCGAAGATATCGCAGTTTCCGCATGTCAGACGCACTGTGGAGTGCTGAAAACACCAGAAAACGTGTTTCTCGCATTCAATTGCACGTAAACGGCGTGTTCGGTGATTCTGCACACTTGACACAGAAGAATCTCGACGATTATCACTGAAAATGCATATCTCTCTCGGAAACCCCACGAAAACGAAGATTTCGCCGGTTCTGCATGTCAAACGCACTGTGGAGTGCTGATAACAACAGAAAACGTGTTTCTCGCATTCAATTGCACGAAAACAGCGATTTCGGTGATTCTGCACACTTGACACAGAAGAATCTCGACGATTATCACTGAAAATGCATATCTCAGCCGGAAACCCCGCGAAAACGAAGATTTCGCCGGTTCTGCATGTCAAACGCACTGTGGAGTGCTGAAAACACTAGAAAACGTGTTTCTCGCTTTCAATAGCACGAAAATAGCGATTTCGGTGATTCTGCACTCTTGACACAGAAGAATCTCGACGATTATCACTGAAAATGCATATCTCAGCCGGAAACCCCACGAAACCGCAGATTTCGCCGGTTCTGCATGTGAAACGCACTGTGGAGTGCTGAAAACACCAGAAAACGTGTTTTTCGCATTTAATAGCACGAAAACAGCGATTTCGGTGATTCCGCACACTTGTCACAGAAGAATCATGAAGATTATCACAGAAAATGCATATCTCAGCTGGATACCCAACGAAACCGAAGATATCGCAGTTTCCGCATGTCAAACGCACTGTGGGGTGCTGATTACACCAGAAAACGTGTGTCTCGCATTCAATAGCACAAAAACAGCGATTTCGCTGATTCTGCACACTTCTCACAGAAGAAACTCGAACATTATCACAGAAAATGCTGATCTCAGCTGGAAACCCAACGAAACCGAAGATATCGCAGTTTTCGCATGTCAAACACACTGTGGAGTGCTGAAAACACCACAAAACATGATTATCGCATTCAATAGCACGAAAGCAGCGATTTCGGTGATTCTGCACACTTGTCACAGAAGAAACTCGAAGATTATCACAGAAAATGCATATCTCAGCTGGAAACCCAACGAACCCGAAGATATCGCAGTTTCCGCATGTCAAACGCACTGTGGAGTGCTGAACACACCAGAAAACGTGTTTCTCGCATTCAATAGCACGAAAGCAGCGATTTCGGTGATTCTGCACACTCGTCACAGAATAATCTCGACGATTATCACTGAAAATGCATATCTCAGCCGGAAACCCTCCGAAAACGAAGATTTCGCCGGTTCTGCATGTGAAACGCACTGTGGAGTGCTGAAAACACCAGAAAACGTGTTTTTCGCATTCAATAGCACGAAAACAGCGATTTCGGTGATTCTGCACGCTTGTCACAGAAGAATCATGAAGATTATCACAGAAAATGCATATCTCAGCTGGAAACCCAACGAACCCGAAGATATCGCAGTTTCCGCATGTCAAACGCACTGTGGAGTGCTGAACACACCAGAAAACGTGTTTCTCGCATTCAATAGCACGAAAGCAGCGATTTCGGTGATTCTGCACACTTGTCACAGAAGAAACTCGAAGATTATCACAGAAAATGCATATCTCAGCTGGAAACCCAACGAACCCGAAGATATCGCAGTTTCCGCATGTCAAACGCACTGTGGAGTGCCGATAACACCAGAAAACGAGTTTTTCGCATTCAATAGAACGAAAGCAGCGATTTCGTTGATTCTGCACACTTGTCACTGCAGATTCATGAAGATTATCACAGCAAAAGCATATCTCAGCTGGAAACCCAACGAACCCGAAGATATCGCAGTTTCCGCATGTCAAACGCACTGTGGAGTGCTGAACACACCAGAAAACGTGTTTCTCGCATTCCATAGCACGAAAGCAGCGATTTCGGTGATTCTGCACACTTGTCACAGAAGAAACTCGAAGATTATCACAGAAAATGCATATCTCAGCTGGATACCCAACGAAACCGAAGATATCGCAGTTTCCGCATGTCAAACGCACTGTGGAGTGCTGAAAACACCAGAAAACGTGTTTTTCGCATTCAATAGCACGAAAACAGCGATTTCGGTGATTCTGCACACTTGTCACAGAAGAAACTCGAAGATTATCACAGCAAAAGCATATCTCAGCTGGAAACCCAACGAACCCGAAGATATCGCAGTTTCCGCATGTCAAACGCACTGTGGAGTGCTGAAAACACCAGAAAACGTGTTTTTCGCATTCAATAGCACGAAAACAGCGATTTCGGTGATTCTGCACACGTGTCACCGAAGAATCTCGACGATTATCACTGAAAATGCATATCTCAGCTGGAAACCCAACGAAACCGAAGATATCGCAATTTCCGCATGTCAAACACACTGTGGAGCGCTGAAACCACTACAAAACATGATTATCGCATTCAATAGCACGAAAGCAGCGATTTCGGTGATTCTGCACACTTGTCACAGAAGAAACTCGAAGATTATCACAGAAAATGCGTATCTCAGCTGGAAACCTAACGAAACCGAAGATATCGCAGTTTTCGCATGTCAAACGCACTGTGGAGTGCTGAACACACCAGAAAACGTGTATCTCGCATTCAATAGCACGAAAACAGCGATTTCGGTGATTCTGCACACTTGTCACAGAAGAAACTCGAAGATTATCACAGCAAAAGCATATCTCAGCTGGAAACCCAACGAAACCGAAGATATCGCAGTTTCCGCATGTCAAACGCACTCTGGAGTGCTGAACACACCAGAAAACGTGTTTTTCGCATTCAATAGCACGAAAACAGCGATTTCGTTGATTCTGCACACTTGTCACAGAAAAATCCTGAAGATTATCACAGAAAATGCGTATCTCAGCTGGAAACCCAACGAAACCGAAGATATCGCAGTTTCCGCATGTCAAACGCACTGTGGAGCTTTGAAAACACCAGAAAACGTGTTTCTCGCATTCAATAGCACGAAAACAGCGATTCCGGTAATTCTGCACGCTTGTTACAGCAGAATCATGAGGATTATCACTTATAATGCTTATCTCAGTTGGACACCCAGCGATACCGAAGATATCGCTGTTTCCGCATGTGGAGTGCTGAAAACACCACGAAACGTGTTTTTCGCATTCAATACCACGAAAACAGCGATTTCGGTGATTCTGCACAAATGTCACAGAAGAAACTCGAAGATTATCACAGCAAACGCATATCTCAGCTGGAAACCCAACGAAAACGAAGATATCGCAGTTTCCGCATGTCAAACGCACTGTGGAGTGCTGAAAACACCAGAAAACGTGTTTTTCGCATTCAATAGCACGAAAACAGCGATTTCGGTGATTCTGCACACTTGTCACAGAAGAAACTCGAAGATTATCGCAGCAAAAGCATATCTCAGCTGGAAACCCAACGAAAACGAAGATATCGCAGTTTCCGCATGTCAAACGCACTGTGGAGTGCTGAAAACTCCAGAAAACGTGTTTTTCGCATTCAATAGCACGAAAGCAGCGATTTCGGTGATTCTGCACACTTGACACACAAGAATCTCGACGATTATCACTGAAAATGCATATCTCAGCCGGAAACCCCACGAAAACGAAGATTTCGCCGGTTGTGCATACAAAACCCTCTGTGGAGTGCAGCAACACCAGAAAACGTATTGTTCACATTCAATAGCACGAAAACAGCGATTTCGGTGATTCTGCACACTTGACACACAAGAATCTCGACGATTATCACTGAAAATGCATATCTCAGCCGGAAACCCCACGAAAACGAAGATTTCGCCGGTTGTGCATACTAAACCCTCTGTGGAGTGCAGCAACACCAGAAAACGTGTTGTTCACATTCAATAGCACGAAAGCAGCGACTTCGGTGATTCTGCACACTTGTCACAGAAGAATTATGAAGAATATCACTGAGAATGCCTATCTCAGCTGGAAACCAAACGTAACCGAAGATATCGCAGTTTCCGCATATCAAACGCACTGTGGAGCGCTGAAAACACCGGAAAACGTGTTCTTCGCATTCAATAGCACGAGAACAGCGATTTCGGTGATTCTGCACACTTGTCACAGAAGAATAATGAAGAATATCGCTGAGAATGCATATTTCAGCTGGAAACCCAACGAAAACGTAGATATCGCAGTTTCCGCATACCAAACGCACTGTGGAGTGCAACAAAAACCAGAAAACTTCTTTAGCGCATTAAATAGCACGAAAACAGCGATATCTTTGATTCTGCACACTTGTCACAGAAGAATCTCGACGATTATCACTGAAAATGCATATCTCAGCTGGAAACCCAACGAAACCGAAGATATCGCAGTTTCTGCATGTCAAACGCACTGTGGAGTGCTGAAAACACCACAAAACGTGTTTCTCGCATTCAATAGCACGAAAACAGCGATTTCGGTGATTCTGCACACTTGACACAGAAGAATCTCGACGATTATCACTGAAAATGCATATCTCAGCCGGAAACCCCACGAAAACGAAGATTTCGCCGGTTGTGCATCCTAAACCCTCTGTGGAGTGCACCAACACCAGAAAACGTGTTGTTCACATTCAATTGCACGAAAACAGCGACTTCGGTGATTCTGCACACTTGTCACAGAAGAATTATGAAGACTATCACTGAGAATGCATATCTCAGCTGGAAACCAAACGTAACCGAAGGTATCGCAGTTTCTGCATATCAAACGCACTGTGGAGCGCTGAAAACACCACAAAACGTGTTTCTCGCATGCAATAGCACGAAAACAGCTATATTGGTGATTCTGCACACTTGACACAGAAGAATGACGACGATTATCACTGAAAATGCATATCTCAGCCGGAAACCCCACGAAAACGAAGATTTCGCCGGTTGTGCATACTAAACCCTTTGTGGAGTGCAGCAACACCAGAAAACGTGTTGTTCACATTCAATTGCACGAAAACAGCGACTTCGGTGATTCTGCACACTTGTCACAGAAGAATTATGAAGAATATCACTGAGAATGCATATCTCAGCTGGAAACCAAACGTAACCGAAGATATCGCAGTTTCCGCATATCAAACGCACTGTGGAGCGCTGAAAACACCGGAAAACGTGTTCTTCGCATTCAATAGTACGAGAACAGCGATTTCGGTGATTCTGCACACTTGTCACAAAAGAATCATGAAGAATATCGCTGAGAATGCATATTTCAGCTGGAAACCCAACTAAACCGAAGATATCGCAGTTTCCGCATATCAGACGCACTGTGGAGCGCTGAAAACACCAGGAAACGTGTTCTTCGCTTTCAATAGCACGAAAACAGCGATTTCGGTAATTCTGCATCCTTCTCACAGAAGAATATCCAAGAATATCATAGAAAATGCATGTCTCAGCTGGAAACCCAACGAAACCGAAGATACCGCAGTTTCCGCATATCAAACGCACTGCTGAGCGCTGAAAACACCAGGAAACGTGTTCTTCGCATTCAATAGCACCAAAACAGCGATTTCGGTGATTCTGCAGACTTCTCACAGCAGAATATCCAAGAGTATCGTAGAAAATGCGTATCTCAGCTGGAAACCCCACGAAAACGAAGATATCGCAGTTTCCGCATATCAAACGTTACTGTGGAGTGCTGAAAACACCAGAAAACTTGTTTTACGCATTAAATAGCACGACAACAGCGATTTCCGTGATTCTGCACACTTGTCACAGAAGAACCATGAAGAATATCACTGAGAATGCATATTTCAGCTGGAAACCCAACGAAACCGAAGATATCGCAGTTTCCACATATCAAACGCACTGTGGAGCGCTGAAAACACCAGGAAACGCGTTCTTCGCATTCAATAGCACGAAAACAGCGATTTCGGTGATTCTGCACACTTGTCACAGAAGAAACTCGAAGATTATCACAGAAAATGCGTATCTCAGCTAGAAACCGCTCGATAACATAGATAACGCAGTTTCCGCATATCAAACGCACTGTGGAGCGCTGAAAACACCAGGAAACGTGTTCTTCGCATTCGTTAGCACGAAAGCAGCGATTTCGGTGATTCTGCACACTTGTCACAGAAGAATCTCGTCGATTATCACAGAAACTGCATAAGTCAGCTGGAAACCAACGAAACCGAAGATATCGCAGTTTCTGCATGTCAAACGCACTGTAGAGTGCTGAAAACCCCAGGAAACGTGTTCTTCGCATTCAATAGCACGAAAACAGCGATTTCAGTGATTCTGCACACTTGACACAGAAGAATCTCGACGATGATCACTGAAACTGCGTATGTCAGCTGGAAACCAACTAAACCGAAGATATCGCAGTTTCCGCATATCAAAAGCACTGTGGAGCGCTGAAAACACCAGGAAACGTGTTCTTCGCATTCAATAGCACGAAAACAGCGATTTCGGTGATTCTGCACACTTGTCACAGAAGAAACTCGTAGATTATCACAGAAAATGCGTATCTCAGCTAGAAACCGCTCGATAACATAGATAACGCAGTTTCCGCATATCAAACGCACTGTGGAGCGCTGAAAACACCAGGAAACGTGTTCTTCGCTTTCAATAGCACGAAAACAGCGATTTCGGTAATTCTGCATCCTTCTCACAGAAGAATATACAAGAATATCGTAGAAAATGCATGTCTCAGCTGGAAACCCAACGAAACCGAAGATACCGCAGTTTCCGCATATCAAACGCACTGCTGAGCGCTGAAAACACCAGGAAACGTGTTCTTCGCATTCAATAGCACCAAAACAGCGATTTCGGTGATTCTGCAGACTTCTCACAGCAGAATATCCAAGAGTATCGTAGAAAATGCGTATCTCAGCTGGAAACCCCACGAAAACGAAGATATCGTAGTTTCCGCATATCAAACGTTACTGTGGAGTGCTGAAAACACCAGAAAACGTGTTTTTCGCATTAAATAGCACGACAACAGCGATTTCGGTGATTCTGCACACTTGTCACAGAAGAACCATGAAGAATATCACTGAGAATGCATATTTCAGCTGGAAACCCAACGAAACCGAAGATATCGCAGTTTCCGCATATCAAACGCACTGTGGAGCGCTGCAAACACCAGGAAACGTGTTCTTCGCATTCAATAGCACGAAAACAGCGATTTCGGTGATTCTGCACACTTGTCACAGAAGAAACTCGAAGATTATCACAGAATATGCGTATCTCAGCTAGAAACCGCTCAATAACATAGATAACGCAGTTTCCGCATATCAAACGCACTGTGGAGCGCTGAAAACACCAGGAAACGTGTTCTTCGCATTCATTAGCACGAAAGCTGCGATTTCGGTGATTCTGCACACTTGTCACAGAAGAATCTCGACGATAATCGCTGAAACTGCATATGTCAGCTGGAAACCCAACTAAACCGAAGGTATCGCAGTTTCCGCATATCAAACGCACTGTGGAGCGCTGAAAACACCAGGAAACGTGTTCATCGCATTCAATAGCACGAAAACAGCGATTTCGGTGATTCTGCACACTTGTCACAGAAGAATCTCGACGATTATCACAGAAACTGCATAAGTCAGCTGGAAACCAACAAAACCGAAGATATCGCAGTTTCTGCATGTCAAACGCACTGTAGAGTGCTGAAAACCACAGGAAACATGTTCTTCGCATTCAATAGCACGAAAACAGCGATTTCGGTGATTCTGCACACTTGACACAGAAGAATCTCGACGATTATCACTGAAACTGCGTATGTCAGCTGGAAACCAACTAAACCGAAGATATCGCAGTTTCCGCATATCAAAAGCACTGTGGAGCTCTGAAAACACCAGGAAACGTGTTCTTCGCATTCAATAGCACGAAAACAGCGATTTCGGTGATTCTGCACACTTGACACACAAGAATCTCGACGATTATCACTGAAAATGCATATCTCAGCCGGAAACCCCACGAAAACGAAGATTTCGCCGGTTGTGCATACTAAACCCTCTGTGGAGTGCAGCAACACGAGAAAACGTGTTGTTCACATTCAATTCCACGAAAACAGCGACTTCGGTGATTCTGCACACTTGTCACAGAAGAATTATGAAGAATATCACTGAGAATGCATATCTCAGCTGGAAACCAAACGTAACCGAAGATATCGCAGTTTCCGCATATCAAACGCACTGTGGAGCGCTGAAAACACCGGAAAACGTGTTCTTCGCATTCAATAGCACGAGAACAGCGATTTCGGTGATTCTGCACACTTGTCACAGAAGAATAATGAAGAATATCGCTGAGAATGCATATTTCAGCAGGAAACCCAACGAAAACGTAGATATCGCAGTTTCCGCATACCAAACGCACTGTGGAGTGCAACAAAAACCAGAAAACTTCCTTAGCGCATTAAATAGCACGAAAACAGCGATTTCTGTGATTCTGCACACTTGTCACAGAAGAATCTCGACGATTATCACTGAAAATGCATATCTCAGCAGGAAACCCAACGAAACCGAAGATATCGCAGTTTCTGCATGTCAAACGCACTGTGGAGTGCTGAAAACACCACAAAACGTGTTTCTCGCATTCAGTAGCACGAAAACAGCGATTTCGGTGATTCTGCACACTTGACACAGAAGAATCTCGACGATTATCACTGAAAATGCATATCTCAGCCGGAAACCCCACGGAAACGAAAATTTCGCCGGTTGTGCATACTAAACCCTCTGTGGAGTGCACCAACACCAGAAAACGTGTTGTTCACATTCAATTGTACGAAAACAGCGACTTCGGTGATTCTGCACACTTGTCACAGAAGAATTATGAAGAATATCACTGAGATTGCATATTTCAGCTGGAAACCCAACGAAACCGAAGATATCGCAGTTTCCGCATATCAAACGCACTGTGGAGCGCTGAAAACACCAGGAAACGTGTTCTTCGCATTCAATAGCACGAAAACAGCGATTTCGGTGATTCTGCACACTTGTCACAGAAGAAACTCGAAGATTATCACAGAAAATGCGTATCTCAGCTAGAAACCGCTCGATAACATAGATAACGCAGTTTCCGCATATCAAACGCACTGTGGAGCGCTGAAAACACCAGGAAGCGTGTTCTTCGCATTCATTAGCACGAAAGCAGCGATTTCGGTGATTCTGCACACTTGTCACAGAAGAATCTCGACGATTATCACAGAAACTGCATAAGTCAGCTGGAAACCAACAAAACCGAAAATTTCGCCGGTTGTGCATACTAAACCCTCTGTGGAGTGCACCAACACCAGAAAACGTGTTGTTCACATTCAATTGTACGAAAACAGCGACTTCGGTGATTCTGCACACTTGTCACAGAAGAATTATGAAGAATATCACTGAGATTGCATATTTCAGCTGGAAACCCAACGAAACCGAAGATATCGCAGTTTCCGCATATCAAACGCACTGTGGAGCGCTGCAAACACCAGGAAACGTGTTCTTCGCATTCAATAGCACGAAAACAGCGATTTCGGTGATTCTGCACACTTGTCACAGAAGAAACTCGAAGATTATCACAGAAAATGCGTATCTCAGCTAGAAACCGCTCGATAACATAGATAACGCAGTTTCCGCATATCAAACGCACTGTGGAGCGCTGAAAACACCAGGAAACGTGTTCTTCGCTTTCAATAGCACGAAAACAGCGATTTCGGTGATTCTGCACACTTGACACACAAGAATCTCGACGATTATCACTGAAAATGCATATCTCAGCCGGAAACCCCACGAAAACGAAGATTTCGCCGGTTGTGCATACTAAACCCTCTGTGGAGTGCAGCAACACGAGAAAACGTGTTGTTCACATTCAATTCCACGAAAACAGCGACTTCGGTGATTCTGCACACTTGTCACAGAAGAATTATGAAGAATATCACTGAGAATGCATATCTCAGCTGGAAACCAAACGTAACCGAAGATATCGCAGTTTCCGCATATCAAACGCACTGTGGAGCGCTGAAAACACCGGAAAACGTGTTCTTCGCATTCAATAGCACGAGAACAGCGATTTCGGTGATTCTGCACACTTGTCACAGAAGAATAATGAAGAATATCGCTGAGAATGCATATTTCAGCAGGAAACCCAACGAAAACGTAGATATCGCAGTTTCCGCATACCAAACGCACTGTGGAGTGCAACAAAAACCAGAAAACTTCCTTAGCGCATTAAATAGCACGAAAACAGCGATTTCTGTGATTCTGCACACTTGTCACAGAAGAATCTCGACGATTATCACTGAAAATGCATATCTCAGCAGGAAACCCAACGAAACCGAAGATATCGCAGTTTCTGCATGTCAAACGCACTGTGGAGTGCTGAAAACACCACAAAACGTGTTTCTCGCATTCAGTAGCACGAAAACAGCGATTTCGGTGATTCTGCACACTTGACACAGAAGAATCTCGACGATTATCACTGAAAATGCATATCTCAGCCGGAAACCCCACGAAAACGAAAATTTCGCCGGTTGTGCATACTAAACCCTCTGTGGAGTGCACCAACACCAGAAAACGTGTTGTTCACATTCAATTGTACGAAAACAGCGACTTCGGTGATTCTGCACACTTGTCACAGAAGAATTATGAAGAATATCACTGAGATTGCATATTTCAGCTGGAAACCCAACGAAACCGAAGATATCGCAGTTTCCGCATATCAAACGCACTGTGGAGCGCTGAAAACACCAGGAAACGTGTTCTTCGCATTCAATAGCACGAAAACAGCGATTTCGGTGATTCTGCACACTTGTCACAGAAGAAACTCGAAGATTATCACAGAAAATGCGTATCTCAGCTAGAAACCGCTCGATAACATAGATAACGCAGTTTCCGCATATCAAACGCACTGTGGAGCGCTGAAAACACCAGGAAGCGTGTTCTTCGCATTCATTAGCACGAAAGCAGCGATTTCGGTGATTCTGCACACTTGTCACAGAAGAATCTCGACGATTATCACAGAAACTGCATAAGTCAGCTGGAAACCAACAAAACCGAAAATTTCGCCGGTTGTGCATACTAAACCCTCTGTGGAGTGCACCAACACCAGAAAACGTGTTGTTCACATTCAATTGTACGAAAACAGCGACTTCGGTGATTCTGCACACTTGTCACAGAAGAATTATGAAGAATATCACTGAGATTGCATATTTCAGCTGGAAACCCAACGAAACCGAAGATATCGCAGTTTCCGCATATCAAACGCACTGTGGAGCGCTGCAAACACCAGGAAACGTGTTCTTCGCATTCAATAGCACGAAAACAGCGATTTCGGTGATTCTGCACACTTGTCACAGAAGAAACTCGAAGATTATCACAGAAAATGCGTATCTCAGCTAGAAACCGCTCGATAACATAGATAACGCAGTTTCCGCATATCAAACGCACTGTGGAGCGCTGAAAACACCAGGAAACGTGTTCTTCGCTTTCAATAGCACGAAAACAGCGATTTCGGTGATTCTGCACACTTGACACACAAGAATCTCGACGATTATCACTGAAAATGCATATCTCAGCCGGAAACCCCACGAAAACGAAGATTTCGCCGGTTGTGCATACTAAACCCTCTGTGGAGTGCAGCAACACGAGAAAACGTGTTGTTCACATTCAATTCCACGAAAACAGCGACTTCGGTGATTCTGCACACTTGTCACAGAAGAATTATGAAGAATATCACTGAGAATGCATATCTCAGCTGGAAACCAAACGTAACCGAAGATATCGCAGTTTCCGCATATCAAACGCACTGTGGAGCGCTGAAAACACCGGAAAACGTGTTCTTCGCATTCAATAGCACGAGAACAGCGATTTCGGTGATTCTGCACACTTGTCACAGAAGAATAATGAAGAATATCGCTGAGAATGCATATTTCAGCAGGAAACCCAACGAAAACGTAGATATCGCAGTTTCCGCATACCAAACGCACTGTGGAGTGCAACAAAAACCAGAAAACTTCCTTAGCGCATTAAATAGCACGAAAACAGCGATTTCTGTGATTCTGCACACTTGTCACAGAAGAATCTCGACGATTATCACTGAAAATGCATATCTCAGCAGGAAACCCAACGAAACGGAAGATATCGCAGTTTCTGCATGTCAAACGCACTGTGGAGTGCTGAAAACACCACAAAACGTGTTTCTCGCATTCAGTAGCACGAAAACAGCGATTTCGGTGATTCTGCACACTTGACACAGAAGAATCTCGACGATTATCACTGAAAATGCATATCTCAGCCGGAAACCCCACGAAAACGAAAATTTCGCCGGTTGTGCATACTAAACCCTCTGTGGAGTGCACCAACACCAGAAAACGTGTTGTTCACATTCAATTGTACGACAACAGCGACTTCGGTGATTCTGCACACTTGTCACAGAAGAATTATGAAGAATATCACTGAGATTGCATATTTCAGCTGGAAACCCAACGAAACCGAAGATATCGCAGTTTCCGCATATCAAACGCACTGTGGAGCGCTGAAAACACCAGGAAACGTGTTCTTCGCATTCAATAGCACGAAAACAGCGATTTCGGTGATTCTGCACACTTGTCACAGAAGAAACTCGAAGATTATCACAGAAAATGCGTATCTCAGCTAGAAACCGCTCGATAACATAGATAACGCAGTTTCCGCATATCAAACGCACTGTGGAGCGCTGAAAACACCAGGAAGCGTGTTCTTCGCATTCATTAGCACGAAAGCAGCGATTTCGGTGATTCTGCACACTTGTCACAGAAGAATCTCGACGATTATCACAGAAACTGCATAAGTCAGCTGGAAACCAACAAAACCGAAAATTTCGCCGGTTGTGCATACTAAACCCTCTGTGGAGTGCACCAACACCAGAAAACGTGTTGTTCACATTCAATTGTACGAAAACAGCGACTTCGGTGATTCTGCACACTTGTCACAGAAGAATTATGAAGAATATCACTGAGATTGCATATTTCAGCTGGAAACCCAACGAAACCGAAGATATCGCAGTTTCCGCATATCAAACGCACTGTGGAGCGCTGCATACACCAGGAAACGTGTTCTTCGCATTCAATAGCACGAAAACAGCGATTTCGGTGATTCTGCACACTTGTCACAGAAGAAACTCGAAGATTATCACAGAAAATGCGTATCTCAGCTAGAAACCGCTCGATAACATAGATAACGCAGTTTCCGCATATCAAACGCACTGTGGAGCGCTGAAAACACCAGGAAGCGTGTTCTTCGCATTCATTAGCACGAAAGCAGCGATTTCGGTGATTCTGCACACTTGTCACAGAAGAATCTCGACGATTATCACAGAAACTGCATAAGTCAGCTGGAAACCAACAAAACCGAAGATATCGCAGTTTCTGCATGTCAAACGCACTGTAGAGTGCTGAAAACCCCAGGAAACGTGTTCTTCGCATTCAATAGCACGAAAACAGCGATTTCGGTGATTCTGCACACTTGACACAGAAGAATCTCGACGATTATCACTGAAACTGCATATGTCAGCTGGAAACCAACTAAACCGAAGATATCGCAGTTTCCGCATATCAAAAGCACTGTGGAGCGCTGAAAACACCAGGAAACGTGTTCTTCGCATTCAATAGCACGAAAACAGCGATTTCGGTGATTCTGCACTCTTGTCACAGAAGAAACTCGAAGATTATCACAGAAAATGCGTATCTCAGCTAGAAACCGCTCGATAACATAGATAACGCAGTTTCCGCATATCAAACGCACTGTGGAGCGCTGAAAACACCAGGAAACCTGTTCTTCGCTTTCAATAGCACGAAAACAGCGATTTCGGTGATTCTGCACACTTGACACACAAGAATCTCGACGATTATCACTGAAAATGCATATCTCAGCCGGAAACCCCACGAAAACGAAGATTTCGCCGGTTGTGCATACTAAACCCTCTGTGGAGTGCAGCAACACGAGAAAACGTGTTGTTCACATTCAATTCCACGAAAACAGCGACTTCGGTGATTCTGCACACTTGTCACAGAAGAATTATGAAGAATATCACTGAGAATGCATATCTCAGCTGGAAACCAAACGTAACCGAAGATATCGCAGTTTCCGCATATCAAACGCACTGTGGAGCGCTGAAAACACCGGAAAACGTGTTCTTCGCATTCAATAGCACGAGAACAGCGATTTCGGTGATTCTGCACACTTGTCACAGAAGAATAATGAAGAATATCGCTGAGAATGCATATTTCAGCAGGAAACCCAACGAAAACGTAGATATCGCAGTTTCCGCATACCAAACGCACTGTGGAGTGCAACAAAAACCAGAAAACTTCCTTAGCGCATTAAATAGCACGAAAACAGCGATTTCTGTGATTCTGCACACTTGTCACAGAAGAATCTCGACGATTATCACTGAAAATGCATATCTCAGCAGGAAACCCAACGAAACCGAAGATATCGCAGTTTCTGCATGTCAAACGCACTGTGGAGTGCTGAAAACACCACAAAACGTGTTTCTCGCATTCAGTAGCACGAAAACAGCGATTTCGGTGATTCTGCACACTTGACACAGAAGAATCTCGACGATTATCACTGAAAATGCATATCTCAGCCGGAAACCCCACGAAAACGAAAATTTCGCCGGTTGTGCATACTAAACCCTCTGTGGAGTGCACCAACACCAGAAAACGTGTTGTTCACATTCAATTGTACGACAACAGCGACTTCGGTGATTCTGCACACTTGTCACAGAAGAATTATGAAGAATATCACTGAGATTGCATATTTCAGCTGGAAACCCAACGAAACCGAAGATATCGCAGTTTCCGCATATCAAACGCACTGTGGAGCGCTGAAAACACCAGGAAACGTGTTCTTCGCATTCAATAGCACGAAAACAGCGATTTCGGTGATTCTGCACACTTGTCACAGAAGAAACTCGAAGATTATCACAGAAAATGCGTATCTCAGCTAGAAACCGCTCGATAACATAGATAACGCAGTTTCCGCATATCAAACGCACTGTGGAGCGCTGAAAACACCAGGAAGCGTGTTCTTCGCATTCATTAGCACGAAAGCAGCGATTTCGGTGATTCTGCACACTTGTCACAGAAGAATCTCGACGATTATCACAGAAACTGCATAAGTCAGCTGGAAACCAACAAAACCGAAAATTTCGCCGGTTGTGCATACTAAACCCTCTGTGGAGTGCACCAACACCAGAAAACGTGTTGTTCACATTCAATTGTACGAAAACAGCGACTTCGGTGATTCTGCACACTTGTCACAGAAGAATTATGAAGAATATCACTGAGATTGCATATTTCAGCTGGAAACCCAACGAAACCGAAGATATCGCAGTTTCCGCATATCAAACGCACTGTGGAGCGCTGCAAACACCAGGAAACGTGTTCTTCGCATTCAATAGCACGAAAACAGCGATTTCGGTGATTCTGCACACTTGTCACAGAAGAAACTCGAAGATTATCACAGAAAATGCGTATCTCAGCTAGAAACCGCTCGATAACATAGATAACGCAGTTTCCGCATATCAAACGCACTGTGGAGCGCTGAAAACACCAGGAAGCGTGTTCTTCGCATTCATTAGCACGAAAGCAGCGATTTCGGTGATTCTGCACACTTGTCACAGAAGAATCTCGACGATTATCACAGAAACTGCATAAGTCAGCTGGAAACCAACAAAACCGAAGATATCGCAGTTTCTGCATGTCAAACGCACTGTAGAGTGCTGAAAACCCCAGGAAACGTGTTCTTCGCATTCAATAGCACGAAAACAGCGATTTCGGTGATTCTGCACACTTGACACAGAAGAATCTCGACGATTATCACTGAAACTGCATATGTCAGCTGGAAACCAACTAAACCGAAGATATCGCAGTTTCCGCATATCAAAAGCACTGTGGAGCGCTGAAAACACCAGGAAACGTGTTCTTCGCATTCAATAGCACGAAAACAGCGATTTCGGTGATTCTGCACTCTTGTCACAGAAGAAACTCGAAGATTATCACAGAAAATGCGTATCTCAGCTAGAAACCGCTCGATAACATAGATAACGCAGTTTCCGCATATCAAACGCACTGTGGAGCGCTGAAAACACCAGGAAACGTGTTCTTCGCTTTCAATAGCACGAAAACAGCGATTTCGGTGATTCTGCACACTTGACACACAAGAATCTCGACGATTATCACTGAAAATGCATATCTCAGCCGGAAACCCCACGAAAACGAAGATTTCGCCGGTTGTGCATACTAAACCCTCTGTGGAGTGCAGCAACACGAGAAAACGTGTTGTTCACATTCAATTCCACGAAAACAGCGACTTCGGTGATTCTGCACACTTGTCACAGAAGAATTATGAAGAATATCACTGAGAATGCATATCTCAGCTGGAAACCAAACGTAACCGAAGATATCGCAGTTTCCGCATATCAAACGCACTGTGGAGCGCTGAAAACACCGGAAAACGTGTTCTTCGCATTCAATAGCACGAGAACAGCGATTTCGGTGATTCTGCACACTTGTCACAGAAGAATAATGAAGAATATCGCTGAGAATGCATATTTCAGCAGGAAACCCAACGAAAACGTAGATATCGCAGTTTCCGCATACCAAACGCACTGTGGAGTGCAACAAAAACCAGAAAACTTCCTTAGCGCATTAAATAGCACGAAAACAGCGATTTCTGTGATTCTGCACACTTGTCACAGAAGAATCTCGACGATTATCACTGAAAATGCATATCTCAGCAGGAAACCCAACGAAACCGAAGATATCGCAGTTTCTGCATGTCAAACGCACTGTGGAGTGCTGAAAACACCACAAAACGTGTTTCTCGCATTCAGTAGCACGAAAACAGCGATTTCGGTGATTCTGCACACTTGACACAGAAGAATCTCGACGATTATCACTGAAAATGCATATCTCAGCCGGAAACCCCACGAAAACGAAAATTTCGCCGGTTGTGCATACTAAACCCTCTGTGGAGTGCACCAACACCAGAAAACGTGTTGTTCACATTCAATTGTACGAAAACAGCGACTTCGGTGATTCTGCACACTTGTCACAGAAGAATTATGAAGAATATCACTGAGATTGCATATTTCAGCTGGAAACCCAACGAAACCGAAGATATCGCAGTTTCCGCATATCAAACGCACTGTGGAGCGCTGAAAACACCAGGAAACGTGTTCTTCGCATTCAATAGCACGAAAACAGCGATTTCGGTGATTCTGCACACTTGTCACAGAAGAAACTCGAAGATTATCACAGAAAATGCGTATCTCAGCTAGAAACCGCTCGATAACATAGATAACGCAGTTTCCGCATATCAAACGCACTGTGGAGCGCTGAAAACACCAGGAAGCGTGTTCTTCGCATTCATTAGCACGAAAGCAGCGATTTCGGTGATTCTGCACACTTGTCACAGAAGAATCTCGACGATTATCACAGAAACTGCATAAGTCAGCTGGAAACCAACAAAACCGAAAATTTCGCCGGTTGTGCATACTAAACGCTCTGTGGAGTGCACCAACACCAGAAAACGTGTTGTTCACATTCAATTGTACGAAAACAGCGACTTCGGTGATTCTGCACACTTGTCACAGAAGAATTATGAAGAATATCACTGAGATTGCATATTTCAGCTGGAAACCCAACGAAACCGAAGATATCGCAGTTTCCGCATATCAAACGCACTGTGGAGCGCTGAAAACACCAGGAAACGTGTTCTTCGCAATCAATAGCACGAAAACAGCGATTTCGGTGATTCTGCACACTTGTCACAGAAGAAACTCGAAGATTATCACAGAAAATGCGTATCTCAGCTAGAAACCGCTCGATAACATAGATAACGCAGTTTCCGCATATCAAACGCACTGTGGATCGCTGAAAACACCAGGAAGCGTGTTCTTCGCATTCATTAGCACGAAAGCAGCGATTTCGGTGATTCTGCACACTTGTCACAGAAGAATCTCGACGATTACCACAGAAACTGCATAAGTCAGCTGGAAACCAACAAAACCGAAGATATCGCAGTTTCTGCATGTCAAACGCACTGTAGAGTGCTGAAAACCCCAGGAAACGTGTTCTTCGCATTCAATAGCACGAAAACAGCGATTTCGGTGATTCTGCACACTTGACACAGAAGAATCTCGACGATTATCACTGAAACTGCATATGTCAGCTGGAAACCAACTAAACCGAAGATATCGCAGTTTCCGCATATCAAAAGCACTGTGGAGCGCTGAAAACACCAGGAAACGTGTTCTTCGCATTCAATAGCACGAAAACAGCGATTTCGGTGATTCTGCACTCTTGTCACAGAAGAAACTCGAAGATTATCACAGAAAATGCGTATCTCAGCTAGAAACCGCTCGATAACATAGATAACGCAGTTTCCGCATATCAAACGCACTGTGGAGCGCTGAAAACACCAGGAAACGTGTTCTTCGCTTTCAATAGCACGAAAACAGCGATATCGGTGATTCTGCACACTTGACACACAAGAATCTCGACGATTATCACTGAAAATGCATATCTCAGCCGGAAACCCCACGAAAACGAAGATTTCGCCGGTTGTGCATACTAAACCCTCTGTGGAGTGCAGCAACACGAGAAAACGTGTTGTTCACATTCAATTCCACGAAAACAGCGACTTCGGTGATTCTGCACACTTGTCACAGAAGAATTATGAAGAATATCACTGAGAATGCATATCTCAGCTGGAAACCAAACGTAACCGAAGATATCGCAGTTTCCGCATATCAAACGCACTGTGGAGCGCTGAAAACACCGGAAAACGTGTTCTTCGCATTCAATAGCACGAGAACAGCGATTTCGGTGATTCTGCACACTTGTCACAGAAGAATAATGAAGAATATCGCTGAGAATGCATATTTCAGCAGGAAACCCAACGAAAACGTAGATATCGCAGTTTCCGCATACCAAACGCACTGTGGAGTGCAACAAAAACCAGAAAACTTCCTTAGCGCATTAAATAGCACGAAAACAGCGATTTCTGTGATTCTGCACACTTGTCACAGAAGAATCTCGACGATTATCACTGAAAATGCATATCTCAGCAGGAAACCCAACGAAACCGAAGATATCGCAGTTTCTGCATGTCAAACGCACTGTGGAGTGCTGAAAACACCACAAAACGTGTTTCTCGCATTCAGTAGCACGAAAACAGCGATTTCGGTGATTCTGCACACTTGACACAGAAGAATCTCGACGATTATCACTGAAAATGCATATCTCAGCCGGAAACCCCACGAAAACGAAAATTTCGCCGGTTGTGCATACTAAACCCTCTGTGGAGTGCACCAACACCAGAAAACGTGTTGTTCACATTCAATTGTACGAAAACAGCGACTTCGGTGATTCTGCACACTTGTCACAGAAGAATTATGAAGAATATCACTGAGATTGCATATTTCAGCTGGAAACCCAACGAAACCGAAGATATCGCAGTTTCCGCATATCAAACGCACTGTGGAGCGCTGAAAACACCAGGAAACGTGTTCTTCGCATTCAATAGCACGAAAACAGCGATTTCGGTGATTCTGCACACTTGTCACAGAAGAAACTCGAAGATTATCACAGAAAATGCGTATCTCAGCTAGAAACCGCTCGATAACATAGATAACGCAGTTTCCGCATATCAAACGCACTGTGGAGCGCTGAAAGCACCAGGAAGCGTGTTCTTCGCATTCATTAGCACGAAAGCAGCGATTTCGGTGATTCTGCACACTTGTCACAGATGAATCTCGACGATTATCACAGAAACTGCATAAGTCAGCTGGAAACCAACAAAACCGAAAATTTCGCCGGTTGTGCATACTAAACCCTCTGTGGAGTGCACCAACACCAGAAAACGTGTTGTTCACATTCAATTGTACGAAAACAGCGACTTCGGTGATTCTGCACACTTGTCACAGAAGAATTATGAAGAATATCACTGAGATTGCATATTTCAGCTGGAAACCCAACGAAACCGAAGATATCGCAGTTTCCGCATATCAAACGCACTGTGGAGCGCTGAAAACACCAGGAAACGTGTTCTTCGCATTCAATAGCACGAAAACAGCGATTTCGGTGATTCTGCACACTTGTCACAGAAGAAACTCGAAGATTATCACAGAAAATGCGTATCTCAGCTAGAAACCGCTCGATAACATAGATAACGCAGTTTCCGCATATCAAACGCACTGTGGAGCGCTGAAAACACCAGGAAGCGTGTTCTTCGCATTCATTAGCACGAAAGCAGCGATTTCGGTGATTCTGCACACTTGTCACAGAAGAATCTCGACGATTATCACAGAAACTGCATAAGTCAGCTGGAAACCAACAAAACCGAAGATATCGCAGTTTCTGCATGTCAAACGCACTGTAGAGTGCTGAAAACCCCAGGAAACGTGTTCTTCGCATTCAATAGCACGAAAACAGCGATTTCGGTGATTCTGCACACTTGACACAGAAGAATCTCGACGATTATCACTGAAACTGCATATGTCAGCTGGAAACCAACTAAACCGAAGATATCGCAGTTTCCGCATATCAAAAGCACTGTGGAGCGCTGAAAACACCAGGAAACGTGTTCTTCGCATTCAATAGCACGAAAACAGCGATTTCGGTGATTCTGCACTCTTGTCACAGAAGAAACTCGAAGATTATCACAGAAAATGCGTATCTCAGCTAGAAACCGCTCGATAACATAGATAACGCAGTTTCCGCATATCAAACGCACTGTGGAGCGCTGAAAACACCAGGAAACGTGTTCTTCGCTTTCAATAGCACGAAAACAGCGATTTCGGTAATTCTGCATCCTTCTCACAGAAGAATATCCAAGAATATCGTAGAAAATGCATGTCTCAGCTGGAAACCCAACGAAACCGAAGATACCGCAGTTTCCGCATATCAAACGCACTGCTGAGCGCTGAAAACACCAGGAAACGTGTTCTTCGCATTCAATAGCACCAAAACAGCGATTTCGGTGATTCTGCAGACTTCTCACAGCAGAATATCCAAGAGTATCGTAGAAAATGCGTATCTCAGCTGGAAACCCCACGAAAACGAAGATATCGCAGTTTCCGCATATCAAACGTTACTGTGGAGTGCTGAAAACACCAGAAAACGTGTTTTTCGCATTAAATAGCACGACAACAGCGATTTCGGAGATTCTGCACACTTGTCACAGAAGAACCATGAAGAATATCACTGAGAATGCATATTTCAGCTGGAAACCCAACGAAACCGAAGATATCGCAGTTTCCGCATATCAAACGCACTGTGGAGCGCTGAAAACACCAGGAAACGTGTTCTTCGCATTCAATAGCACGAAAACAGCGATTTCGGTGATTCTGCACACTTGTCACAGAAGAAACTCGAAGATTATCACAGAAAATGCGTATCTCAGCTAGAAACCGCTCGATAACATAGATAACGCAGTTTCCGCATATCAAACGCACTGTGGAGCGCTGAAAACACCAGGAAACGTGTTCTTCGCATTCATTAGCACGAAAGCAGCGATTTCGGTGATTCTGCACACTTGTCACAGAAGAATCTCGACGATTATCACAGAAACTGCATAAGTCAGCTGGAAACCAACGAAACCGAAGATATCGCAGTTTCTGCATGTCAAACGCACTGTAGAGTGCTGAAAACCCCAGAAAACGTGTTTTTCGCATTCAATAGCACGTAAGCAGCGATTTCGGTGATTCTGCATGCTTCTCACTGAAGAATATCCAAGAATATCGTAGAAAATGTATGTCTCAGCTGGAAACCCAACGAAACCGAAGGTATCGCAGTTTCCGCATGTCAAACGCACTGTGGAGTGCTGAAAACACCAGAAAGCGTGTTTCTCGCATTAAATAGCACCAAAACAGCGATTTCGGAGATTCTGCACACTTGACACAGAAGAATCTCGACGATTATCACTGAAAATGCATATCTCAGCCGGAAACCCCACGAAAACGTAGATTTCGCCGGTACTGCATATAGAACGCTCTGTGGAGTGCAGCAACACCAGAAAACGTATTGTTCACATTCAATAGCACGAAAACAGCGATTTCGGTGATTCTGCACACTTGACACACAAGAATCTCGACGATTATCACTGAAAATGCATATCTCAGCCGGAAACCCCACGAAAACGTAGATTTCGCCGGTACTGCATATAGAACGCTTTGTAGAGTGCAGCAACACCAGAAAACGTGTTGTTCACATTCAATTGCACGAAAACAGCGATTTCGGTGATTCTGCACACTTCTCACAGAAGAATTATGAAGCATATCACTGAGAATGCATATCTCAGCTGGAAACCCAACGAAACCGAAGATATCACAGTTTCCGCATGTCAAACGCCCTGTGGAGCGCTGAAGACACCAGGAAACGTGTTTTTCGCATTGAATAGCACGAAAACAGCTATTTCGGTGATTCTGCACACTTGTCACAGAAGAAACTTGAAGATTATCACAGAAAATGCGTATCTCAGCTGGAAACCAACGAAACCGAAGGTATCGCAGTTTCCGCATATCAAACGCACTGTGGAGCGCTGAAAACACCAGGAAACGTGTTCTTCGCATTCAATAGCACGAGAACAGCGATTTCGGTGATTCTGCACACTTGTCACAGAAGAACCATGAAAAATATCACTGAGAATGCATATTTCAGCTGGAAACCCAACGAAACCGAAGGCATCGCAGTTTCCGCATGTCAAACGCACTGTGGAGTGCAGCAACACCAGAAAACGTGTTTCTCGCATTAAATAGCACGAAAACAGCGATTTCGGTGATTCTGCACACTTGACACAGAAGAATCTCGACGATTATCACTGAAAATGCATATCTCAGCCGGAAACCCCACGAAAACGAAGATTTCGCCGGTTGTGCATACTAAACCCTCTGTGGAGTGCAGCAACACCAGAAAACGTGTTGTTCACATTCAATTGCACGAAAACAGCGATTTCGGTGATTCTGCACACTTGTCACAGAAGAATCTCGACGATTATCACTGAAACTGCATATGTCAGCTGGAAACCAACGAAACCGAAGATATCGCAGTTTCTGCATGTCAAACGCACTGTGGAGTGCTGAAAACCCCAGAAAACGTGTTTTTCGCATTCAATAGCACGTAAACAGCGATTTCGGTGATTCTGCATGCATCTCGCAGAAGAATATCCAAGAATATCGTAGAAAATGCATGTCTCAGCTGGAAACCAAACGAAACCGAAGATATCGCAGTTTCTGCATGTCAAACGCTCTGCGGAGTGCTGAAAACACCACAAAACGTGTTTGTCGCATTCAATAGCACGAAAACAGCGATTTCGGTGATTCTGCACACTTGTCACAGAAGAAACTCGAAGATTATCACAGAAAATGCGTATCTCAGCTGGAAACCCAACGAAACCGAAGATACCGCAGTTTCCGCATATCAAACGCACTGTGGAGCGCTGAAAACACCAGGAAACGTGTTCTTCGCATTCAATAGCACCAAAACAGCGATTTCGGTGATTCTGCACTCTTGTCACAGAAGAAACTCGAAGATTATCACAGAAAATGCGTATCTCAGCTAGAAACCGCTCGATAACATAGATAACGCAGTTTCCGCATATCAAACGCACTGTGGAGCGCTGAAAACACCAGGAAACGTGTTCTTCGCTTTCAATAGCACGAAAACAGCGATTTCGGTAATTCTGCATCCTTCTCACAGAAGAATATCCAAGAATATCGTAGAAAATGCATGTCTCAGCTGGAAACCCAACGAAACCGAAGATACCGCAGTTTCCGCATATCAAACGCACTGCTGAGCGCTGAAAACACCAGGAAACGTGTTCTTCGCATTCAATAGCACCAAAACAGCGATTTCGGTGATTCTGCAGACTTCTCACAGCAGAATATCCAAGAGTATCGTAGAAAATGCGTATCTCAGCTGGAAACCCCACGAAAACGAAGATATCGCAGTTTCCGCATATCAAACGTTACTGTGGAGTGCTGAAAACACCAGAAAACGTGTTTTTCGCATTAAATAGCACGACAACAGCGATTTCGGAGATTCTGCACACTTGTCACAGAAGAACCATGAAGAATATCACTGAGAATGCATATTTCAGCTGGAAACCCAACGAAACCGAAGATATCGCAGTTTCCGCATATCAAACGCACTGTGGAGCGCTGAAAACACCAGGAAACGTGTTCTTCGCATTCAATAGCACGAAAACAGCGATTTCGGTGATTCTGCACACTTGTCACAGAAGAAACTCGAAGATTATCACAGAAAATGCGTATCTCAGCTAGAAACCGCTCGATAACATAGATAACGCAGTTTCCGCATATCAAACGCACTGTGGAGCGCTGAAAACACAAGGAAACGTGTTCTTCGCATTCATTAGCACGAAAGCAGCGATTTCGGTGATTCTGCACACTTGTCACAGAAGAATCTCGACGATTATCACAGAAACTGCATAGGTCAGCTGGAAACCAACGAAACCGAAGATATCGCAGTTTCTGCATGTCAAACGCACTGTAGAGTGCTGAAAACCCCAGAAAACGTGTTTTTCGCATTCAATAGCACGTAAGCAGCGATTTCCGTGATTCTGCATGCTTCTCACTGAAGAATATCCAAGAATATCGTAGAAAATGTATGTCTCAGCTGGAAACCCAACGAAACCGAAGGTATCGCAGTTTCCGCATGTCAAACGCACTGTGGAGTGCTGAAAACACCAGAAAGCGTGTTTCTCGCATTAAATAGCACCAAAACAGCGATTTCGGTGATTCTGCACACTTGACACAGAAGAATCTCGACGATTATCACTGAAAATGCATATCTCAGCCGGAAACCCCACGAAAACGTAGATTTCGCCGGTACTGCATATAGAACGCTCTGTGGAGTGCAGCAACACCAGAAAACGTATTGTTCACATTCAATAGCACGAAAACAGCGATTTCGGTGATTCTGCACACTTGACACACAAGAATCTCGACGATTATCACTGAAAATGCATATCTCAGCCGGAAACCCCACGAAAACGTAGATTTCGCCGGTACTGCATATAGAACGCTTTGTAGAGTGCAGCAACACCAGAAAACGTGTTGTTCACATTCAATTGCACGAAAACAGCGATTTCGGTGATTCTGCACACTTCTCACAGAAGAATTATGAAGCATATCACTGAGAATGCATATCTCAGCTGGAAACCCAACGAAACCGAAGATATCACAGTTTCCGCATGTCAAACGCCCTGTGGAGCGCTGAAGACAGCAGGAAACGTGTTTTTCGCATTGAATAGCACGAAAACAGCTATTTCGGTGATTCTGCACACTTGTCACAGAAGAAACTTGAAGATTATCACAGAAAATGCGTATCTCAGCTGGAAACCAACGAAACCGAAGGTATCGCAGTTTCCGCATATCAAACGCACTGTGGAGCGCTGAAAACACCAGGAAACGTGTTCTTCGCATTCAATAGCACGAGAACAGCGATTTCGGTGATTCTGCACACTTGTCACAGAGGAACCATGAAAAATATCACTGAGAATGCATATTTCAGCTGGAAACCCAACGAAACCGAAGGCATCGCAGTTTCCGCATGTCAAACGCACTGTGGAGTGCAGCAACACCAGAAAACGTATTGTTCACATTCAATAGCACGAAAACAGCGATTTCGGTGATTCTGCACACTTGACACACAAGAATCTCGACGATTATCACTGAAAATGCATATCTCAGCCGGAAACCCCACGAAAACGTAGATTTCGCCGGTACTGCATATAGAACGCTCTGTGGAGTGCAGCAACACCAGAAAACGTATTGTTCACATTCAATAGCACGAAAACAGCGATTTCGGTGATTCTGCACACTTGACACAGAAGAATCTCGACGATTATCACTGAAAATGCATATCTCAGCCGGAAACCCCACGAAAACGAAGATTTCGCCGGTTGTGCATACTAAACCCTCTGTGGAGTGCAGCAACACCAGAAAACGTGTTGTTCACATTCAATTGCACGAAAACAGCGATTTCGGTGATTCTGCACACTTGTCACAGAAGAATCTCGACGATTATCACTGAAACTGCATATGTCAGCTGGAAACCAACGAAACCGAAGATATCGCAGTTTCTGCATGTCAAACGCACTGTGGAGTGCTGAAAACCCCAGAAAACGTGTTTTTCGCATTCAATAGCACGTAAACAGCGATTTCGGTGATTCTGCATGCATCTCGCAGAAGAATATCCAAGAATATCGTAGAAAATGCATGTCTCAGCTGGAAACCAAACGAAACCGAAGATATCGCAGTTTCTGCATGTCAAACGCTCTGCGGAGTGCTGAAAACACCACAAAACGTGTTTGTCGCATTCAATAGCACGAAAACAGCGATTTCGGTGATTCTGCACACTTGTCACAGAAGAAACTCGAAGATTATCACAGAAAATGCGTATCTCAGCTGGAAACCCAACGAAACCGAAGATACCGCAGTTTCCGCATATCAAACGCACTGTGGAGCGCTGAAAACACCAGGAAACGTGTTCTTCGCATTCAATAGCACGAGAACAGCGATTTCGGTGATTCTGCACACTTGTCACAGAAGAATAATGAAGAATATCGCTGAGAATGCATATTTCAGCTGGAAACCAACGAAACCGAAGGTATCGCAGTTTCCGCATATCAAACGCACTGTGGAGCGCTGAAAACACCAGGAAACGTGTTCTTCGCATTCAATAGCACGAGAACAGCGATTTCGGTGATTCTGCACACTTGTCACAGAGGAACCATGAAAAATATCACTGAGAATGCATATTTCAGCTGGAAACCCAACGAAACCGAAGGCATCGCAGTTTCCGCATGTCAAACGCACTGTGGAGTGCAGCAACACCAGAAAACGTGTTTCTCGCATTAAATAGCACGAAAACAGCGATTTCGGTGATTCTGCACACTTGACACAGAAGAATCTCGACGATTATCACTGAAAATGCATATCTCAGCCGGAAACCCCACGAAAACGAAGATTTCGCCGGTTGTGCATACTAAACCCTCTGTGGAGTGCAGCAACACCAGAAAACGTGTTGTTCACATTCAATTGCACGAAAACAGCGATTTCGGTGATTCTGCACACTTGTCACAGAAGAATCTCGACGATTATCACTGAAACTGCATATGTCAGCTGGAAACCAACGAAACCGAAGATATCGCAGTTTCTGCATGTCAAACGCACTGTGGAGTGCTGAAAACCCCAGAAAACGTGTTTTTCGCATTCAATAGCACGTAAACAGCGATTTCGGTGATTCTGCATGCATCTCGCAGAAGAATATCCAAGAATATCGTAGAAAATGCATGTCTCAGCTGGAAACCAAACGAAACCGAAGATATCGCAGTTTCTGCATGTCAAACGCTCTGCGGAGTGCTGAAAACACCACAAAACGTGTTTGTCGCATTCAATAGCACGAAAACAGCGATTTCGGTGATTCTGCACACTTGTCACAGAAGAAACTCGAAGATTATCACAGAAAATGGGTATCTCAGCTGGAAACCCAACGAAACCGAAGATACCGCAGTTTCCGCATATCAAACGCACTGTGGAGCGCTGAAAACACCAGGAAACGTGTTCTTCGCATTCAATAGCACGAGAACAGCGATTTCGGTGATTCTGCACACTTGTCACAGAAGAATAATGAAGAATATCGCTGAGAATGCATATTTCAGCTGGAAACCCAACGAAAACGTAGATATCGCAGTTTCCGCATACCAAACGCACTGTGGAGTGCAAAAAAAACCAGAAAACTTCTTTAGCGCATTAAATAGCACGAAAACAGCGATTTCTGTGATTCAGCACACTTGTCACAGAAGAATCTCGACGATTATCACTGAAAATGCATATCTCAGCTGGAAACCCAACGAAACCGAAGATATCGCAGTTTCTGCATGTCAAACGCACTGTGGAGTGCTGAAAACACCACAAAACGTGTTTCTCGCATTCAATAGCACGAAAACAGCGATTTCGGTGATTCTGCACACTTGACACAGAAGAATCTCGACGATTATCAATGAAAATGCATATTTCAGCTGGAAACCCAACGAAAACGTAGATATCGCAGTTTCCGCATACCAAACGCACTGTGGAATGCTGAAAACACCAGAAAACGTGTTTCTCGCATTAAATAGCACGAAAACAGCGATTTCGGTTATTCTGCACACTTGTCACAGAAGAATCTCGACGATTATCACTGAAACTGCATATGTCAGCTGGAAACCAACGAAACCGAAGATATCGCAGTTTCTGCATGTCAAACGCACTGTGGAGCGCTGAAGACACCAGGAAACGTGTTTTTCGCATTGAATAGCACATAAACAGCGATTTCGGTGATTCTGCATGCTTCTCACAGAAGAATATCCAAGAATATCGTAGAAAATGCATGTCTCAGCTGGAAACCCAACGAAACCGAAGATATCGCAGTTTCCGCATATTAAACGCACAGTGGAGTGCAGCAACACCAGAAAACGTGTTGTTCACATTCAATTGCACGAAAACAGCGATTTCGGTGATTCTGCACTGTTGTCACAGAAGAATCATGAAGATTATCACTGAAATTGCATATCTCAGCTGGAAACCGAACGAAACCGAAGATATCGCAGTTTCCGCATGTCAAACGCACTGTGGAGTGCTGAATACACCAGGAAACGTGTTTATCGCATTCAATAGCACGAAAACAGCGATTTCGGTGATTCTGCACACTTGTCGCAGAAGAAACTCGAACATTATCACAGAAAATGCATATCTCAGCTGAAAACCCAACGAAACCGAAGATATCGCAGTTTCCACATGTCAAACGCACTGTGGAGTGCTGAAAACACCAGAAAACGTGTGTCACGCATTCAATAGCATGAAAACAGCGATTTCGGTGATTCTGCACACTTGTCAACGAAGAATCTCGACGATTATCACTGAAAATGAATATCTCAGCTGGAAACCCAACGAAACCGAAGATATCGCAGTTTCCGCATGTCAAACACACTGTGGAGTGCTGAAATCACCACAAAACATGATTATCGCATTCAATAGCACGAAAGCAGCGATTTCGGTGATTCTGCACACTCGTCACAGAAGAAACTCGAAGATTATCACAGAAAATGCATATCTCAGCTGGAAACCCAACGAAATCGAAGATATCGCAGTTTCCGCATTTCAAACGCACTGTGGAGTGCTGGAAACACCAGATAACGTGTTTTCCGGATTCAATAGCACGAAAACAGCGATTTCGGTGATTCTGCACTGTTGTCACAGAAGAATCATGAAGATTATCACTGAAATTGCATATCTCAGCTGGAAACCCAACGAAACCGAAGATATCGCAGTTTCCGCATGTCAAACGCATTGTAGAGTGCTGAAAGCACCAGAAAACGTGTTTCTCGCATTCAATAGCGCAAAAACAGCGATTTCGGTGATCCTGCATACTTCTCACAGAAGAATATCCAAGATTCTCGTAGAAAATGCATATCTCAGCTGAAAAACCCAACGAAACCGAAGATATCACAGTTTCCGCATGTACAACACACTGTGGAGTGCTGAAAACACCAGAAAACGAGTGTCTCGCATTCAATAGCACGAAAACAGCGATTTCGGTGATTCTGCACACTTGACACAGAAGAATCATGAAGATTATCACTGAAAATGCATACCTCAGCTGGAAACCCAACGAAACCGAAGATATCGCAGTTTCCGCAAGTCAAACGCACTGTGGAGTGCTGAATACACCAGGAAACGTGTTTATCGCATTCAATAGCACGAAAACAGCGATTTCGGTGATTCTGCACACTTGTCACAGAAGAATCATGAAGATTATCACAGAAAATGCATATCTCAGCTGGAAACCCAACGAAACCGAAGATATCGCAGTTTCCGCATGTCAAACGCATTGTAGAGTGCTGAAAGCACCAGGAAACGTGTTTGTCGCATTCAATAGCTCGAAAACAGCGATTGCGGAGATACTGCATACTTCTCAGAGAAGCATATCCAAGATTCTCGTAGAATATGCATATCTCAGCTGCAAACCCAACGAAACCGAAGATACCGCAGTTTCCGCATGTGAAAAGCACTGTGGAGCGCTGAAATCAACCAGGAAACGTGTTCTTCGCATTCAATAGCACGAGAACAGCGATTTCGGTGATTCTGCACACTTGTCACAGAAGAAACTCGAAGATTATCACAGAAAATGCATATCTCAGCTGGAAACCCAATGAAACCGAAGATATCGCAGTTTCCGCATGTCAAACGCATTGTAGAGTCCTGAAAGCACCAGGAAACGTGTTTGTCGCATTCAATAGCTCGAAAACAGCGATTGCGGAGATTCTGCATACTTCTCAGAGAAGCATATCCAAGATTCTCGTAGAAAATGCATATCTCAGCTGCAAACCCAACGAAACCGAAGATACCGCAGTTTCCGCATGTGAAACGCACTGTGGAGCGCTGAAAACAACCAGCAAACGTGTTTTTCGCATTCAATAGCACGAGAACAGCGATTTCGGTGATTCTGCACACTTGTCACAGAAGAAACTCGAAGATTATCACAGAAAATGCATATCTCAGCTGGAAACCCAATGAAACCGAAGATATCGCAGTTTCCGCATGTCAAACGCATTGTAGAGTGCTGAAAGCACCAGGAAACGTGTTTGTCGCATTCAATAGCTCGAAAACAGCGATTGCGGAGATTCTGCATACTTCTCAGAGAAGCATATCCAAGATTCTCGTAGAAAATGCATATCTCAGCTGCAAACCCAACGAAACCGAAGATACCGCAGTTTCCGCATGTGAAACGCACTGTGGAGCGCTGAAAACAACCAGCAAACGTGTTTTTCGCATTTAATAGCACGAGAACACCGATTTCAATGATTCTGCACACTTGTCACGGAAGAAACTCGAAGATTATCACAGAAAATGCATATCTCAGCTGAAAACCCAACCAAACCGAAGATATCGCAGTTTCCACATGTCAAACGCACTGTGGAGTGCTGAAAACACCAGAAAACGTGTGTCTCGCATTCAATAGCACGAAAACAGCGATTTCGGTGATTCTGCACACTTGTCACCGAAGAATCTCGACGATTATCACTGAAAATGAATATCTTAGCTGGAAACCAAACGAAACCGAAGACATCGCAGTTTCCGCATGTCAAACGCACTGTGGAGTGCGGATAACACCAGAAAACGTGTTTTTCGCATTCAATAGCACGAAAACAGCGATTTCGGTGATTCTGCACACTTGACACAGATGAATCTCGACGATTATCACTGAAAATGCGTATCTCAGCTGGAAACCCAACGAAACCGAAGATATCGCAGTTTCCGCATGTCAAACGCACTGTGGAGTGCTGAAAACACCAGTAAACGTGTTTCTCGCATTCAATAGCACGAAAACAACGATTTCGGTGATTCTGCACACTTGTCACAGAAGAATCATGAAGATTATCACTGAAAATGCGTATCTCAGCTGGAAACCCAACGAAACCGAAGATATCGCAGTTTCTGCATGTCAAACGCACTGTGCAGTGCTGAAACCACCAGAAAACGTGTGTCTCGCATTCAGTAGCACAAAAACAGCGATTTCGGTGATTCGGCACACTTGTCACTGAAGAATCATGAAGATTATCACTGAAAATGCATATCTCAGCTGGAAACCCAACGAAACCGAAGATATCGCAGTTTCCGCATGTCAAACGCACTGTGGAGTGCTGAATACACCAGGAAACGTGTTTATCGCATTCAATAGCACGAAAACAGCGATTTCGGTGATTCTGCACACTTGTCGCAGAAGAAACTCGAACATTATCACAGAAAATGCATATCTCAGCTGAAAACCCAACGAAACCGAAGATATCGCAGTTTCCACATGTCAAACGCACTGTGGAGTGCTGAAAACACCAGAAAACGTGTGTCACGCATTCAATAGCATGAAAACAGCGATTTCGGTGATTCTGCACACTTGTCAACGAAGAATCTCGACGATTATCACAGAAAATGCGTATCTCAGCTGGAAACCCAACGAAACCGAAGATATCGCAGTTTCCACATGTCAAACGCACTGTGGTGTGCCGAAAACACCAGAAAACGTGTGTCTCGCATTCAATAGCACAAACACTGCAATTTCGGTGATTCTGCACACTTGACACAGAAGAATCTCGACGATTATCACAGAAATTGCGTATCTCAGCTGGAAACCTAACGAAACCGAAGATATCGCAGTTTCCACATGTCAAACGCACTGTGGAGTGCTGAAAACACCAGAAAACGTGTTTCTCGCATTCAATAGCACGAAAACAGCGTTTTCGGTGATTCTGCACACTTGTCACAGAAGAATCATGAAGATTACCACAGAAAATGCATATCTCAGCTGGAAACCCAACGAAACCGAAGATATCGCAGTTTCCGCATGTCAAACGCACTGTGGAGAGCTGAAAACACCAGAGAAGGTGTGTCTCGCATTCAATAGCACGAAAACAGCGATTTCGGTGATTCTGCACACTTGACACAGAAGAATCTCGACGATTATCACAGAAAATGCCTATCTCAGCTGGAAACCCAAAGAAACGGAAGATATCGCAGTATCCGCATTTCAAACGCACTGTGGAGTGCTGAAAACACCAGATAACGTGTTTCTCGCATTCAATAGCACGAAACAGCGATTTCGGTGATTCTGCACACTTGTCACAGAAGAATCTCGACGATTATCACACAAAATGTGGTTCTCAGCTGGAAACCCAACGAAACCGAAGGTATCGCAGTTTCCGCATGTCAAACGCACTGTGGAGAGCTGAAAACACCAGATAACGTGTTTCTCGCATTCAATAGCACGAACACAGCGATTTCGGTGATTCTGCACACTTGTCACAGAAGAATCATGAAGATTACCACAGAAAATGCATATCTCAGCTGGAAACCCAACGAAACCGAAGATATCGCAGTTTCCGCATGTCAAACGCACTGTGGAGAGCTGAAAACACCAGAGAAGGTGTGTCTCGCATTCAATAGCACGAAAACAGCGATTTCGGTGATTCTGCACACTTGACACAGAAGAATCTCGACGATTATCACAGAAAATGCCTATCTCAGCTGGAAACCCAAAGAAACCGAAGATATCGCAGTATCCGCATTTCAAACGCACTGTGGAGTGCTGAAAACACCAGATAACGTGTTTCTCGCATTCAATAGCACGAAAACAGCGATTTCGGTGATTCTGCACACTTGTTACAGAAGAATCTCGACGATTATCACACTAAATGTGTATCTCAGCTGGAAA